>CM076579.1:309274604-309354041 GCA_034641835.2 Pinus albicaulis | reverse complement strand
CAGCAGTTTTCTCATTTTTGGAACAATGATGTAGATGGATGGTTTTGGCCTGAACATGATGTTGAATTAGATGGTATTTTGTATTGATGTGCTTTGTTCGATCATGGAACTTTGGGTTCTTGGCCAAATTTATTGCAGAAGTGTTGTCGATCATGAGTGGTGTGGAGTACATTTGTTTCATCTGCAAATCTTCTAGGATTTTCCGGAGCCACACAATTTCCTTTGTTGCTTCAGCTGCTGCCACATATTCTGCCTCGGTCGTGGAATCTGCTGGAACTGACTGTTTGCGTGATCTCCATGAGACAGCTCCTGATCCAAGACTCATGGTGTAACCGGTAGTAGACACCCCTGTTTCTTTGTCCCCATCAAAGTCTGAATCAGAGTATCTGATCAAGCTGAAGTCGCCTACCTGTGTATATTTGAGTCCAAAGTCTTGAGTCCCCTTCAAGTACCTTAACACTCTTTTTGCAGCAGACCAATGTCCTTCACAAGTTTTTTGCATGAACCTTGAGAGGATTCCAACAGCAAATGAAATGTCAGGTCTGGTGGTGGTCAAGTAGATAAGACTTCCTATAAGCTGTCTATACTTAGTTGCATCCTCGAATTCCTTCCCTTCAATAGATGTGAGCTTCAAGTTTTTTTCCATTGGAGTGGTTAAGGGATTGCATTCATCCATGCCAAACTTGTTCAAAAGATCTCTAATGTACTTCTTTTGAGAAATAAATATAAATTTAGGATGTTGAATTACTTCAATACCCAGATAGTAATGAACATGACCCAAATCAGTCATTTCAAAACCTTTATTCAATTCTTTCTTCATGGATGCAATATAGCTCTCATTGCTCCCTGTTATCAAAAGATCATCTACATACACCACAAGATATACAACTGTTTTTCCAAATTTCTTAACAAACAAGGTTGCATCATCAAGATCAAAATGTTTGAAGTCAAGTTTCAGAAGATGCTCAGTTAATTTCTCATACCAAGCTCGTGGTGCTTGCTTGAGGCCATACAAAGATTTTATAAGCTTGCAAAATTTGTGTTCTTGGCCCTTTACAACAAATCCTTCTAGCTGGGACATAAAAACTTTCTCCTTGAGATCTCCATTCAAAAAGGCGGTTTTTACATCCATCTAATGGACTTTCCATCCATTCTGAGTTGCTAGGGAAAAGAGAGTCCAGATGGTGGTCCATTTTGCTGTGGGAGAAAAACTTTCTTCATAATCGATTCCTTTTGTGCAAAACCTTTTGCCATAAGCCTGGCCTTGTGCTTTTCAAGTGAGCCATCTGCTTTATACTTGTTCTTGTAGACCCACTTACAGCCAATTGGTTTTGTTCCCAAAGGCAGATCAACCAGCTTCCAAGTACCATTATTTATCAAGGCATCATACTCCTTTTGCATCGCTTCTTTCCATTCATCATGAGAAGCAGCTTCTTTGAAGGAATTTGGTTCATGATCTGTAGAAAAACTCAATTCATAGTTATAAGAAATATCCATATCAACAAGAGAATCAAAATTATCTACATCACCTTCGTTTTTTTTAGTGGAACTTCTTGTTCCTCTTTTTCCAACCTCATCGGGATGAACATTCTCCAGTGTCTTTGTCAGCCATTTGGGAGGACCTTTCTGAGATGGCCCAGGCTGCTCATTTGAATGATTTGGGATTGATTCACGATTCAATCTCCCAATTCTGTCAATCACATCATTCAATGTGTCATCCATGGTTGTTTCGTCATGTGGGGGAGAGAGTGCTTCAGGACATGATTCCACAGTTTGATTCAATATAGGAATCCCCCCTTCAAGATGTGGAATCTGATTATCAATTTCTTGGAAAGACTTTGCATGTGTGAATCTATCTAGGTGATCAAGTTGCCGCTCAACAACCTTGTCACTCTTGGAAGATTCAAGAAATATGACATCTCTTGCTATTACAAACTTCTTATTGGCTTCATCATAGAGAAGATATCCTTTGGAGGTATTGGAGTACCCTAAGAAGATACATTTTTAACTTCTAGCGGCAAGTTTATTCCTTTGACCCTTGGGTATCAAGGCATAACAGGTGGATCCAAAGACCCTGAAATGCTTTACCGAAGGAATGTGGCCATGCCACAATTCAAAAGGAGTTTTGTTTCTAATTGAACTTGAAGGACACCTATTCTTTATGTAAACAACACATAGAACTGCATCAGCCCAAAACATCAATTTTACATTCTTGAAAAATAACATGGAGCGAACCATATTTAAAATAGTTCTGTTCATTCTTTCAGCTACACCATTCTGTTGGGGATTATACGGCACAGTTGTTTGATGTTTGATCCCATGTTGACGAAGATAATTTTCAAATTCGTTTGAAGTGTATTCTTTTCCATTATCAGTACATAGAGAGCCAATATGAGTTTGTGCATCAATTTCAATCCATGCATGAAAATTCTTGAATGTTTGAAAAGCATCAGACTTGTTCTTCAATAAGTAAATCCAACACATTATGGTGTAGTCATCAATAAATGTCATCATATATTTATTTCCATTTGCAGAAGCAACAGGCATAGGGCCACATAAATATGAATGAATAAGCTCAAGTTTTCTATGTGCTCTGGAGTGTGAATCATGAAATGGTTGTTTGCTATGCTTTCCTAGAATACAAGCATCACATTCCTTAGGTTTCCTAGGAATTGTAGGCAGTCCATTAACACCATTTTTCTTCAACAAACAAAGGCTTTCATAGTTTAAGTGTCCAAATATAGCATGCAATAAAAGACTTGATGGGAATGTACCTTCATCATGATGTGAACTGAATGCAAAGTTTTGAGCATGAGCAGATGAACCTTTCAGCTTCAAGAGTCTCCCTTCTTCTATTCCCTCCATGACAAGTGAGTGATCTGATGCTTTTCTGACCTCTGCCTTGCCATCAAACAAGTGAATGGAGTGTCCTTGCTAGCGGATTTGGACCAGGGACAACAAGTTTCTCCTCAACTCAGGGAGGTATAGAACCTCATGTAGAATATGATCTGGAAGACCAGGCAGTTTAAGCCTGACTGTGCCAAGCCCTGATGGCTTGAGTTTGGATTTATCTGCGAAATATACTGCTCCATCAACTTTGTCAGTGAATTCTTCAAAAAAATCTTTTCTAAATTTCATGTGACATGTTGCTCCTAAATCTAGCAACCAATCATCTCTCCATGAAGTAAATGAAACATCAAACAAGTCTTCAGTTACTCCATTGTTACAATGTGCTAGAACATAATGAGCGGATTCAGGTGCTTTACCTTTGTCTTTGTCATTAGTTTTACCTTTGTCTTGATTTCTTTGCTGCTCAATTTTATCCCAAGGTGTCCTGCATTTGGATGCATCATGTCCATCTTTATTGCAACATGTGCAATGAAGATCGGATTTGTTAGATTGTCTGCCCCCCCTTTCTCTGAAGTTTCTTCTTCCTCTTCCTCTTCTGCCACCTCTACCTCTGGAAGAATCTGGAGCATGACTCTTTTCTCTATGTGCACAGTATGCAGCCTCTTCAGAAGACGAAGGGACTGTCATCTTCCCGAAAGCTTTCTCTCTTTCTGCAAACTTTTTCTCAAGGGCCTCAAAGGTGATATGCTCAAGGTTTCCACTTGCTTGCAATGACTCAAGATAATGTGAGTAAGTCGGATATAATGCCTTAACATATGCTATGAGAGATATGTCCATTTTTACACCAGTGCTTTCAATGTCATGCATTATAGATCTTACTTCTGAAGCTAAAGCAAGGGGATCATCATTCTTCATTTCAAGACTGAACAGCTTAATCATCAATTAAACATTTTCTAGTTTTGAATGTGAGTCATAAAGTTCTTTTAGCTTGCTCAAGGCTTCATAGGCATTTGAAAATGATGAAATATGGCGACTCACCTCTTCATTTACGGACGTTGCAATCAAGGCATAGGCCTTGCAGTTCTTGTTTTCCCAAATGGCGAGCTCCTTGTTTGAAGTGGGCTTTGCTGGTGGATTTCCTTCTTGTCCTTCACATATTCCTTTCCACAACTCATTAAAAATGAGAGTGTGCTTGATTTTCCGAGACCATTCAAGATAGTTTTCTTTGTCGAAGAGAACCACCCCTACAATAGATATGAGAGAATGCATTCTTCTGAAGGGAAAAAATATACAACTAGACAACAAAATTGAGATAACCAATTAATGACTAAGCTAAAAACGACCAAAAGTTGGTCGCGTTATAAGATACTGTAAATTAGCTACTATTGGTCACCGACCGAAAAATAGTCGTTTATATGCAAATTTTAGTCGTTTTTTTAGTAACTAATTAGCCATTTTGTACTAGTGTATTGATGGTCAGATGTAGAAATCAATAGAAAAGTTTCCATGGTGGGTTTCCATTTTTTGCCTAAACAAGCTTGTCAATCTTTCCTGATTACACCTGTGTGCTTGAATCTCTCTCTTTCTTATATTTATAAAATGTTGAAATGCTTGTTTAAGGCTTCTTAATCTACTCGAATTCATAGTAATTCCATGCATGCTAATAATCTGACACGAGAAAAATTAATCTACTCAAATTCATAGTAATTCCACACACGTTGATAATCTGACAGATATGGAGACAAAGTTGAAGAGGCTGCTAAATCTGAGGAGTGGAAGTGTCCAAAGTGAAGAAGTATCTGCAATTGCAGTATTTGCATGTAAACTTGAATATAGAAATGTACCTAGGGAAAAAAATGCTAATCATTATGTTGCTTTTTATAACTCAAATTTTTAGTCAGGTTTTGATAGGAAACATTTTCTGAGATTTCCAAAAATAAAGTTGTTGAACTCATTATTGTAGGAAAAAAAACAAGGTTGTGTTCCTACTGGAATTCTTGTCCATGCAGCTAAGGCTACAGGCTTTTCTTCTGTTTCTTATTTGCTCAAGTCTCGAGGTATTTCTGAGGTAAATTTGAATTTTGTCTCAAGGGAAGCCAATGCAGTTGATTGCAGGCATAGAATTTTTGTCAAATGATGTTGGATCAGCATTGCAGTTTCTGGATTTTTGCTCAGCGTTTGAACAAGTATGTACTTTCTTATCCAAAATGTGTTTCAAGTTCATATATAGGTTCAAACTGAAAATTTTGCACCGTGGATATTTTATTTTACATTGCTGTAGTTATACCTTCAGCGGTACCAATTTTTTTGCTACAAACACACTAGTGTGATAGTATGAAGTGGAAAACATTTAATACTCGTCAGTTTACACCATGGTTTGGGTTAACATCACTTCCTACTTATTCAGTTCTTGATTTATGCATGTTAGATATAGCCCACAATACCTTTTCATTCTTTCAGAGCTATGCTTTTACACTAGTCGACAATAATTGTTATAGAAGTTCTTTGATTGTTAAAATACAAATAATCTTTCCAAGGCAGACTTTTGGAAGTATCTGTAAATGAGGTCTTATAGATGTACCTTATCGATATATGATAGTACATGCTATGCTCAGTACAAATGAAATACCGAAGGTTCTATGATCATCAAGAAAATGTGGTTTTGTAAGGTCTCTGTATTATAATGAATTTCCACTGTGCTGTTGTCCACATGCTTATATTGCAACTATGAAAGTTTAGTCGTAATTGTCAATCCCTGGTCTTGATTCTATCCGAAGCTGCTCCTCTTGTTATAGGGCTTTGACACATGCTTACCATTCAACATAGCAGTATATGATAAACTTTGTATTCATAAACAAATGAGCAATGATGACTCAAAAATGCCACTAAATGAATGAAAAAACCATTTTTCTATGGGGATGTGTCCCTTAGGGTGGGAGGGGGCACCTCCATGTTTCCCATGTTCCCAAGGTGTTTTTTTTTATTGTAGGATGCTCCAAGAAACATTATTCCACATATATCTTTCGGGAGATGCGATGAAACATAGAGGGTAATGCATTTCCCAAAATGGATTTTTATTTTTCTCTTTTTTGGGACGATTGAAGAAACATTTCTCTACATATCTCTGTGGGAAACGTAGATGGAAAATTTTACCTAATGTAAAGGATGCATTTTCCAAAAGGAGGATTTTAAGATTTTTCCCTATAAAAAAAAAGTGTTTTTGGATGTTTCTTAGAAAAAATGAGTTGTCAATTTTTATGGTGTCCCAAATGCTTCTACTTGCTTGTTTGACCATCCCTATACGTGCAACCAAGACTGTGATTCCTTGTATTCCTTCTCCAAGTGACTCTTTACTCACGCTATGTTCACTCTTTCTAATGCCATTACAGCCCTCACCTAGTCTAATATACCATCATTTCGACAAAAGTCATTGTTCCACATTGTACTTTTTACTAATCAAAGCTCATTAAATTGTACTTTGTCAATTTTGGATTTTTGGCCATGTTATTAGGACCCCATTGTCGAGGTTCCTAGTGTAGTAAATGTTCTTTATCCATGTTTTTTTCACTCTTTCAAATGCAAGTGCAACCCACACCTAATCCAATATGCCATCATTTTGACATGAGTAGTTGATCCACATGGTAATTTTGACTAATCAATACTCATTAAATTGTGCTTTGTCAATTTTGGATCTTTGGCGATGTTATTAGATCCCCATAGTTTAGGTTCTTAGTGTGCTTGATGTTCAAGGTGATCAAAGGTTTTAGGGATTTTTCCACTTTTAGTGGTATGTAGAAGTAATTGATTGATTTCTAGTAATAAAAGTTTGTTCCAATTATATATTGTGCGAGCTTTTAAAAGCCAAAAAATATCTCTATCACTTTTCAGATAATATCATTGGATTTTTTACATATATAATAACAAAATATAGCAATAAGTGAGACAAAAAACTAGATATGGAAGGCAACAATCCCCACAAAATTATTATTCGTATACTCTTGGTATTCTAGCACTTGTGGAATAAGTTGGAGAGCCTCCTTGGAGAGCTTTTCTGCTAGGGTATTGAGTTCATGGTATATATGGCCACAAGGGAACCAATCCAACTTGTTGTAGACTTGTTTGATACCTTGAAAAATGTGAGCCAAATGAGGGGCCACTATGCTGACTTTGTCACAGACTCAATCCACAACAAGTTTTGAATCCCCCAAAATATTTAGTTTTTTGACATCTTTTTGGTTGACCACATTGACAAGAGCCTATAGAGTTGAAAATTCAACTCTCATGTTTGTGCCCATACTTAGAGCATATTTTAAATGCAAAAAATGACCAAGTTTTGCATATTTCTTTTCACAATGATTTTATTCCATTGCTTTGATCTTTGTTATTTTTTTAGTTAGTTTTTTTGTACAAAGAATAGATGCATAATATAGCCCATTAATATTTGTTTGGATTGTCTCTTTGTTATTTATTAACATGTTAACATGGATTACACTTTTTCAAATGACATTTACATGATACACGTTCATTTCGACATACCACTAAAATGTTTTTGAACACTAATCATCTAAGCTCTCTATACTTAAGGATGAAATGATTTTTTATATATTTTAGCACATCTTAAGCCGTCTTATCTTCATTAACTTGATTTATGCTTTGTTTATTTGTTAGTGGGAAATTCGGGTGAATCTTAGAGTAGTGTTCCTTAGTTCTATAGAAGGATTCACATAGGGTCATTTTCAGTCTTCTTGAAATGGTCCTTGTGTGTCTAAATTTATTTGATACAAGTTGAAGATCAAAATTTTCTTTGAAAATGTTATTGATACTTGTTTCCTAATTGTCTTTAGTTTTTAATGATGATTGATAGGTTTTCAAAGAAATAATTTGTTGAGTCCTTTCCTTGCACGTCTACTTATGTGTGGAAATTTTGCTAATTTGTTTCTTGCAAAAGGAGTTTAGTTTGTTGTGCATGGCTTTGTACTTTGTATGACCATACACATCCTTTCAAATGTTGGTGTGGGATATTTTATGGTTCATTGCCCATAAAAAACCCACCTTAACCCTGCACCAAGGTCCTCCTATCCATTTTAGTGATGGATCATGGTGTGTTCAAGTGTCTCCTTTAGATTCTCTTGCATTAGTATAGATGCAAAATTGTGGTTTTCCATTTGATGTGTATTGCCTTTGAAGGTACCCTTTTTGGATTTTTCCTTAGTTGCATGTTTGGCTACAATAGATGTTTTTACCAATTCATTTGGGTCTCTTTGTTAATTTAGATACCTTATGGTATATGTCCACTGATTGGGGTCTTTGTTAGTCATGGAGCCTCTCTTGGTTCTTGTTTTTGATTTGTTAGGATATGTTCATTTAGGTGTTTATTTAGTCAAAATTTACCTTAACTCAAGTGGTTTTTCCATGTGTATCAATTTGTTATTTTATTTAATTGCTACTCCAAAATCTAGTGCCCTAGTGCAAAGCCTCTTTGGTACCTTCCCCACACCTTATTTCAGAAAGTGACGTACCCATCCCTGCAGCATAGTGAAAAACATATAATTATGAAATAAAATTTTACACAATTTAGCAACATTTAAATGTGCACTCTTATTTCAAAGGTAAAAATAATTTTCTTTTTCTTTTCTTTATTTATTTATTTTTATTTTTTATTTTTCATTTCTTTCTTTTGATTTTTTGATTTTTCATTCTTTTTTTTATTTTTATTTTTTGATTTTTATTTTTTTCTCTTTTCGAAATAAAAAGAAATTTACAAACTATTGTAAGGGTAAAAATAAGTTACAACAACCTCTTGAGTAGTACTCATGGTAGCTTTGCCTTTTTCTGTTTGGGGAATGTTTTTCAATATATCAACAACTTCTTCTTCAATAGGGGAATTATCTTCTTCATCAGTGAGGGTATATTCTTTTGGCATCATTAATTTCTCATATGTACCTTTTATTAATTATTTTTGTTGTTGTTCCTTCTCCTTGGCTTCCAAGGATTCAATATAGTCATACAATATCTGCTGGTCTTCATGTATCTCCATGGTATTTGTTGAAGATCATTTAGTTCTATCTTTTTGCCACATTGGCAAATGCTTGCTCCTTTTTCTGTTCATCTTCGTTTTGTCTTTCCATGGCCCTTGTGACCCTTCTACTATACGTGATGGGTTATTTTCTTGGTTCTTGTGTTGGTTGAGATTGAGGTGGAGGTATCTCAACTATTTCCTCTTCCTCCCTTGGGGCTTCTTTCTCCATTATTTGTTTTTCCTCACATATGTTTTCAAAAAAATGATTATCTTTTTTGAAACCGATCCCAAGTTTGTTCATACTTTTATAGTTCCCATTCTCTAATTAAGTTGATGAGGCCATGGTGATATAACCTTCACTACTCATTTATGGGGTGCTACTGATTCAGCTTTACAATTTTGGTGAATTAGATAGTATGACACATTTAACATTTTGTCTCCCTTCAAATGTTGCAAGATTATCATATGGTATAAGTAAATGAGGTTTAATATTCCCTCAAAAGTAACATCAGAACCAAGAAGGTTAATTCATATCAAGGATGTTTTCACCAGGTGTTAGCCATGCCTCTAATTATCCTGCCATTTTAAACTCTTGTTTGAAATTTATACAAAATTTCATCCAATACATCCAAAGGGTCAAAACTGAGACTTACACCACTAGAGGTTTTTGGGCACCATACTTGCTGAAATGTTCTATTCTCAGTGCCTTCTTATAGGTACCTGAATTCTTCAAATTTTGATGGGAAATTTCAGCAGCACAACTCTGATGCCATGTTAAAATTTCATCTCATGACAATGGATCGACACTCATAGAACTTCAGCTCTACAACTGAATTTGAAACCTTTTGAAACAACTACCAAAACTTTAGATCTACAAACATCAAAATGTTGTATTGAAGATTCAAGAGTGTAGAAATTGCATGGAAAAATGTTAGATCTTTCTAGAAACAAACATGAATAATTCTAAGGAAATGTAGATTTGGAAAATCAAATCATCATGCTATAGTGGAAATCAACAAAAAATATATACTAGAGCTATGAAGAAACCAAATTAGCGCACTACCATCCCAACAATGAATAGAGATAAATTAGATGTGAAAAAATCATATCAACACAAAAAATCTCTACCAGCAAACATATCTTTCTATTAAATGATAAAAGAAGATTAATAAACCAAAATCAGCTTCTCCCAAGCATAAAAAGAAAAAATCAACTAAATTCTAGCAAACCCATGAAGGGAAGCACTATCACTAGAAACCATGTCTCTCACATACCAACTATTACTGTATAATGTAATATGCTTCTCCTTCTTTTTTATAGAGTAAGAGGGGATGTTATAATGGAAGCCTCTAGAATTGAGCACTCCACATGACCAAGTTTGGCACTAACCTAAGAGAGTGCACACTCCAATGGAATCTTCCCCAACTAGAGCACCTCGCATGTGCTTACCTGACAGCTCGTGCTAAGCATGCTTCTCCAGTAACTAACACTTGTAGTGCCCCTTGAATGTGCCATTGCTATCATGTAAGAACATGCTCACATGTGCCAACTCACTGACTCCAAATATTTTTATGCAACACCACATGTTTTTATGTAAAATCTTAAGAAGTGCACCCTCCTAGTCCTAATTAACTCCAAATGGTGGAAATAGATGAAAAGGGTCTATGATACAACTTGCCTCCATGAGAATTTCTCCCACTGATGCTTCCTTCTCATAGCAAGAGCCAAACATTGTTGAGAAACAAGGAAAGTAATAGCCCTAGACATATTGGTCTTTTATGAGAGAAGCCAATGGCAATGAACACTAGGTGTATAATGAGTTTAAAAAATAATGGATTTGTGTTTAGTGTTTTAGTCTTTGTTTTTTTATTTTATTTTATTGTGGATTTAAAGAAATATTTTAGGATAGCTTCATTTTTTAAAATATTTTTTGAGAAACAAGGGTAGTAATGATGGCATTTCTTTGAGAAACATGGAGGTTTTTTCCAAAATGGGATGAATTTCTCCCACAATACATTACCTGTACAAAAGCAGGAAACATGTTCCAAATATGATGCTTTTGATGGGGTTTTCGTTTATGATGTGTTTCACATAGTAACCACTTTTTGACATCATGTTTTTTGTAATGTAGCTTTTGGGCACAAATTGTGACCTAGAAAAACTAGATACCTCTTTGGTTAGGGAAAGCCATCAACTGAGATAAATATGAAGAAAAATGAACCTAGAATCCATTCATAATCTAGATTAAAAGGAAATACCTTTCCTAAATAAGTTCCTTTCAGCTCATGGGAGTGTGGTTCAACAACAAGTTGGATGGTAATCAAACTTGTATTAATGCTGAGTCCTTGGTCAAGCATCCCCCCTCCCCTTAGGTGGTCTGGATGATGCCAAGGGCCAGTCCTAGGTGATTTTGATGGCACAAAAGTGTCTCAAAATTTCCACTCAAAACATGTTTTCTTAGCTGGAGGACCTCTGCTAGCATCCTTTCTAAAACAAGTTCCTTGTATCTTTCAGTTGTCCTATTTGATGGCTCTTCCTTGTCTATCACTTTTCTTCTTAACATGGAGTGAATTATCTATGGAGTATATCTATTGAATTGATATTTAGTTATCAATTTTCTGATTATTGGGGGTTTAGGGATTGTTATGAATCTATAATTTTGTTTCACATTGACTTAGATATTTGCTAAATTTGCTACTTGCTAATATAAAAAAATTTAGTATATTTTGGATGTGGGAATAACCCTTAACCCCTTAACTCGATCTAAATAGTAAATACATAATTTCTCATGAAACGTTTCCTAACTGTGTAACTTCTATAAGTAGGAAGGGATTGTTAGACAAATAACATCCCAAAGTTGTACATGCTTCTCAAACCATCCATTTGCTCCCAAATAGAGCTTTATTCCAATGAACACAACAAACAAAAAAATTAAGATTAAAATAGAGATTAATATTAATGGCTTTGAAATATAGATTCAAAGTTGCAACATGCCATACAATAACCATTCATTACACCTCTTACAACATAAAATTTTGGAGCATTTATGATCGTTTTGGAAAACAGGGAAACACATTCTCAGTGGTTATTCTTGGTCAATAAGTCATGTTAAAGACATCATAGGTATTTCTGTGGGATGCCTGGCCACCATTAGTTTTTCTGGGCAGTAAGATCTTCTTTCTGTGATATGTCTATGGTGCACCCAAGCTCAGAACCATTGGTTAAAGAAAGGTAAGGCTGCGAGGGGTCCTCTCTGATGCACTAAAGCCAAACAGGAGGTAGCAAGGTTGTTCTCAACCAAATAGGAGATCATTAGGTTACTAAGTGGTTTTTAGGGCCCAGTTTGAAGAATTTAAGGAAACACTTGTATGCGGCCTTCCTCTTGAGTGTATTTAGGGCTACAGAAGAATCTCTTTAAGGGGTGTGTGATCACATGAAGCTTTGAAACCACTCCCCAAAAATTACAGGCCTCCAATTACAAGCGAACAACTACTAAACATCCCATGCAGGCCTCCAAAACCTATAGTTTGTTGACGTGATGTAGCAACAAAATCAAATCTCCAACTGCAGGTGAAATTTGGATCAAAAGGGGACTGTCATAAGATCTAACCAGCCATTTGACCAGGTTAAGAGACTACTCACACCGCAAATTGAAACTCCATTAAGAAAGGGTTATCACAAGCTATTCCTAACAACAAACAATTTTGGAGGCATCATAGTTAGACATTGAGCTGTTAATTAGTATATTACCAACTAAACTTGGATAGTGCTAGTGTGGGTTACAGTTGGAATAGTGATCTATTGAATATTGAAATTACATTTAGAATTTTATTGGTGGATTATTGGTTGTATATGTCTACTATTCCTTAGGCAGTTAGCCTTAACTTGTGGTGGTTTGCTGAAGAAACATATGACTGTTAAATATATCTTATATCATTAGTGAATTATATATAAGGGTACTTACCATTATATGAGTTGATAACTTTTCACTGCTGTTATGATTATTTTCATGATTGGAAAATCCTAGATAAGGATTGAACCCCAAGGCCAAAAATTACCTAGGGACATTGCATAATTCCATTAGAGAAACAATAAAAAATGCATTTCAATCTACTTGGATCATAACCTATAACCAAAAATGTTGTATTATCAAATACATGAGAGGTTGGGGTAGGATGATGGCCCACAAAAGGAAGAAAGGAGTTGCAGCAAGGTAGAATTAGGTAGGTGTGTGTTTCTATTGAATCAGATCTCCATAATGTGTCCATCTATGGAGAGGATGCATGGTAGGACATAATGGTTCAGAGGGAGGTGAAGCAGAGGGGAATATATTGCCAAGGGTGTCTGAGTTTGTTTTAGGCTGCAGTGGATTCACAAGGGATATGAGGGCTTAAAATTCTATTTTGAGTTTTTGAAAAGAAAAGTGGAAATGAACAGGATCTTGGATTGCTCCATGCAAATGGTTCTTTTTTTGGCACTCCAATTAACATTATGTTCAAATTGCAACTTCAAAATAATTTTCTCCTTATACCGTGATGGATCATGTAGTGGTTGCAAGAAATGCTTATTGTAGGGTCAATCCTCCTAAGGTTTTTACTATGACTAGAGTAGGTTGAAGAAAAATGAGTTCTCAAAAGAGGAGGATTTTGCAGCACTTAGCTACATGAATAATGGCAAGTATTTGGGTGTAGAATCTAGATGGAATCCTGTGTGAATTTTACAAGGTCATGAGCCATGATTAGTGACAATTTTTGTCATTTGGCAAACACATTCCCAAAAAAGCAGCCACAAAAACAATTGATGATTGGCATCCAATTACATTGCTTAGTGTTGCGCACAAGATCATGGCTAAAAAAGAGACTCTAAGGATCTAGGAAATTCCATGGAAGGTTTTCTAACAATAACACAAGTTTTGTGCACAAACAAGTAATCTCAGTACCATGTTTTCAACATGTAAAACCTTCAAATGTGCAGAAAAACTATCCAACAACCCCTTTTCTTTGAAATTGCATTTGACAAAGCTTTTGACTGAGTGGATTGGAGTTTCATTATTTAGATGTTGACTCTTGTGGAGTTTGGACCTAGATGTATGACTATGGAGAACACATTTTTCACTCATACATTAGCTTTTATATACCAAATAATGCTTATATAAGTTTAGCTGATGATGCTCATGCTTGTTTAGACATAATCAACCTGGCATCAAGTGATGTGTTTAGTGACTAAAAAACTATTTTTTTCCTGGTGGGGTTGGACTCTCTTCCTAACTAGAATCCCTCAGCTTGGAAATTTACCCCACCCTGGATGGTTGTTAGAAATTTGCGTATTCCCTTTCGTCTAGATCTTTTGCCAATATCCATCTAGAATTGGTAAATTTAGCAACTACAAAGGAAACTTCTTGTTTAACATCATCGATAACTTCGCTTTATGAGGAAGTTGACGATGGTTGCACAATCCTACTAGACTTGCAAATATATTATGTGTCTTTTTGGTTGCATAGCAAGGCCCAATATCAATGATAGAGCATATTTTGAGATTGTAACCATGGTCTCAATTAAACAAAAGGGTGTTCCATTGGCCCCTTGGGATGTGTTACTATCCCAAGGATGTTAGGGGGCTTGGTTTGATTAAGCCTCCCACTCAAGTGTCTATTTTGGCTACCATATGAGTGTCAAGGGGTCTAGAGGGTGATGATCCATGGCAGGTTTTGTTTTTACTTGTAGGATGTCAACAAGTGGGGAAAGTACAGTGGGATTTTTCTTTGTGTGCTATCATCTCCTTCATCCTCCCCCTGTTTATGATAGTAGCACCAGACAGGTACTTCCAAATAGATTTGAGTGTCTAGACATGTGATTGGATGAAAATGGAATTTCATCCAAGTGTATATGGTCTGAAATCTGCATTGCAGCAGAGTGATTTCTGTAGCAAGAATCATTCCCAATAAGGTTGTACAACAAAAGTCTGTAGATCAGCCAACAACAGTGGCACAGTGCATCCATACTCATATTAAGAGAGAAACATGAGTTGTGTGGAGGGTTCAAAACGGTCATGTGCACTGCGGTAGGGCCGCATGTGCTGTGCAAAGTGAGTAGAGCAGTCACGCATGCCACAGGAAGCAGTAAACTATTGCACATGTTGCGGGCAGGGGTGAAAACAACCGCACAGGTGACAGAAATGCTGCACTACAAGTTGAGCATATGGCAAGTCGTGTGGTTGCTTAGGATAACTTGGGTAGTGCAACTTGCACAGGTGCCCATAAAATTTATATAGTTGTTGGAGATTGTAATTTTCCACAAAGGACCATGTTTCCAGTAAGGAAACCCTTGTACAATAAGATATTATTTAATGAACACCAAATTTTGATGTGCAGATTTTTTGTGTATGCATGTGTGCGATTGGTGTACAATTTGCTATCGCCGATTTTATTTTATTTACCTATTAAATCCCAACAATTATTTTTATTTAGTAAGCTGAAACTTTAATTAATTTACAACAAGGAAATTTACTAGAAACTAAATTTTCCAGTTGCTAGGGTTAAGAAAATTTAGCACACCAAATTCCAGGTCTGAAGCTCACTTATTTAAATTTCCTAGAGTAATTGGTTAGCATGGAAAGCAATTGTGGGCTTGGCTAGGTGGAACATGAAAGAAAAATTAGGATCTGGCACACACTCCATTTGCAGTTGGAGACGCAGGGTGATTGCCTTCGATAGTTATGCCACCTTCATGCTCACACATTCGACAAGAAAGGCATCCTCTTTTGGGGACACATGTGAGATGAAACTAATTGATATTAGATGAATTGGTAGTGCTTGTCTCAATAGAATGAAATTCTCGGCCCTAATAAAGATTCAATTATGGAGTTGGTCAATCCAAAAAATATCTAATGAAAATAAACATTGGAAAGTCAGCTCCATTTTAGAAGGACTGGGAGTGGAGTTTTGGTAAGCCTTTGTAATAATATTTCTCTTCTCAACTATACTTAATATTGCATCAACAATATCCAATATCCACTTAAGCTTAATGGAAATAAGTTTCCAGTGAATCATCTTATTGTTCGATATCTTTAGTAGAAGCATTGCTTTCTCTTGTAACAGTTCTAGTTTCTTCTTCTTTTCGCTGCACTGCTTTATGGGATGTGGGTTTAATGCCAACTTTTCTCCCTCTTCTCAAATATTTTGATCCACAACATATACGCTTGGTAAAAAATATTGTGCATGTTCTTGAGCCTTTTATGGACAATATTAATCCTACTGAAACCTCCTTTAGGGGTTTAGGAGCCTTGGACAACACCATAACATGTTTGAAGTCTGCCATTTTGAGGAGAAAGGAAGCAGAGTGGAGAATCACAAGCAGGTTCCAAGGGAAAGTCTCCTCTGAAAAATGCTGCTAGGTCAGAGGCAATGCAAATTTCTCAGCTTGACACATTAGTTCCTTATCATAGCAAAATTATTTTGAAGGCTTTGCCTTGGGCTCTATCTCTTGGCACATATGCTCTTGGAAATACTACACGACTATAAGATCTGAAGAGAGTTCTTTTCCATTTTTCTTGTGCACTATATTCAGAAGATCAAAGGACTTTAGTGTTGGGGTCTTTTCACTTGCAACTATATTCACAAGTGATCTTATTTACAAAGATCCAACTTGCTATTCTACTCTAGATGATGCTGGTTTGCCTATTGTTTTTTTGGATATCATCATGGTTGGTATCCTCCCTTCTGCAGATGCAGTAGATTGTATACCACGATGGTCAGATTCTTTGTGACTTAATAACCTCAGACTTCAAGCTATTAATGATTATGGTGCTCTAAGATCTTTTGTGAATTTTTTTACATCAAAAGCCTACTTACGAGCTTTGGCATGTGACACTCTTAAGTCCTTATCATCTACCTTGGATGAGATGATATGACATGCTCCTTATTTGAGGGGGAATGGGGTGGATGTATTGATTGAAATATTAGATACTATTGCAAAACTTGGATTTGGTGCTAAAGTGTCTTCCCTGTTGCAAAAATTTTCTAGCTCTTCGGTGCCTGTTCCCATGGAGACTGATTTAGAGCAACAAATAACTAGTTCAGTGGATGGAGATGAATCATCGAGGATGACATCTGAGTTAGGGGTTGATACTTATGATGCAAAATTGTCTTCAAACATGGAATTCTTTCTCCCAGATTGTATAAGCAATGCTACATGTCTCTTAAAGAATATTCCGCATAATATAGATACATGGGTGTTTATTGAGAAAAAGGGTATAGAGGCTATGCTACAACTGTTTGATTTATGCCTCTTACCATTGTCATTTCAAGGTGGCCAAAATATTGTTGTTGCATTTAATAAATTTTCACCGCAACACTCATCTCCTCTTACAAGGGTTGTTTGTACTACTTTGAGAGAACACATGAAACCTGCAAATGAATTCATTGATTTTTTGGCTAGAAAAAAGCTAGCAGATATTAAGGTAGCACAACACATATGAAATTTGAGATGCCTTTCAATTCTAGATGGTATTTTATCCTTTTCAACACATTTACTGAAAAGCACAACAACAATGATGTTTGAAATTGGTTCTGGGGATGCAGACATATTGAAGCATGTAGGGATGTTGTACAAATAAATAGTTTGGTAGAAATATCTTGTTAGTGATTCAAAAGTAGATACAAATAAAGAGGTTGAAAAGGACATGCAATTGAAAATTTAGCACCAAATGTAGCAGGTACAGAAGTTGTCAATGACACTAACACAGTTTCAGTTGTTCGACATGTGAACCCAATGTGTATCAGGAAAGGGCTTGCTTCTCATTGGTCCATTGAACCCTAATATATTTTTGTTATACAAACAAGACAAAAACAGACCATGGTATTGAAGGGATTCCAAGAATGTGTCATGGTTATCTTGGGCAACATGCAGATGCATCAGAGGATGACATTGGAGGCTCTGTAAGTGTAGGAGAAACATCTCAAGCCGAAAAAGTTAAAAGGATGTCACTTGATCTCTTAGACTTTGACAATATGAATAAGGTTGTGTCTTCAATGTGATCGTCTTATGTGACTCCTGTGAAGGTTTTTTTAGTTCACAATCGACATCGTGATGATCTAGGATTGCTTTGTGCAACAACCAAGAATGTAATACAACAATGGTGAATTATTTCTATGATCATGGTACAATTTAAAGTATTTGTGACTACTTTTGAAGCAACATTTCATTTACTCTGGATAGTACCATTATCTCATAGAAAGGAATGGAAACAGAAAATGACAAGCAAGAGCACGCACCTTGGTTTTTAGAGACATATGAAGCTATTGCATGATTTTGGAGTACCTTCTGAATTCTTGTTTTCTGTTAATTGTGCCATCTGCATCACAGCTGTTAGTGAAACCAGGTTTTGGAGGCTCTGTCACTGTTCCATTAAGGGATTGAGAGGTTTTTAACTGCACCCTGCCAGATCAAGTTCTCAATGGTGTTCTACCTATTTGGAGCATTCTAATTTTTTGTCGCTGAAATCCAAATTTAATTACCTTTGTTTCCATTACCACCCTCATTAGGAAGAAATGTTTCAAATTTTTGTGAACATGTAAGAGAGAAAAAGAGGGAACCTCTTTAGTAAGTGGCGACCATTATCCAAACCAAAGGAAGTTGGTGGATTGGGTTTATAAAACATACATTCCTTTGGTAAGGCTTAGACAACCAAGAGTCTATAGAGGTTGATTTCTAAGAAATTCATACACAGGAAAGTGATTATTCGTAAGTATATAAAACCACTATCAATGGAATATTGGATTATATAGGTTGTCTTGTTGATCGTCACATTGTAGAACCAGGGAATCCATTACTTGGCATAGACAACAGATCCAATTTCTACACCTATTTGTAACTAGAAAATCCATTACTTGGCACAACAACAGATCCAATTCCCAAACCTATTTAGAACGAGGGATAACAAAGTGAGGTAGATTTAAAGTTATCATAGAGGGAAGCAGAATAGTGTAAGGAATATCTAGTACAACTTTAGAAGAATTACATCAGGCTTAGAGAGGAGGAGGATTCTTTTGTTTGGTCAAAGAATTTTACCGTAGGGGTATATAATCTGAGGCTAGTATATAAAACTATATTTTTAGATAATTAATGAGGAGAAACCTCATAGTGGAAGAAGCTCTAGAAGTTCAAAAATCTTCAAAAAACTAAGTGAATAGATGCATATATAACTATGAGAAATGTCGTGTTCAATTTTAAAATAATGGGTTTTGAATAAAGAAATAAAGGGTTGTAAGGCATTGCGTCTTATGGTGTTTTGATGTATTTGGCTTGCCAGAAACTTTGACATATTTCAAGGTAAGGTTTAGCCATCGTTTCTGTGTGTCTCAAAGCCATGACTGTGCTTTCAAAGTAAAAAAGCCCCTAACACTGGTAAAGAAAGGAAATTGATCCATATTTCTATTGTTAAGAGTGGGAATGGTGTTATTTCAATTTTCAACAGTGCCAGTCAAGGTCAACAGGAAAAATATGTTGCAGGAGATATCCTATACCATAATGATTCTATTATACTCATATCTTCAAAAATTAAAGCATTTATTGGTATAGGCTCTAACATTTGTGATGAAATAAAGGCACTGAATTTTTTGTTAACAATAGCAGTAGAGGAGAGGTGATTGAATTCTAGGTCTTTAGGGATTCCTTGGTTATCAATTGGTTGAATGGAGCTTTAGGATGGAAGAATTGTTTTCACAACCCATTCTGGAGTAGTTGAAGACAATCAAGGAAAAATTCTTGAAGATATCATTCCATCATATTTATAGATAATTTAAGTCAGAGGCTAATGCATTGTCTAAAGAAGGCTTGATAATGACGCAAACGATGGATTAACATGAGAAAGTAGTTATGGTGTAAGACTCTAGGAGAGGTCATTGCAAGAACTGGGCCCGTGACTTTATATATATATATATATATATATATATATATATCACCTATAGATCTCAGTCAAGTATTGTCTTGTGCTTTTTTCTTTAGTCCCTTAGGTCCATCTTATTTAGTATCATTTCAAACATTTTTACAAACTTTGTGAGTTGATAGGTACCCCAATAAGAAATTAAGCACAACTACATTAACACTTGCAGATTCAACATGTACGGTTAGAAAAGTTTGCATGAGTCCTTCCTATTATCACTTTATACTTATTTTTATGCATACAAAATAACCGTTTAGTTTGACCCTAAGTACCACCAATAGAACTACGAAATTTACATCATATGAAAATACTTGAATTCTATTGATGGAAAAATAATTGCCTCTTTTATTTTTCGAAGCATCCATTGTATCTGTATACTATTCATAAACATTAAAATTTTAAAAATAGGAGTGAAAAAAAAAAATTCACAAAGAACCTTCACATTATTAATGACAATATTGCACAAAATATTGGAGAGATGCAAATAATGGGCATTTAACACATGCCTCAATCTTGATAGAATATTAAATTTTGAATGATTGGTTTCATGTAAATGTACTCCACAACATGCTATATTTTGATATGTGTATGCACATATTTTCTGAAGCTCCACACAGAAGAAGGTTTGAGAAATAAGGAAAAATATTTATGATGTTACTTGTTTACAAATTTGAGAAAGCCTCAAGGGTTACAATCAAAATCTAGAAATTTTGTTTCCTGGTGGAATGTGAGACATTCTTGGATTTGTATAACGCTTCAATTCTTGTTTAGGATCTAGGTAAGTGTGAATGAATAAAATATTTTTGTCATTGTTCTATATTGGATTCCCATTCTCTCTAAGTTATCAAAGGCAAGATAAAACTCGATTAGACTAAGGGACAACATATTCCATTGCCAAAATTTAACCTTACAGGGAAGTGCACTAAACTTGTTTGATACTTCCACACATTTTGAGGGCATGCTAATAGAAATGTCAATGTTGTTGGATACACCGGTGTTGGGTATTTTTAGAAAATTTACATTTGTCAAATATGTTGTTTTCATGAAGTAATATTTCCAACGAAGAGGATAAAGACTTGGCATCTCTAGGACATAGTGGTGTTATTTCTTGTGTGTATTTGTGATTTATTAGTATTCCACCACTAATAAATTCATTACGTATTTGTCTGTTTAGAAGTATATTACAACAGTGACTTGTTAAAGGAAAATGATTCTAGTTTGTTTGAATGTCATAAAATGGAAGGAAATCTAGCTTTGAATTAGAAAAAGGGAATATATTATGAAAAATTTGTTTTTTGATCAAATATAGGCTCGTTGCCTGATCATTAAAAAAAACAGTCACAAAAATAAACAATGATTTTGGACACGATGAATTACAGAACTCTCCAGCTCAAAATCAAGTTAGCATATTCAGTTTTGTCTGCATCAGAGAAAAATGAATGAGTAACATCAATTTTTCTTTGAATATTTATAGAATCATTTTAGAGATTCCAAATGGAAATTGTGTTCTAATATTGCTCAATTAATTACAGGGAAAACAAGGAGCATACATAATTTGTTGGCTTATGGGAATTGGATTCCTTTTCCCTTGGAATAGTACGTTGATAATTGAAGACCACTATATTGAAGCTATATTCCCGGTTAGTATCACAATTTACAAAGTCTTGTCTTATTATTTTTTAGTTTCTTATTGTAATCTTGTGTCAACAATACTTTGCTCCACCCATTAGATTCCTACTAACCAGTTTTATTTTTGAAGTGTCACTACTTAGAGATAATTAGAGGAAACGATACAACTACAAAAGTGGAGCACGAGACATTCTTAATAGAAATTTCTAGCACTGTTGTGTTTATTTGTGACATTTATTTTCTTTGTTTATACAAGTCATCTGGCTACATAGTGGCCACTATTTCCCAACTAAAGAAAACTTGTTCAAGTTTCTTGCTTTTATGGGGAAAGATGGCATTAAAAATATTGCTGATGTTGAGGTATATATCGTATAAATCCTTTATAGTCTAATTTAGTTTATATTCCAGTGTTATTGACTTTCATGTCTTATACTTTGCATTGTAACTTTTTTTGTTTTATTTTTGCAGAAAATGGACTCAGTATTGATGGTAAGAAGCAAGGATTGAAGAAAGAGGGGAAACATAACACTAGAGTGACAAAGAGAGAGAAGTGTACTGGTCTAGTGGTACTCGTAGAGCCAATATCCCACATATTACACACACATAAAGATTGATGGTCAAGTTTTTAGAGTTGGTGAATTCACTTGCAATTCCTTGGAAAGATAATGATAATGCTTTGAAGTGATTAACAATATTTTATATGTAAATTGTACTCCTACCAATAGTAAGTTGGAAACTCCTATTGTAATACTTGACATTTTATATAATATAATTTATGTTGTTAGAATTATTTATAGTTGCACTTGATATTACTTGGTATTGTAATTAACATATGTAACTTTGCGTTTTCATATTAGATGAACATGTAATTTGTATGACATTTTTTTTTTATTTAGTTGCAAAATCATACTAATTAATTTATGTTGATTAATAATGAACAAATTAAATCAATATAAAACTATTAAAATAGTAGTTTATATTGATTAATGATGAACACAAATAAAATGAATATACGACTAAATTACTCATTTATAATGATTATTAATGAAAGTAAATGAAATGACTATAAACTACTAAATTAGTCATTTATATAATGAATAAATGACTACTGCAAATGATAAATTTGTGACTACAAATGACGACTAAATTTTGCATATATACAACTATTAGTAGCTAATTTATAGTATCTTATAACATGGCTAAAATTTAGTCACATTTCTTCGGTCATTAATTGGTTTCAAACAATGACTAAAATTTGCATATATATATGACTATTAGTAGCTAATTTACAGTATCTTATAACACGACCAACATTTTGGTCATTAATTGGTTTTGTCAGGTACTCATATAGTAATATATTTTGTTGTATATTTGGTCATTAATTGTGACAATTAGTGACCAAATCAAAGATTAAATCAATGATTAAATAAATGACCGATTCAATGACCAAATTAATGACCAAATCAATGTCTAAATTAATGATCAATTCAATGACTAAATTAATGACTAAATCATTGAATAAATTAATGACCTAATTAATGACCAAATATACAAATAGACAATAAAATTGAGATAACCAATTAATGACTAAGCTAAAAACGACTAAAAGTTGGTCGCGTTATAAGATACTGTAAATTAGCTACTATTGATCACTGACCGAAAAATAGTCGTTTATATGAAAATTTTAGTCGTTATTTTAGTAACTAATTAGTCATTTTGTACTAGTGCCACCATCTTAATAAAGTTCCAGTAAAACATTGTATGATTGTTTTACAAGCTTCTATTTCATTTTTTCCCCTTAGACACATATGTTTGTATTCAACAAACATCATATCAATCATTTGTCTAATTTGTCCCACACTTAAATTGTCAATGTTCCATTCTCTATGAGAGTCTGCAAAGAAAGTATGAGTTTCTGGAATCTTTCCTTTGCCATTAAGGTTTGGAGCAGGATACCTTGAAAACTAACTTTCGAGTTTCTCATAAATGGGGAATATTTGAGATTTTGTATCTTTTTTTGGTTCCTTAAATAAGGAAGAAATAGATAATTTTTCAGAAGATTCAGATTTCTTTGATGCTATTTCTGTCAATGACTGAGATACTTCTTTAGGAAGTAGCTGAGGGAATCTGTCAATTGGTTTGACAGGATTCTAAATTTTGACATTTATTTTGTACAAAAAGGAAGCATGTATTGGCATATCAGTTTTGACCATTTATAATTTATCAAATTTCTCATTCAATTTTGTAATGGAATGCATCTCTTGGTCAATTTTACCTTCTACCATGTCTATCTTACTTAAATATTCTCTGACATAGCTTTTCAAAATTGAAGTAGAAAACTGTACCTCATTTAGACATCTATTTACATTATTCATTGAAACCTGGATGCCATCAATCTGTTCTTTAATAGCAGAAGACTTTGCAGTGTTCATTTTTAGCCCTTTAATGGTTGTGTTGGTCCAATTTAACTGTTCACTGGCCTTTTGTATTCTGCCATTAATTCCTAGAGCATTTTCATCTTTCAGAACTAGAGGAATAGCTTTGGCTGAGTTCTGAGCTTCTCCTAGGATGATTCACTTATAAGGAGGGAATGTGGTAGAGGTTTCAATCTTGCTACCATATAGAGCAAACCATAAATGCTGAGAGGAAGAGGAAGATGTAGTATCGGTCATCAAAACATTTTTTGAATTATTCATAGCTTTCCAAATGTAGAAAGAGATCCAAGAAAATGTTTTATCCATGAATTCTTTCCATTCTTGAGACAATATGAGTTTTTCTTCACTAGAATGAGTGAGATAAAAAACTTCTGCCTCTAGATGGGTATAGATGTCCCAATTTAGCATTTCTTTCATCCATTGGGTATCTACTTTATGCTTTTTGCATCCATTCATTAGAGTGAAGAACTTATGCATTTCTGTGACCGATGGCCTTTTACAATCTTTTGGAAGAGAACAAAATCTTGACTGAGGAATCAAATCATCCATCTGTTCGAGATAGCCTAGAACAGTTTTTGGCATATTTGGAGGTCTCATTTTGCTGAACATTTATGTCAGTCTAGGATCTTCATTTTCTAATGAAGGAAATTGATGCATCATCATCACATGATCAGATTCATGAGGGAAAGGGATATCTGAGCATTTAGGATTTGGACAAGGATTTGTTGATGTAGAAGGGGACTTCTCCTGTCCTAAGATGATGATTAGTATGTATGACATATTCAACAAGGCTACTCAAATTTACAGATGCTTTAAATTCTAGACATATGACTTCTAAAGAGGAAAAATTTACTATTTGGGAAAATTCAAACAGAGCAATATTTTTGCGAGGATTTGAAACAGAAATAGAATAGGCAGTATCAATTTCAAGGGGATTTCTGTACATTGGAGTATTTCTGGAGGCTTGTTCGATCCTTCTTCTGTAAATAGTTGATCTTCTAGGAAAAGAAAGGACAGCATATGACTAGTCTTCTTGAATATTTGCAGAGGTTATACTTCTCATAACATGAGGTTTAGGATTTGAGACGACCCAGTTTTCGGGGAAAGTAAGATCTTCCCATCTGATAGTCTGATGTTCTATTTTTTGATTTTTGGAGTCAGTTAGAACAACCAAACTTGATTTTGAATCTTTATTAGTGGTATGTATAACTGCAGGATAGAGAGTATTGGTATGTATAAAACATCCCTTTGTCTAAATGGCTATGTTATGTCTCTTACTAGACATATCAAACCCCATGGTTTGAATTTGTAATTGAAGAATATTGTCAATTGTTTCATCAAATACATATACAGGAAAGTTTGGATAACAATCAAAATAAACAGGGCCATTCGATAAAGGACCAACAATACCTCCTATCAAGGAATTAGTATACTTGCTATGTGTTAAGTCTTTGACTGTTGCCAAAGCAAAAGTATTGAGTCCTTGGTGTGTCCAAGCATTGATTCCTATCCTGATACATCCCAAATGCAAATATTGAGTTTTAAGACTTTTGGCTTCAGCCTGAAGTTGTTTGGAATTCAAGAGTGGAATTGACTGTATACATTCTGAATTCTCTTGAATTTGGCTAATGGATTCCTTGATAGAAATCCTAGTGGCAGCTTTTAAATGGAAGACTGAAAGATAACTATATACATCAGAAGAATTTATGCTAAGAAGTTTCCATCTAGAAGATGATTGAGATTCTTCATATTCTAATTCAGTAGAATTTATCACACGACTTGAGGCAGACGCAAACATATCTTGAAGAGCATCTTCTTGAGTTTGATCATTTTCTTATAATTCTCTATAAGATACAGATCTGCAGCTGATTCTATTTGATAAAGAATGGAGATGTTGAGTACTAACCTTTACGAACCAGACGATAACTTGGCTCTAATACCAAATTTTCGTAGGGGCTTCAGATTAAGCTTGCAATAGCAACACAGGTTGACTGGCCTTGTTGAACCTCTTCTCTGTGTATGAGTTTCTAGAATCTTTCCTTTTCCATTAAGGTCTAGAGCAGGATACCTTGAAAAGTGACTTTCGAGTGGCTCATAAATGGGGAATTTTTGAGATTCTATATCTTTTTCTGGTTCCTTAAATAAGGAAGCAATAGATAATTTTTTAGAAGATTCAGATTTCTCTGATGCTATTTCTGTCAATGATTGAGATACTTCTTTAGGAAGTATCCGAGGGAATCTGTCAATTGGTTTAACAGGATTCTGAATTTTGACATTTCTTTTGTACAAAAAGGAAGCATGTATTGGCTTATCAGTTTTGAGCATTTGTAATTTATCAAATTTCTCATTCAATTCTATAATGGAATGCATCTCTTGGTCAATTTTACCTTCTACCATGTCTATATTACTTAAAGATACTCTGACATATCTTTTCAAAATTGAAGTAGAAAACTATACATCATTTAGACAACTATTTACACTATTCGCTGAAACTTGGATGCCATCAATCTGTTCTTTAACAACAGAATACTTTGCAGTGTTCATTTTTAGCCCTTTAATGGATGTGTTGATCCAATTTAACTGTTCACTGGATTTTTGTATTCTACCATCAATTCCTAGAGCATTTTCATCCTTCAGAACTAGAGGAATAGCTTTGGCTGAGTTCTGAGCTTCTCCTAGGATGATTCCCATATAAGGAGGCAATGTGGTAAAGGTTTCAATATTGCTGCCATCTAGAGCAAACCATAAATGTTGAGAGGAAGAGGAAGATGTAGTATCGGTCATCAGATCATTTTTTGAATTATTCATAGCTTTCCAAATGTAGAAAGATATCCAGGAAAATGTTTTATCCATGAATTCTTTCCATTCTTGAGACAATATGAGTTTTTCTTCACTAGAATGAGTGAGACCAAAACCTTCTGCCTCTGGATGGGTATAGATGTCCCAATTTAGCATTTCTTTCATCCATTGGGTATCTACTTTATGCTTTTTGCATCCATTCATTAGAGTGAAGAACTTATGCATTTCTGTTATCGATGGCCTTTTACAATCTTCTGGAAGAGAACAAAATCTTGACTGAGGAATCAAATCATCCATCTGTTCGAGATAGCCTAGACCATATTTTGGCATATTTGGAGGTCTCATTTTGCTGAACATTCCTGTCAGTCCAGGATCTTCATTTTCTAATGAAGGCAATTGATGCATCATCATCACATGATCAAATTCATGAGGGAAAGGGATATCTGAGCATTTAGGATTTGGACAAGGATTTGTTGATGTAGAAGGGGGAGCTTCTCCTGTCCTAAGATGATGATTTGTAAGTATGACATATTCAACAAAGCTACTCAGATTTACAAATGATTTAAATTCTGGACAGATGACTTCTATAGAGGAAAAGTTTACTATTTGGGAAAATTCAAATAGAACAATATGTTTGCAAAGATTTGAAATAGAACTAGAACAGGAAATATCAATTTCAAGGGGATTTCTGTACATTGGAGCATTTTACGCTCTGGCGACCCTTTCTGCGGCTTCCTTTGCCTTTAATGGTCTGGTGTCCCTTCTATCTTAAGTGAACCTCTAGTGAAAATATGTAACACAGATACTATCTCAACATACATTCATATAACTCAGAGTTGAAGTACTCAATGTGGAACAAAATACTCTCTTCGTTATTTATTATTTATGGAATCATCTTATATCAGATTTTTACTGAGATTGACCGTGTTAGCATTTATCAGATTTGGCTTCTCAATAAATGAGAGAGCTTACTGAAGGCTTCCTAGCTAAACACAGACTCAGTCTTCGAATTCTTAAACACACAAAATTATAGACAGACTATAGATCTGGCCACTTTAGGTTCTTATCAGTGCCAAGCACACTGATACACAGGCTTATCAGATCACCTAATGACTTAGAGAAATGAATGATCTTTGTGATGCAATCAGATCAGATCAATGTTTGCAGTTGCAGAGTAGGAAGGAAATATTTCAGATCTCAGACTCGAAACGCACAAGACCAAAACTCTATCACTCTCCAAGACCGAATTCCCAAAATGAGCCTTACTCTCCTTCTTTTATAGGAAAAGAGAGGGGACAAGCACTTGACCGTTGATCCTATCTGTGCCTTGGGAATCTTAGTACGTTCATCAGTCAGTCAGGTAGATGTGGGTTCAAACCTCACCAGTTGTCGGAGAAGTCCTCCGAGTCTCCTGAAAAGATCGAATCTTGTACACAAAACACACTCAGCCCACGCGAAAATCGATGCGAAGGTTATTATAATGTGGAGACTTTTTACAAGAAATCCCACGAGAAAACCAGTCACTTCAAGTCCGTGACTAGACATTATGAACACTGTGGATACTTTTAAATGGAGTCCACAAGAACCAAACTATACTGGATCATCTAGTACAGTGATTCCAGGAAAAAGATATTTCTTATACAAATGTTCATCCCAAGCTTTAGTATATATTCTTCTGACAATCATGGGTTTATTTAAAACAATCTGGTGTTTGATTTTTGTCATAACCAACCACTCAAAGTGTCTGGTCATGAATTGATTCAAAATTTCATAGTCTTGAATTTTTTGAAGATCTCTGGCAGTATTGCAGGGAGTATGAAAACATTCAGGAATGTTATTTTCAAAACACCAATTGTAGTTTTCTTGAAAATGAGATTCATAGTAAACAGGATCAATGGCTATTTCGTTTACTCCATAGTAATTCTACCATTCTTCTAACCATTCACATTGTTGGTTTCTTTGCATAACCCATGTTGGTCCAAATTTTAACTTTGTATAATGGGTTTCGTTTTTCCCATCAACATTGACAATATCCCATTAGAGCTTTTTATATCCTGAAAAAATATAGATTGTGTCAGGAAAAATAATTTTAGGATCTTTTCCTAGCCACTGAGAAAAGTTGTTAGTCCATGTAGGATTTCTAGTCCGGTTTATGCAAAAATATTTATGATAGACTCTGCGTCCTTCTCCTCCTCCTGACAAAATCACAGCAATATCATGGAAATCACTGCGTAAATATTCTTCTGCTTGATGTGTTGCTGCCATACTTCTTGAATAAAAAATTTCATGGATCCATTTGCTTCCTTTGGGATATACCTTTATTTCAGGGACTAAGTGCAAGATATCTGTATGTGCCTACAAGTTTGCATCTAAAACCTTAGTATTCCGAAGCTTCCAAGTCAGCTTCCATTGGTCTCTATATTATTGCCAACTTTTGTTATTAGGGATGGACTTGAGAATTTATTTTTGCTGATTGGGGTCCCATTCTGTAATAATCACCATGATATGTTCTTGCCACTGGATATATTCTCTGCTGAGAAAGTCTGGCAAACAATTTTCTACTCCTTTAATATGATCTACATCAAAATAAAAATTTGCAAATAATGCTTGCCATCTGGAAAATTTTTCTTCTCCAGGATTTTTGATATCTTTTTTCAAAAATTTCTTCAGGGTAGAGAAATCAGTTCTTAATAAGAATCTCTTGTTGACTAAATGAATAGCAAACTTATCGATAGAGTTCCATGCTGCCTTTACTTCTTTTTCAATAACGGAGTAATTATTCTCTGCTGGACTCTATGTTCCTGAGGCAAATTGTACAATATGCTCATTACCATCATTCTTTCTTTGCTTCAATATGCCACCCCATCCTAGATCACTTGCATCTATTTCAACAATTTTGAAATTACTGTCATCAGCGACAAATAAAATGGGTAGAGATTTAACTTTGCTTTTTATTATTTTCATGGAACTGGTATGAGCATCTGTCCATGACAGAGGATTCTTTTCAATCTTTGATTTAATAGACTTCGGTATTTGGCACAATCTTTATAAAAATTACTCACATAATTCAAACATCCCAAAAATATTTGAAGTTGTGTCTTATCTATGATAACATCAGGAAATTTGTTTGCAAATTGTAGAGAATGTTTTTGCAGAGCTATTTGACCATCTTGAATAGTATGGCCCAGGAATTTGATGGAGGTCTAGAATAGTTCTATCTTCTTTTTAATTAGTACAAGGCCATTTTTCTTTACCACTTGTAGAAATGTCTGTACATGTTTAAAATGATCTTGGATATTGTTAGAAAATTTTAGAATATCATCTATATATACTAAAAGCCAATCAAAATATGGTTTGAAGATGGAATCCATCACTTTCTAAAACTTAGATGGGGCATGTTTCAGAGCAAAAGGCATGACATTCCATTCATAATGTCCTCTCGGCACACTGAATGCTATTTTAAACTTGTCTTTTTCTTCAATGGACACCTGCCAGAATCCTGATTTATGATCAAATTTGGAAAATATTTTTTCTCCTAATATTCTCGTCAATAGATCTCCTTTGTGAGGAATTAGATAGGTGTTATCTACTAGAACTGTATTCAGGGGTTTATAGTTTCTCACTAGTCTTGGGATTCCCTTGATCTGCTCAGATCTTTTGTTTACATAAAATTCGGAACAGTTCTAAGGACTGTCAGATTCTCTTATCAATTCCCTATCCCTTAATTCTCTTATTTCTTTTTCACAAAGATCTCGGTATTCCTTATTCATAGGAATGGCTATGCTTTTGCAGGGTCTTCCTTCATAATCAGATTTATAAGGCAGTTCAACACAATGTTGTTTCCTGTGCCAGAAATCATTTGGTTCTTGAGAATGACATTCGGCCTCACTCTGTTTTCTGAGATCACAGATCCTTCTTTGAATGGTATGGGTTTTTAGCTGATCCCCTATCTAAATTGAGGATTTCAAATCCTTGAGTTCAATCAGTTTAGATTCATCTTTGCCTAATTCTTCCATGGCTTGGACCATGGTTGAAATTTTGGGGCTTGAAATATATGGCAATTTTATCTGTTTAAAACTTCCCTCTGAACTTGGAAAAGTGATAAAATATCCAGCTTTAGTGTCTTTTAATCTGATTGAGCCATGAGGTTCTACTGCTGCTAGGAAGAAATTTCCTAAAATAATATCTATGGGAATGTCTGCTACTACGAATTTCAATTTGATGCAGTGTTGGTCAAAGAAAATAGATGCCTAGGGAAATTTATAATGAAGAGTTTTATTTCCCAACCTGACTACTTGTATGGTTGATTTGACCAAAAAATTAGCTGCAATTACTTTTGTATTGAATACATTCACATCTGCTCCTGAATCTATGAGTGTTTTGAGAGTAAAAATTTGGCCTTTAATGCAAATATTTAGGAGGACATGGTATTGCTGGTATTCAATGGATAGAATTCTCATTTCTCTGAAGCCTATTGTGGGATCCTTTTTGCTCTCAAATATTTCAACATTAGATTCAACAGTGTTTGGTGTAATGTGTAGAGTGTATGTAGTGGTGCATGCAGAAATATTTTGAGAAAGAGGCCATTTGCCTTTTTCTAGTTGAGCAACTTGGGACTTGAGAGTAGAGATTTATGATTTGAAATGATGGATTTCTCTACTTACCTCCCCCAAAGTGAGTGAATGAAATTTAGACTGCAGCTGATCTCTTTGAGAGGCTTTTGTGTTTTTCTCATAGGAGGCTTCCACAATGAGTGGCTTTTTATTTGGGCCTTTGCTGGAGCTAGAAGAGTGAATTTGACTTAGAAATGTCTCCAGGAGTTTTGTCTTCATTTATCCTCCTTCCATTGCTCGAATTTGTGAAAGAATTTTGAGTTCATATTCTTCTACAGTTTGTGCCATTAATACTTTTTCTTTTGGCTACTTAGTAGTGTTATCAGGTAGTTCTGAAAAACTATCACTGGAATAGTTAGAGTCAGATGAATAATTGCATTGACAATCTTTTGGATCTAAAAAAAAACAAATTTTCATATGAGTATTTAATTCTTCAATAGATGAACCAGAGGAAGAGGAACTGGAAGAATCATCATAAGATGAATCATCAAGTTGCTACTACTAAACTTGTTCACGAATCACTAGATTTTAACAATGTTCAGTTCTATGATTGTTAGACCCACATCTCATGCACATTATAGGGTTCTCTATCTTGATAGCTTTCTTTTGTCTATTTAGAGGTTGAGATTTATTACCTCTATTTTTTCGTGATTCTTCTCCCGCAGGACATTTCTGTGAAGTGTGACCCGGTTGGCCACAAAGCCAGCAAGTTAGCTTGTTCCATTTTTCTTGCTTTGAAGAATGCAAGTGGATGTCCTTAGGTTGGTAATAATGGGTATTCGGGATATATCTATAATGTCCCTTTCTGGATCTATGAATGATCCTTTTTCTTGGCTTTTGACTTTGGGCTAGGTAATTTTTCTTAGATTTCTTTGCCTGTTTCTTGGCCTTTTTTCTCTTAACAATAGGATCATCTATAGTGAGGCCATATTTGCTGCAAATAGACTTTGTGTCAGGAAAACGAGAAATTTTATCTAAAAACTTGTTTACCTTTGCACTCGTGTAGAGTCCAACCATAGTCTTTGTAATAATGTTGTATATTTTCCCCCAAGTAAAAGACGCAAATGGTAATTGGAAAGAATCTTGTAGCTTTAGATAGTCAACAAATTTTGAAGGTAATGCTACCAGGTAAACTTGTTTCCACAGGAGATTCTTGGATTCTTTTACTTCATATATGCGTTGTACCCAGTCTATATGAAAATCTTCAAATTGAGATAATTTTTTTCACTTAAGATTCATAAGAATCATTTCATGTTTATCTGCAAGATCTGTCTCAAATCCACACCAATGTTCAAGAACCATTGTAGTCAAGGCTCCAATCATGTTATTTTTTGGTGTGCCATAAGAATTGTGGATTATATCTCCAACTTCATCTTTCAAAAGTTCATCTTCCATTTTTTTAATAAGAGCTGGAGATGTTTCTGCTTCCCACCATCTTAATAAAGTTCCAGTAAAAAAATGTATAATTGTTTTACAAGCTTCTATTTCATTTTTTCCCCTTAGACACATAAGTTTGTATTCAACAAACATCATATCAATCATGTCTAATTTGTCCCACACTTAAATTGTCAATGTTCCATTCTCTATGAGAGTCTGGAAATAAAGTATGAGTTTCTGGAATATTTCCTTTGCCATTAGGGTCTGGAGCAGGATACCTTGAAAACAGACTTTCGAGTGGCTCATAAATGGGGAATATTTGAGATTCTGTCTCTTTTTCTGGTTCCTTAAATAAGGAAGCAACACATAATTTTTTAGAAGATGCAGATTTCTCTGATGCTATTTTTTTCAATGACTGAGATACTTCTTTAGGAAGTAGCTGAGGGAATATGTCAATTGGTTTTACAGGATTCTGAATTTTGACATTTCTTTTGTACAAAAAGGAAGCATGTATTGGCTTATCAGTTTTGACCATTTGTAATTTATCAAATTTCTCATTCAATTCTGTAATGGAATGCATATCTTGGTCAATTTTTCCTTCTAACATGTCTATATTACTTAAAGATTCTCTGACATAGCTTTTCAAAATTGAAGTAGAAAACTGTACATCATTTAGATAGCTATTTACACTATTCACTGAAACTTGGATGCCATCAATTTTTTCTTTAATAGCAGAAGACTTTTTAGTGTTCATTTCTAGCCCTTTAATGGCTGTGTTGGTCCAATTTAACTGTTCACTGGCTTTTTGTATTCTACCATCAATTACTAGAGAATTTTCATCCCTCAGAACTAGAGGAATAGCTTTGGCTGAGTTCTGAGCTTCTCCTAGGATGATTGCCTTATAAGGAGGGAATGTGGTAGAGGTTTCAATCTTGCTGCCATTTAGAGCAGACCATAAATGCTGAGAGGAAGAAGAAGATGTAGTATCGGTCATCAAATTTTTTTATGAATTATTCATATCTTTCCAAATGTAGAAAGAGATCCAGGAAAATGTTTTATCCATGAATTCCTTCCATTCTTGAGACAACATGAGTTTTTCTTCACTAGAATGGGAGAGACCAAAAAATTCTGCCTCTGGATGGGTATAGATGTCCCAATTTAGCATTTATTTCATCCATTGGGTATCTACTTTATGCTTTTTGCATCCATTCATTAGAGTGAAGAACTTATGCATTTCTGTGACCGACGGCCTTTTACAATCTTCTGGAAGAGAACAAAATCTTGACTGAGGAATCAAATCATCCATCTGTTCGAGATAGCCTAGACCATATTTTGGCATATTTGGAGGTCTCATTTTGCTGAATATTTTTGTCAGTCAAGGATCTTTATTTTCTAATGAAGGAAATTGATGCGTCATCATCACATGATCAGATTCACGAGGGAAAGAGATATCTGAGCATTTAGGATCTGGAAAAGGATTTTTTGATGTATAAGGGGGAGCTTATCCTGTCCTAAGATGATGATTTGTATTAATGACATATTCAGCAAGGCTACTCAGATTTACAGATGCTTTACATTCTGGACAGGGGCTTCAGATTAAGCTTGCAATAGCAACACAGGCTGACTGGCCTTGTTGAACCTCTTCTCTATGTGTACTTATTAATCCATACATGAACCCATACACGAACCTACTCAGATATTTCATGCTCCGGCGACATTTTCTTTTGGTGAACCTCTTGCGAACCTCTGGTGAGAATATGCAACATAGATACTATCTCAACAGACATTCATATAACTCAGTGTTTAAGTACTCAATGTGGAACAAAATACTCTCTTCTTTATTTATGATTTATGGAATCATCTTACGTTAGATTTCTTTACTGAGATTGACAGTGTTAGCATTTATTAGATTTGGCTTCTCAATAAATGAGAGAGTTTACTGAAGTCTTCCTGGCTAAACACAAACTCAGTCTTCGAATTCTTAAACACACAAACTTATAGACAGACTATATATCTGGCCACTTTAGGTTCTTATCAGTGCCACGCACACTGATACGCAAGATTCTCAGATCACCTAATGACTTAGAGAAATGAATGATCTTCATGATGCAATCAATTCAGACCAATGTCTGCAGTTGCATAGCATGAAGGAAATATTTCAGATCGTCAACTCAAAACACACAAGACCAAAACTCGATCACTCTCCAAGACCGAATGCCCCAAATGAGCCTTACTCTCCCTCTTTTATAGGAAAAGAGAGGGAACGAGCACTTGATCGTCGGTCCTATCTATACCTTGGGAATCTTAGTACATTCATCAATTGGTCAAGTAGATGTGTGGTCATACCCTACCAGCTATCGGAGAAGTCCTCCGAGTCTCCTGAAAAGATCGAATCTTGTACAGAAAACACACTCAGCCCAAGAGAAGATCGATGCGAAGGTTATTACAATGTGGAGGTTTTTTACCGGAAAGCCCACGAGAAAACCGGTCACTTCAAGTCCATGACTAGACATTATGAACACTGTGGATACTTTTAAATGGAGTTCACGAGAACCAAATTATACTGGATCATTTAGTACAGTGATTCTAGGAAAACGATATTTCTTATACAAATGTTTGTCCCAAGCTTTAGTATATATTCTTCCAACAATCATGGGTTTATTTAAAAAAATATGACGTTTTATTTTTGTCATAACCAACCACTCAAAGTGTCTCGTCATGAATTGATTCAAAATTTCATAGTCTTGAATTTTTTGAAGATCTCTGGTAGTATTGCAAGGAGTATGAAAACATTTAGGAATGTTATTTTCAAAACACCAATTGCAGTTTTCTTGAAAATGAGATTCATAGTAAACAAGATCAATGGTTGTTTTGTTTACTCCATAGTCATTCCACCATTCCTGTAACCATTCAAATTGTTGGTTTCTTTGCATAACCCATGTTGGTCCAAATTTTAACTTTGTATAATGGGTTTCGTTTTTCCCATCAACATTGAGAATATCCCACCAGAGCTTTTTATATCCTGAAAAATTATAGATTGTGTCAGGAAAAATAATGTTAGGATCATTTCCTGGCCACTGAGAAAAGTTGTTAGTCCACGCAAGATTTCTAGTTCAGTTTATGCAAAAATAATTATGATAGACTCTGCGTTTATCTCCTCCTTCTGACCAAATCATAGTAATATCATGGAAATCACTGCGTAGAGATTCTTCTGCTTGATGTCTTGCTGCCATACTTACCAAATAAACCATGTCATGGATCCATTTTCTTCCTTTTGGATATACCTTTCTTTCAGGGACTAAGTGCAAGATATCTGTATGTGCCTGCAAGTTTGCATCTGAAACCTTAGTATTCCTAACTGCCAAGTCGGCTCCCACTAGTCTCTATATTCTTGCCAAATTTTGTTATCAGGGATGGACCTAAGAATTTATTTTTGCTGATTGGGGTCCCATTCTGTAATAATCACCGTGATATGTTCTTGCTTCTGGATATATTCTATACTCAGAAAGTCTGGAAATTTTTTTTTTCTCCTTTAATATGATCTACATCAAAATCAAAATTTGCAAATAATGCTTGCCATCTGGAAAATTTTTCTTCTCCAGGATTTTTGATATCTTTTTTCAAAACTTTTATCACCGCAGAGGCATCAATTCTTAATAAGAATCTCTTGTTGATTAAATGAATAGCAAACTTATCGATAGAGTTCCATGCTGCCTTTACTTCTTCTTTAATAATGGAGTAATTCTTCTCTGCTGGATTCCATGTTCCTGAGGCAAATTGTACAATCTGCTCATTACCATCATTCTTTCTTTGCTTCAACATGCCACCCCATCCTAGATCACTTGCATCTGTTTCAACAATTTTGAAATTACTGTCATTAGCGACAAATGAAATGGGAAGAGATTTAACTTTTCTTTTTATTCTTTTCATGGCACTGGTATGAGAATCTGTCCATGGAAGAGGATTCTTTTTCAATATTTGATTCAATAGACATTGGTCTTTGGCACAATATTTATAAAAATTACTCACATAATTCAAACATCCCAAAAATCTTTGAAGTTGTGTCTTATCTATGATAACATCAGGAAATTTGTCTGCAAATTGTAGAGCATGTTTTTGCAGAGCTATTTGACCATCTTGAATCGTATGACCCAGGAATTTGATGGAGGTCTGGAATAGTTATATCTTCTTTTTACTTAGTACAAGACCATTTTTATTTACCACTTGTAGAAATGTCTCTACATGTTTAAAATGATCTTGTATATTCTTAGAAAATATTAGAATATCATCTATATATACTAAAATCCAATCAAAATATGGTTTGAAGATGTAATCCATCACTTTCTGAAACTTAGATGGGGCATGTTTCAGACCAAAAGGCATGACATTCCATTCATAATGTCCTGCCGTCATACTGAATGCTGTTGTTTTAAACTTGTCTTTTTCTTCACTGGCCACTTGCCAGAATCTTGATTTAAGATCAAATTTGGAAAAGATTTTTGCTCCTGATATTCTGGTCAATAGATCTCCTTTTTGAGGAATTGGATAGAGTTATCTACTGGAAATGTATTCAAGGGTTTATAGTTTATCACTAGTCTTGGTATTCCCCTGATCTGCTCAGATCTTTTGTTTACATAAAATCCATAAGAGTTCCAAGGACTGTCAGATTCTCTTATCAATTTCCTCTCCCTTAATTCTCTTATTTCTTTTTCACAAAGATATCAGTATTCCTTATTCATAGGAATGACTATGCTTTTGTAGGGTCTTCCTTCATAATCAGATTTATAAGGCAGTTCAACACAATGTTGTTTCCTGTGCCAGAAAAAATTTGGTTATTTAGAAAAACATTCGCCCTCAATCTGTTTTCTGAGATCAGAGATCCTTCTTTGAATAGTAGAGGTTTTTAGCTGATCCCCTATCTAAATTGAGGATTTCAAATCTTTGAGTTCAATCAGTTTAGATTCAGCTTTGCCTAATTCTTCCATGGCTTGGACGATGGTTGAAATTTTGGGGCTTGAAATATATGGAAATTTTATCTGTTTAAAACTTCCATTTGAACTTGGAAAAGTGATAAAATATCCAACTTTATTGTCTTTTAATCTAATTGAGCCATGAGGTTCTACTGCTGTTAGGAAGACATTTCCTAAAATACAGTCTATAGGAATGTCTGCTGCTGCAAATTTAAATTTGATGCAGTGTCGGTCAAAGGAAATAGATGCTTGGGGAACTTCATAATGAAGAGTTTTATTTCCCAACCCAACTACTTGTCTGGTTGATTTGACCCAAAACTTGGCTGGGATTACTTTTGTATTGAATACATTCACATATGCTCCTGAATCTATGAGTGTTTTGAGAGTAAACATTTGGCATTTAATGCAAATATTTAGGAGGAAATGGTGTTGCTGGTATTCAATGGCTAGAATTATCATTTCTCTGAAGCCTATTGTGGGACCCTTTTTTCCCTCAAATATTTCAAAATTTGATTCAACAATGTTTGGTGCAGTGTGTAGAGTGTATGCAGTGGTGCATGCAGAAATATTTTGAGTAAGAGGTTGTTTGCCTTTTTCTAACTGAGCAACTTGGGACTTGAGAGTAGAGATTTCTGATTTCAAATGATGGATTTCTCTACTTACCTCCCCCAAAGTGAGTGAACGAACTTTAGACTGCAGCTGATCTCTTTGAAATGCTTTTGTGTTTTTCTCATATGGGGCATCCACAAAGAGTGGCTTTTTATTTGGGCCTTTGCTAGAGCTGTAAGAGTGAATTTGACTTAGAAACGTCTCCAAGAATTTTGTCTAATTTTTCGCAGGGGCTTCAGATTAAGCTTGCAATAGCAACATAGGCTGACTAGCCTTGTTGAACCTCTTCTTTGTGTGTACTTATTAACCCATACATGAACCCATACACGAACCTACTCAGATATTTCACGCTCTGGTGACCTTTTCTGCGGATTACTTTTCCTTTAATGATCTGGCATCCCTTCTATCGTTTGGCGGACCTCTTGCGAACCTCTGGCAAAAATATGCAACACAGATACTATCTCAACAGACATTCATATAACTCAGAGTTTAATTACTCAATGCAGAACAAAATACTCTCTTCTTTATTTATGATTTATGGAATCATCTTACATTAGATTTCTTTACTGAGATTGACTGTGTTAGCATTTATAAGATTTGGCTTCTCAATAAATGAGAGAGTTTACTGAAGGTTTCCTAGCTAAACACAGACTCAGTCTTCGAATTCTTAAACACACAAAATTATAGACAGATTATAGATCTGGCCACTTTAGGTTCTTATCAGTGTCTAGCACATTGATACGCAGGCTTCTCAGATCACCTAATGACTTAGAGAAATGAATGATCTTCGTGATGTAATCAGATTTGACCAATGTCTACAGTTGCAGAGCAGGAAGGAAATATTTTAGATCTCTGACTCAAAACACACAAGACCAAAAGTCTATCAGTCTCCAAGACCGAATGCCCCAAATGAGCTTTACTCTCCTTCTTTTATAGGAAATGAGAGGGGACAACCACTTGATTGTCAGTCCTATATGTACCTTGGGAATCTTAGTACGTTCATCAATCAGTTAGGTAGATGTGGGGTCAAACCCCACCAATTTTCGGAGAAGTCCTCCGAGTCTCCTGAAAACATCGAATATTGTACAAAAAACACACTCAACCCATGAGAAAATTGATGTGAAGGTTATTACAACGTGGAAGCTTTTTACCGGAAAGCCCACGAGAAAACCAGTCACTTCAAGTCCGTGACTAGACATTATGAACACTGTGGATACTTTTAAATGGAGTCCACCAGAACCAAATTACATTGGATCATCTAGTACAATGATTCTACGAAAACGATATTTCTTATACAAATGTTCATCCCAAGCTTTACTATATATTCTTCTGACAATCATGGGTTTATTTAAAAAATATGGTGTTTGATTTTTGTCATAACCAACCACTCAAAGTGTCTCGTCATGAATTGATTCAAAATTTCATAGTCTTGAATTTTTTGAAGATCTATGGCAGTATTGCAGGGAGTATGAAAACATTCAGGAATGTTATTTTCAAGACACCAATTGTAGTTTTCCTGAAAATGAGATTCATAGTAAACAGGATCAATGGTTGTTTTGTTTACTCTATAGTCATTCCACCATTCCTATAACCATTCACATTGTTGATTTCTTTGCATAATCCATGTTGGTCCAAATTTTAACTTTGTATAACGGGTTTCGTTTTTCCCATCAACATTGAGAATATCCCACCAGAGCTTTTTATATCCTAAAAAATTATAGATTGTGTCAGGAAAAATAATGTTGGGATCATTTCCTAGCCACTGAGAAAATTTGTTAGTCCATGCAGGATTTCTAGTCCGGTTTATACAAAAATATTTATGATAGACTCTGATTCTATCTCCTCCTTCTGACCAAATCATAGTAATAACATGGAAATCATTGCATAGAGATTCTTCTGCTTGATGTGTTACTGCCATACTTTTGGAATAAACCATGCCATGGATCCATTTGCTTCCTTTTGGATATACCTTTATTTCAGGGACTAAGTTCAAGATATCTGTATGTGCCTGCAAGTTTGCATCTAAAACCTTAATATTATGAAGATGCCAAGTCGGCTTCCACTGGTCTCTATATTATTTCCAACTTTTGTTATCAGGGATGGACCTGAGAATTTCTTTTTGCTGATTGGGGTCCCATTCTGTAACAATCACCATGCTATGTTCTTGCTGCTGGATATATTCTCTGTTGAGAAAGTCTGGCAAACAATTTTCCGCTCCTTTAATATGATCTATATAAAAATCAAAATTTGCAAATAATGCTTGCCATCTGGCAAATTTTTCTTTTCCAGGCTTTTTGATATCTTTTTTCAAAACTTTATTCAGGGCAGAGGCATCAATTCTTAATAAGAATCTCTTGTTGACTAAATGAATAGCAAACTTATCGATAGATTTCCATGCTTCCTTTACTTCTTTTTCAATAGTGGAGTAATTCTTCTCTGCTGGATTCCATGTTCCTGAGGCAAATTGTACAATCTGCTCATTACCATCATTATTTCTTTGCTTCAATATGCCACCCCATCCTAGATCACTTGCATATGTTTCAACAATTTTGAAATTATTGTCATCAACGACAAATAAAATGGGAAGAGATTAACTTTTCTTTTTATTCTTTTCATGGCACTGGTATGAGCATCTGTCCATGGCAGAGGATTATTTTTCAATATTTGACTCAATAGACTTCGATCTTTGGCACAATATTTATAAAAATTACTCACATAATTCAAACATCCCAAAAATCTTTGAAGTTGTGTCTTATCTATGATAACATCAGGAAATTTGTCTGCAAATTATAGAGCATGTTTTTGCAGAGCTATTTTACCATATTGAATCGTATGACCTAGGAATTTGATAGAGGTGTGGAATAGTTCTATCTTATTTTTACTTAGTACAAGACCCTTTTTCTTTACCACTTGTAGAAATGTCTGTACATGTTTAAAATGATCTTTGATATTGTTAGAAAAGATTAGAATATCATATATATATACTAAAAGCCAATCAAAATATGGTTTGAAGATAGAATCCATCACTTTTTGAAACTTAGATGGGGCATGTTTCAGACCAAAAGGCACGACATTCCATTCATAATGTCCTGCTGTCACACTGAATGATGTTTTAAACCTGTCTTTTTCTTCAATGGCCACTTGCCAGAATCCTGATTTAAGATCAAATTTGGAAAAGATTTTTTCTCCTGATATTCTGGTCAATAAATATCCTTTGTGAGGAATTGGATAGGTGTTATCTGCTATAACTGTATTCAGGGGTTTATAGTTTATCACTAGTCTTGGGATTCCCTTGATCGGCTTAGATCTTTTGTTTACATAAAATCTGTAACAGTTCCAAGGATTGTAAGATTCTCTTAACAATTTCCTATCCCTTAATTCTCTTATTTATTTTTCACAAAGATCTCAGTATTTCTTATTCATAGGAATGACTCTGCTTTTGCAGGGTCTTCCTTCATAATCAGATTTATAAGGCAGTTCAACACAATGTTGTTTCCTGTGCCAGAAAGAATTTGGTTCTTCAGAACAACATTCAACCTCAATTTGTTTTATGAGATCAGAGATCCTTCTTTGAATAGTAGAGGTTTTTAGCTGATCCCCTATCTGAATTGAGGATTTCAAATCCTTGAGCTCAATCAGTTTAGATTCAGCTTTACCTAATTCTTCCATGGCTTGGACCCTTGTTGAAATTCCGGGGCTTGAAATATATGGCAATTTTATCTATTTAAAACTTCCATCTGAACTTGGCAAAGTGATAAAATATCCAGCTTTATTGTCTTTTAATCTGATTGAGCCATGAGGTTCTACTACTTCTAGGAAGACATTTCTTAAAATACAGCCTATAGGAATGTCTGCTACTACAAATTTCAATTTGATGCAATGTTGGTCAAAGAAAATAGATTCTTGGGGAACTTCATAATGAAGAGTTTTATTTCCCAACCTGACTACTTGTCTAGTTGATTTGACCCAAAACTTGGCTGGGATTACTTTTGTATTGAATACATTCACATCTTCTCCTGAATCTATGAGTGTTTTGAGAGAAAACATTTTTCCTTTAATGCAAATATTTAGGAGGACATGGTGTTGCTGGTATTCAATGGCTAGAATTCTCATTTCTCTAAAGCCTATTGTGGGTTCCTTTTTGCCCTCAATTATTTCGACATTTGATTCAACAGTGTTTGGTGCAGTGTGTAGAGTGTATGTAGTGGTGCATGCAGAAATATTTTGAGTAAGAGGTTGTTTGTCTTTTTCTAGCTGAGCAACTTGGGACTTGAGAGTAGATATTTTTTATTTCAAATGATGGATTTCTCTCCTTACCTCCCCCAAAGTGAGTGAACGAACTTTAGACTGCAGCTGATCTCTTTGAAAGGCTTTTGTGGTTTTATCATAGGAGGCATCCACAAAGAGTGGATTTTTATTTGGGCCTTTGCTGGAGCTGGAAGAGTGAATTTGACTTAGAAACATCTCCAAGAGTTTTTTCTTCATTTATCTTTCTTCCATTGCTCGAATTTGTGAAATAATTTATAGTTCATCTTCTTCTTCAGTCTAAAGAAAAAGTATTAATGGCAAAAACTGCAGAAGAAGATGAACTCAAAATTCTTTCACAAATTCGAGCAATGGAAGAAGTAAGGAAGAAAAAAATCCTGCAGACGTTTCTAAGTCAAATTCACTCTTCGAGCTCCAACAAAGGCCCAAATAAAAAGCCACTCTTTGTGGATGCCTCTTATGAGAAAAACAAAAAATCCTTTAAAGGAGATTAGCTGCATTCTAAAGTTCATTCACTCACTTTGGGGGAGGTAAGTAGAGAAATCCATCATTTGAAATAAAAAATCTCTATTCTCAAGTCCCAAGTTGCTCAACTAGAAAAAGGCTAATAACCTCTTAAAATATTTCTGCATGCACCACTACATACACTCTACACATTGCACCAAACACTGCTGAATCAAATGTCAAAATATTTGAGGGAAAAAAGGATCCCACAAGAGGCTTCAGAGAAATGAGAATTATAGCCATTGAATACTAGCAACACCATGTCCTCCTAAATATTTGCATTAAAGGCCAAATGTTTACTCTCACAACACTCATAGATTCAGGAGTAGATGTGAATGTATTCAATACAAAAGTAATCCCAGCCAATTTTTGGGTCAAATCAACCAGACAAGTAGTTGGGTTGGGAAATAAAACTCTTCATTATGAAGTTCCCCAGGCATTGTTAGGTAAACTTGACTCAGGATAGAGTCAAAGTTGACTAGGGTAAATAGTAGTGGTTTTGGGGCACATGGTTTTTTGCACCCATGGTTTTGGCCCATGGTATTGCATGTAATGGAGCCTATAAGAGGTTGAGAATACTTCATTGTAAGGTAGGCCTGGAGGTGAGCGGTGAAGGCTCACTTGGCCGGATTGGCCAGGGTTTTGGCCAATGTTTAATGAAATTTCATTGGTTGGGTTTTTCCCCAGATTTGGGGTTTTCCTGGTTAAACATCTGTGTTTATGTTTATGTGATTTGTTGCTGGCTCTTTCATGGTTATGATTATTTGTTTCTCTCGGTAAATATTTTATTTTTGCAGTAAATTCGTAACGAATGGTATCAGATCCAGATTTAGTGATTTTTTTTTTTAAATATAGTTTGCTCCTACTGTGTGAAATTTTCTCTTGGACAGCTATACGTAAAAGGACAGATCTACATCTATGTGTGAAAGTATCAGATCTACATCTAGATATGGTGTAGATCTAGTTGGATCTGTGTGTGAATATGATGGATCAACATAGATGTGATTATATCTAGTGCTGTCGGAAAAATTATGGACGCAATTATGTGGAATAGATCGAGTTCGTTGCAAAGATCGGGCCCAAGTGATGTGAAGAACGAAAGCTTGCTGCAAAGCATTGTGTGACCATCAATGATTTTGTGGTGGAAGCATTGGTGATGACCGCATGGACAACGTATGGACGGTCACCATGGACGTGGAAATTTTTTTCGAGATCCTTGTGAGTGATCAGGGTTGATCAAGGTCATAGGGGGGGGGCATCTAGAGAGCATTCTGTGGAAAACAAATCGATGGATCTGTCAGAGGAGACAAAGTTGTGAGTCTTGTAGAGTCGTAGCAAGACAGAGAATGCAAATAGAGTGCAAGAAGAAAGCTAGGCAGAGAACTAGTTGGCTCTTGGAAGGCCTCGGCTTGTATTGGATCCATGCAGTCAACCAAGGAATGATCCACTGCTGGCATCATCTTTATCAGATGCTCCAGAAGTCTTTTTTTATCACACTTGTCCTCTTCTGTGGACTTCGGTTTTCTCTTGGGTTGTGGATGTTGGCGAGGTGTGTCTGTTCGAAGAAACTCTGGTGTCTCACATCTTCGGACCCACAGGTGTTCCGGCTGGTTTCCGTTCGCAAGAGTCGAAGAAAAGCTGCTTTGGAATGGCGGGCCGGTCTTAAGGGGAAGAACAAGGGAAAGTCGATGGCCAACGACAAGGTCATGGTCGAGAAGGAGGAGATCTCTATTTCTGAGAAGGTGGAAACCAAGGAAGAGCCTAAGGTAGAGAAGGACTCTGAAAAGCCTGATGATCCCGCGAACATGGCTATAGATGAACCTGCTGATGATCCCGTGAATATGTGCTAGAATAGCAAGCCATTAGCTGCGTTAGGAGAGCAAAGTGTTTGACAGAATGTGTTAATCAAATGTTTTGAATGAGAGAGGATATTTGCAAGTGAATTAATTAAAAATTGATGAACCATGTATCTGAAGATAATTCCTAGAGGACTGGCGGTTACAGAGGCTGGTGACCCATGTAATCCGGTAGATGGGTTCTTTTTATACGGACATTGATGTATAACTATCATGTCCTCTTTGGAGAGGAAATCATGAATTAATGTAGAGAATAGTCATACAAATAATAGCAACAATGAAACAAAAAAAATATTATTATAATGGAGTAAATTTATTACATGTAAATGGGCATACTGCTGTAAGACCTAGTATGGCATGCGTACCCTTGGGTAATCATTGGTAATGTCTGGGTTAGACCTAGGTGATAGGGGGGATGTCAATTTTACAATTACCCTGGGTAAAAATTTGAGGGGGGAAGAGCTAGAGTGAGCGGGGTTGTCTCATCTAGTAGGTTTGGTTGGATTTAGTCAATAATCCCCAAGTCAAGTTTAAGGGGGGAATTGTTAGGTAAACTTGACTCGGGATAGAGTCAAATTTGACTAGGGTAAATAGTAGTGGTTTTTGGGCACATGGTTTTGTGCACCTATGGTTTTGGCCCATGGTATTGCATGTAATGGAGCCTATAAGAGGCTGAGAATACTTCATTATAAGGCAGGCCTGGAGGTGAGCGGTGAAGGCTCACTTGGCCAGATTGGCCAAGGTTTTGGCCAATGTTTAATGAAATTTCATTGGTTGGGTTTTTCCCCGGATTTGGGGTTTTTCCGGTTAAACATTTGTGTTTAATTTTATGTGATTTGTTGCTGGCTCTTTCATGGTTATGATTATTTGTTTCTCTCGGTAAATATTTTATTTTTGCAGTAAATTCCTAACAGGCATATATTTTCTTTGACCAGCACAGCATCGAATTGAAGACAAAACTTCTGGATACGTTTCTAAGTCAAATTCACTCTTCCAACTCCAGCAAAGGCCCAAATAAAAAGCCACTCTTTGTGGATGCCTCCTATGAGAAAACCAAAAAAGCCTTTCAAAGAGATCAACTGCAGTCTAAAGTTCGTTCACTCACTTTGGGGGAGGTAAGTAGAGTAATCCATCATTTGAAATCAGAAATCTCTACTCTCAAGTCCCAAGTTGCTCAGCTAGAAAAAGGCAAACAACCTCTTACTCAAAATATTTCTGCATGCACCACTGCATACACTCTACACACTACACTAAACACTGCTGAATCAAATGTCGAAATATTTAAGGGCAAAAAGGATCCCACAATAGGCTTCAGAGAAATGAGAATTCTAGCCATTGAATACTAGGAACACCATGTCCTCCTAAATATTTGTATTAAAGGCCAAATTTTTACTCTCAAAACACTCATAGATTCAGGAGAAGATGTGAATGTATTCAATAAAAAAGTAATCCCAGCCAAGTTTTGGGTCAAATAAACCAGACAAGTAGTTGGGTTGGGAAATAAAACTCTTCATTATGAAGTTCCCCAGGCATCTATTTTCTTTGACCAACACTGCATCAAATTGAAATTTGTAGTAGTAGACATCCCTATAGACTGTATTTTAGGAAATGTCTTCCTAGAAGCAGTAGAACCTCATGGCTCAATCAGATTAAAATACAATAAAGCTGGATATTTTATCACTTTTCCAAGTTCAGATGGAAGTTTTAAACATATAAAATTGCCATATATTTCAAGCCCCAAAATTTCAACCATGGTCCAAGCCATGGAAGAATTAGGAAAAGCTGAATCTAAACTGATTGAGCTCAATGATTTGAAATCCTCAATTCAGATAGGGGATCAGCTAAAAACCCCTACTATTCAAAGAAGGATCTCTGATCTCAGAAAACAGATTGAGGCTGACTATTGTTCTCAAGAACCAAATTATTTTTGGAATAGGAAACAACATTGTGTTGAACTGCCTTATAAATCTGATTATGAAGGAAGACCCTACAAAAGCAAAGCCATCCCTATAAATAAGGAATACCGAGATCTTTGTGAAAAAGAAATAAGAGAATTAAGGGATAGGAAATTGATAAGAGAATTTGACAGTCCTTGGAACTGTTATGGATTTTATGTAAACAAAATATCTGAGCAGATCAGGGGAATCCCAAGACTAGTGATAAACTATAAACCCTTGAATACAGTTCTAGCAGATAACGCCTATCCAATTCCTCACAAAGGAGATCTATTGACCAAAATATCAGGAGCAAAAATATTTTCCAAATTTGATCTTAAATCAGGATTCTGGCAAGTGGCCATTGAAGAAAAAGACAAGTTTAAAACATCATTCAGTGTTCTGGCATGACATTATGAATGGAATGTCATGCCTTTTGGTCTGAAACATGCCCCATATAAGTTTTATAAAGTGATGGATTCCATCTTCAAACCATATTTTGATTGGATTTTAGTATATATAGATGATATTCTAATGTTTTCTTAGAATATCCAAGATCATTTTAAACATGTACAGACATTTCTACAAGTAGTAAAGAAAAATGGTCATGTACTAAGTAAAAAGAATATAGAACTATTCCAGACCTCCATCAAATTCTTGGGTCATACGATTCAAGATGGTCAAATAGCTCTGCAAAAACATGCTATAGAATTTGTAGACAAATTTCCTGATGTTATCATAGACAAGACACAACTTCAAAGATTTTTGGGATGTTTGAATTATGTGAGTAATTTTTATAAAGATTGTGCCAAAGACCGAAGTCTATTGAATCAAATATTGAAAAAGAATCCTCTGCCATGGACCTATGCTCATACCAGTGCCATGAAAAGAATAAAAAGCAATGTTAAATCTCTTCCAATTTTATTTATCGTTGATGACAGTAATTTCAAAATTGTTGAAACAGATGCAAGTGATCTAGGATGGGGTGGCATATTGAAGCAAAGAAAGAATGATGGTAATGATAAGATTGTACAATTTTCCTCGGGAACATGGAATCCAACAGATAATAATTACTCCACTATTGAAAAAGAAGTAAAGGCAACATGGAACTCTATCAATAAGTTTCCTATTCATTTTGTCAACAAGAGATTCCTATTAAGAAATGATGCCTCTGCCCTGAAGAAAATTTGGAAAAAAGATATCAAAAATCCTGGAGAAGCAAAATTTTCTAGATGGCAAGCATTATTTGCAAATTTTGATTTTGATATAAATCATATTAAAGGAGCAGAAAGTTGTTTGCCAGACTTTCTCAGCAGAGAATATATCCAGCAGCAAGAACCTATCATGGTGATTGTTACAAAATCGGACCCCAATCAGCAAAAATAAATTCTCAGGTCCATCCTTGATAACAAAAGTTGGCAAGAATATAGAGACCAGTGGAAGTCGACTTGGCAGCTTCAAAATACTAAGGTTTTAGATGCGAACTTGCAGGCACATATAGATACCTTTCACTTAGTCCCTAAAAGAAAGGTATATCCAAAAAGAAGCAAATGGATCCAGGACATGGTTTATTCCAAAAGTATGGCAACAACACATCAAGCAAAAGAAGCTCTACGCAGTGATTTCCATGATATTAATATGATTTGGTCAGAGGGAGGAAATCGACGCAGAGTCTATCATAAATATTTTTGCATAAACCAGACTAGAAATCCTGCATGGACTAACAACTTTTCTCAGTGGCTAATAAATGATCCTAACATTATTTTTCCTGACACAATCTATAATTTTTCAGGATATAAAAAGCTCTGGTGGGATATTCAATGTTGATGGGAAAAAAGAAACCCATTATACAAAGTTAAAATTTGGACCAACATGGGTTATGCAAAGAAACCAACAATGTGAATGGTTACAGGAATGGTGGAATGACTATGGAGTAAACAAAACAACCATTGATCATGTTTACTATGAATCTCATTTTCAAGAAAACTACAATTGGTGTCTTGAAAATAACATTCCTGAATGTTTTCATACTCCCTGCAATACTGCCAGAGATCTTCAAAAAATTCAAGACTATGAAATTTTGAATCAATTCATGATCAGACACTTTGAGTGGTTGGTTATGACAAAAATCAAACACCAGATTTTTTTAAATAAACCCATGATTGTCAGAAGAATATATACTAAAGCTTGGGATGAACATTTGTATAAGAAATATTGTTTTCCTAGAATCACTGTAGTAGATGATCCAGTGTAATTTGGTTCTCGTGGAATCCATTTAAAAGTATCCATAGTGTTCATAATGTCTAGTCACGGACTTGAAGTGACTGGTTTTCTCGTGGGCTTTTCGGTAAAAGCCTCCATATTGTAATAACCTTCACATCGATTTTCTCGTGGGCTGAGTGTGTTTTTTGTACAAGATTCGATATTTTCAGAAGACTTGGAGGACTTCTCCGAAAGTTGGTGGGGTTTGACCCCACATCTACCTGAATGATTGATGAACGTACTAAGATTCCCAAGGTACAGATAGGACCGACGATCAAGTTCTTGTCCCCTCTCTTTTCCTATAAAAGAAGGAGAGTAAAGCTCATTTGTGGCATTCGGTCTTGGAGAGTGATAGAGTTTTGGTCTTGTGTGTTTTGAGTCAGAGATATGAAATATTTCCTTCTTGCTCTGCAACTGTAGACATTGGTCTGATCTGATTGCATCACGAAGATCATTCATTTCTCTAAGTCATTAGGTGATCTGAGAAGCTTGCGTATTAGTGTGCTCAACACTGATTAGATCCTAAAGTGGCCAGATCTATAGTCTGTCTATAATTTTGTGTGTTTAAGAATTCAAAGACTGAGTCTGTGTTTAGCCAGGAAGCCTTCAGTAAGCTCTCTCATTTATTGAGAAGCCAAATTTGATAAATTCTAACGTAGTCAATCTCAGTAAAGAAATCTGATGTAAGATGATTCCATAAATCATAAATAAAGATGAGAGTACTTTGTTCCACATTGAGTACTTAAACTCTGAGTTATATGAATGTCTATTGAGATAGTATCTATGTTGCATATTTTCGCCAGAGGTTCGCCAGAGGTTCACCAAATGATAGAAGGAATGCCAGATTGTTAAAGGCAAAGGAAGCCGTAGAAAAGGTCGTGAGAGCGTGAAATATCTGAGTAGATTCGTGTATGGGTTAATAAGTACACACAGAGAAGAGGTTCAACAAGGCGAGTCAGCCTGTGTCGCTGTTGCAAGATTAATCTGAAGCCCCTACGAAAAATTAGACAAAATTCTTGGAGACGTTTCTAAGTCAAATTCACTCTTCCAGCTCCAGCAAAGGCCCAAATAAAAAGCCACTCTTTGTGATGCCCCCTATGAGAAAAACACAAAATCCTTTCAAAGAGATCAGCTGCAGTCTAAAGTTCGTTCACTCACTTTGGGGGAGGTAAGTAGAGAAATCCATCATTTGAAATCATAAATATCTACTCTCAAGTCCCAAGTTGCTCAGCTAGAAAAAGGAAAACGGCCTCTTACTCAAAATATTTCTACATGCACCACTACATACACTCTACACACTGCACCAAACATTGTTGAATAAAATGTCAAAATATTTGAGGGCCAAAAGGATCCCACAATAGGCTTCAGAGAAATGAGAATTATAGCCATTGAATACCAGCAACACCATGTCCTCCTAAATATTTTCATTAAAGGCCAAATGTTTACTCTCAAAACACTCATAGATTCAGGAGCAGATGTGAATGTATTCAATACAAAAGTAATCGCAGCTAAGTTTTGGGTCAAATCAACCAGACAAGTAGTCGGGTTGGGAAATAAAACTCTTCATTATAAATTTCCCTAGGCATCTATTTTCTTTGACCAACAATGCATCAAATTGAAATTCGTAGTAGCAGACATTCCTATAGATTGTATTTTAGGAAATTTCTTCCTAGCAGCAGTAGAACCTCATGGCTCAATCAGATTAAAAGACAATAAAGCTGGATATTTTATCACTTTGCCAAGTTCAGATGGAAGTTTTAAACAGATAAAATTTCCATATATTTCAAGCCCCAGAATTTCAACCATGGTCCAAGCCATGGAAGAATTAGGCAAAGTTGAATCTAAACTGATTGAACTCAAAGATTTGAAATCCTCAATTCAGATAGGGGATCGGATAATAATTTCTTTCACTTAGGTTAAGAATCTATATGCAAGTTCCATAAAATATTCTTTGATATAAAGACTAATACAATATCTATTACGTAAAATATAATCTATTAACAATTTGTTAATATAAATTATAATAATAACAATTTTTTTAATTTTTTTTTAAAATTAAATATTTGTTATTCTAATATATCTATATATATATATATATATATAAGAGGTTGATGTGTGATTTTGTCCTTACTCAATGTATATTGACACTTTATATATATATATATATATATATATATATATATATATATATATATATATATATATATATCTTTTGTTGAGACCTTCATTTTTTGGGTACGAAATTTTGCCAAATGTTGGTCAAGTTTATTGTCAAAAAATTGTTGCATAAGAGATCTTTGGAAAAAGGGAAATGAATGTTATAAACAACCACAAGGCGAGAATGAATGAGAAAAGGCATGCAAGGGAAATAAAAAGGCAGTTATAGTGGAATTTGCAGAGGCTACCAAAGAAGGATAGTCGCACAAGGAAAATCAAAGGAAATTATGTTGGAATTTGCAGAGGTTGCAAAAGAAGGATATATGCGTTGGGGTTTGAAAGAATCTAAGGAAATAATTACCAGATCAAGCGAGTGGGATGATGAGAAGTAAATCTATAAAAGCTTAAGAGAAAATGGCAAAAAACAGAGGATAGAGAGAATACGTCGGCATGCTGCCACTTTGTTGATCGAATAAATTCTTGTTGTTTCTTATCTCTCTCTCTCTCTCTCTCTCTCTCTCTCTCTCTGAATTCTTGATGCCGGAGCATCTGACTCAAAAAATCATTTTATTTTGGATGACTTAGGGGGTCTAATGTTTCATAAGAAAATTAATTTATTAATGAGATTTTTGTATATGTTTAAATGACTTGAGTGAGGAATATGTGTGTGAGGTTTTTAAGGTAAATATTATCAAATAATTGAGAATAGGAGAGATATTAGCTTTATGAAGATCTCATAAATATCTTAGGGATTAGGAGATCCTAGATTAGGATTTAGTTGGGTTGTTGAGACCCTCAAGGGATAATTAAGAAATTTTAGGAACTAGTTGAGAGATTTATGGAGAAGATCATGGATCTAGAATGATCCATAACTATGTAATTATTTCTATAAATGTAAATCTCCATATGGGAAAAGAGGAGAGGTAGATGTGTGTCAGTGAATATGAGTGTGAGGACATGTCAAGCATGAGGCCAAGTTCTTTGTAAATATATTATTTATTAAATTTTTTTGAATAGATTGATCTTACATTTGATTTTCAGTTTGTGTATGTAATTGTTAAGTTTTAGGCCTTTGGCCTGTAGCACTATCAATTCTAGTATGTAGTCTGATCGAATAGTGATCAACACTCTCACTTCTAATGAAGAATATTTCTATGATGCTATGATCTAGTTGTTAGTGAAAGAGAATTTGTGGGAAATATCTGTGTTTTTGAATGAGGACTGGATTGTTTAACCCCTTTTTAATAAATTTAATTATAATGTGGAGTGTTGTATGTTATTTCATCTATGTTGTATTTTTTTCCTCTTCTCAATATATTTATTGTGCAAATGTAAGAACTTATAAAGTGAATGAATGTTATTCTCTTTATGATGGGTTGTTTGTTGCGATATTCCTTGATATCACCATGTAATCCCTTATCTTTTTAATTTTCTACATACCTCAGGTGAGATGCCTCTCTTTCCTAATGAGCTAAAAATGTGAGAGAATTGCTAGAATACAATGGATTATTTTGTTGGCACCCTATGTTTGAAACCAAGGTCTACCTCTGTTTAAATTTTAAGCCAAAAAATGGTTATGTTGTCGAGACCTTGAGTATTTTGAATGGATCTAGATCATGGTGATGCATACAAAAGGCCGCAATTACTCCTCTATACGCAGAAAACCTTAATAATTCTGCCTTTCTCAAGTGAATACATGTTAACAGAATATTCGTGCATGAAACTATGATTCTATGGCCCCACACAGATATGGACCAATCAACACTACGCACAACTTTGCAACTATTATGACTTACCTCCCCGCAGAATTCAAAAATTAACACTTTTGTAAGTTTGTGATTTTGCGATATCGCAGTTTGCAGTGTAGTTCAGATCGCACTTCGCAAGTTTTTGAGTTTAGATAACTTCATTCCTTATCCCATGTGATATGCGATATGTGACACATCGCATCGCAACTCTCTTATCATACCACAACTTAACTCTTTATCGCATCGCAAATAAAACAACTTATCTTGCGAAGTATTACCGATAACCACTAAAATTTGCGATGTGCGAATTTGCGATTTTTCGTCCACCGTTGATCTACGCTAAATATAACGGTCCTCACTCTCCTTTACTCCTTTTATTTTCATCGCACTTCAATTCACTTATGGGTTAAGGCCTTAATGCGAAACTCTAAGATCTGCGACTTGCGAAATCGCTTTGGAAGCGATTTAATCTCCACTATTGGTCTTCTATCAGATCTAACGGTCTATATTGCGCATTCGCTGGCCCACTTCACATCACAATTGATATAACTTATCGTTGCGACAATCAACCTTCTCCGGATGTGATGTGAAATGGTTGATACACGAACTTCAATGTTTTTCTCAGATCAATGACTTCATCAAACCTTTTACACAAAAATTCGTTGTTTTTTTTCCATTAGCACCGCTAGTCTTCTTCTTTGAACACGTTGTGTGATAAAACAATATTCAACTCAAAAGTGAATTAGAGAGTGATAATTAAAAAAAACAGGATAACTTAAAAACACAACACTTGGAATTATCATAAAGGTAATTAATAAATCCAAACCCTTTAATGGTTGGATTTTACATTCAATGACTTCTCCTCTCTGTCTCTCCTCTATCACACATTTCTCACACTTCACTCTTTCTTACCCTATCATACTTCACACCTATCTATCCTTCCATCTAACTGAAATCGGTTTGTCATTTATTAGCTTTTAAACCAACTCTATCTTATCCTCTCAATCCTAATCTATTTGATAAATCTCCTCGCAGGGAGAACCAAAGTGCTACTTTTATTCCTATTTAATCTAGGAAATCAAACAAACTAAACGACACACATTTAAATCTAACTAAAATATTAATGATCAAATTTTCCCACTTCTTGGTAGCCACAACATGTGAACACATAATCAAATTGCTGACTAAATTTTGGATGTTCCTGCATCAGACTCTCGGGGAAGAAAAGATTGATCCATTAATGTTTCAAGATCTGCATTAAACTTCTGTAACTCTGTTGTTGTCATCAAACTGACATCTTCCACTAGTTGTCCTTTCCATTTGACTAGATACCGATAATAGGTTTTTCCCCTGGTCTTCTTTGCTCCTCTTTTCTGTAGAACGACTTCCACTTCTTTCTTTTTTGTCTTTGGCATATGTTCCTTCCAATTCAAAGTCTGGTCCTCCTCTTCTGTAGGGTCTTCTTGTAGTTCTTCCTCTGTTCCTTTGTATAGGTATAAATCTGCAACATTAAAGATGGGTGATATCCCAATTCCCTCCGGTAACTCAATCTCATATGCATTTGAGGAGAACTTTGTCAAAATTCTACATGGCCCTATCTTTTTCATTTTCAGCTTGTTATAGGTACCGAATGGAAAACTTTACTTCCTTAGATAAACCATGACGAAATCATCTTCTTGAAACTCTCTTTCAGTCCTCTTCATATCAGCTCTTTGTTTATACTTTTGAGTGTTTTTCTATAAGCTCTGCTTGACATCTTCCTATAAATTCTACATTTGTTCTACAAATTCTTTAGCCTTTGCAATCCTTGTCTCTTTTTTACTCAAATATCTAAGTTCAGACACACCTCTTGGATGCATTCCAGAAAAAAATTGAAACAGACTCATCCCAATACTCTGGTTAGGAGTATCATTATATGAAAATTCAGCTTGAGCAAGTGCTAAATCCCATTGTTTTAGATTTATGTAAACAAAACTCCTTAATATGTTTCCCCAGCTCCTATTCACCACTTTAGCTTGTCCATTTGCATGAGGATAATAGGTTGAACTGAAACTGAGGTTTTCACCTAGATTATTCCATAGAATCCTCCAGAAATGTCCTACAAACTTTGTATCTATGTATTAAATAATACTCACTAGAAATCCATGCAATATTTTAACTTCAGATAAAAACAAATTATCAATGTGAGTTGCATCACTAGTTTTCTTACAAGCAATAAAATGTGTCATTTTAGAAAACCTATCTACAACAAAATAGATAGAATCATGTCCTCTTTGAGACTTCGATAATCCTAAAACAAAATCCATGCTAACAGCAACCCAAGGTCTATTGGGTATTGGTAAGGCTGATATAACCCATTGTTTTGGCTTCTTCCTTTGGCATGTTGACAAATCCTGCACTTCTCAACAAACTTCTTGATATCACTTTTCATTTTTGGCCAATAATAAAAATCACTTACTTGAGAAATTTTTTTATCCAGTCCAAAGTGTCCAGACAGTCCTCCACTGTGTTTCTCCTTAATCGTATTTTCCCTCATGGAACACTTAGGTATACACAGTTTATTATTCTTGAACAAAAATCCTCCGTGAATCAAGTAGCCCATCCACTGGCTTCTGTTATGAATCACAGGATTTTTAAGAGCTGCATATATTTATTTGAAATTTGTGTCTTCCTCATACATATCAATCATTTCTTCAAACCCCAAAATGCCAATCTTCAATTCCTGCATAATCAAATTTACTCTACTCAAAGCATCAACAACTTTGTTTGACTTACCACTTGTGTGTTGGATTAAAAGGGTACAAATATGCAAAAAATCCACCCACTTAACATGCTTTTGGTCAACTTCGTTTGATTATTTATGAAATTTATTTCATGGTTATCTGAATACAACACAAAATACAACACAAATTCTTTGGGCAACAAATAATGCCTCCATTTCTTCAAAGCCTGCACAATAGCATAGAACTCCTTATCATAGGATGAATACTTCCTCTTGGCCTCATTTAAAATTTCATTGAAATAAGCTATCAGTATCTGATCTTGACTCAAGACAACTCCAATTTATATCCCACTAGCATCAGTCTCAACTTGGAATATTTTATCAAAATTCGGCAAGGCCAAAATAGGTCTTCCAGATATCTTCTTTTTCAACAACTTGAAATTTTGATGTGCTACTTATGTCCATTTAAATGGCTAGTTGTGCTATTTTATTGTTTCAATTATTGGTGCACAAATCTGACTAAAACCTCTCATAAAATTTCTATAAAAACTTGCAAGACCATGAAAAATCCTTACCTCAAATACACTTATCGGAGTTGGTCAATCCAGTATTACCTGGATCTTTTCTAGGTCCATCTTCAAGCTTTCTTTTGAGACTATAAATCCCAAATAAATGAGCTCCTTCTTTATGAAACTACACTTCTTCAAATTTATAAGCAGGTTCTCCTTTTACAAAGTACTTAACACCAACTTGACATGCTCCAAATTCTCTTCCTTAATCTGACTGAAAATCAGAATGTCATCAACATAACTATCTCAAATTTTCCTTCATACTCTTTCAAGACCTCGTTCATTTTTCTCGTAAATGTGCTTGGTGCACTCGTGTACCCAAAAGGCATCACTAACCACTCTTACAACCCACTGTTAGTCTTAAATGAAATCTTCCATTCATCTCCTTCTCTAATCCTTATTTGATGGTATCCACTCTTCAAATATATCTTAGTGAAATACTTTGATCCACTTAAACAATCCATTAAATCATCTATGCGTGGTAGTGGAAATATATACCTGATAGTGATCTTATTTATAGCTCTGGAATCAGTACACATGCGCCAGTCTCCTCCTTTCTTTGGACTAAGCATGACTGGTACTACACATGGACTAAGGATTTATTTGATTAGTCCTTAATCTAACAACTACTGTACCTGTAGGTCATTCTATATGTTGCTTTGTTTGGTAAAATTGCACCAGGTATTTAATCTATGTGATGACTGATACTTCTGACTAGTGGCAATTTACTTGGTAATTCATCAAAAAATATATCAACATAATAATCTAACGGATTTTTAACCTGCATAGGCAGATTGTCTAAATTTGTAGAAGTCAGAATTACCTTGGGTTTACCCACAATACCAAAATGAATTTCTTTCTCCTTCTTGACTTCTTGCAGCAATTCTTTTCCACTAATCAACATAACACTATTCCCAGCTGCTCCTTTGTCTGCCTCATCCTTCAAAGGTAACAATGCGTGCTTCTTTCCCTTCTTCTCTATGGTATAAGTATTCCTTTTTCCATCATGAATGGATTTTTTGTCAATTTTCCAAGGTCTTCTGAGCAATACATGGCACACATCCATTGGCATCACATCACACAACATAATATCTTTATATGTACCAATTTGTGTCTCTACTTTGCACTATTTTGTCACCAAAATTTGATGTCCCTTTTGTAGCCATGACACTCTGTAGGGAGTAGGGTGTACCGGCTTAATCAACCCCAATTTCTTAATCATCTCTGTGGAAACAATATTATCAGTGATTCCACTATCAATCACAACTTTTCAACGCTTATTTTTAGACTTGCATACAATCCCGAATAAGCTCTTCCTTTGTGCTGGCTCATTTGCTTCCTTATCTTCTTTAAGCAATATTATTTTGAGAATTAAAGACTCTCCTACCTCAGGTGGTTCTTATGTTTTAGTGACCTAATAATTTTCTTCCTTTGCCTCAGCTACATTCACATTCCACTGATTTTTTGGTTTGTTATGAGGACAATCCCATTATCTGTGTCCCCATTATCCACATGTGTAACACCAAATTTCTCTTCCTCGACCCCTACCTTTGGGTACAAATATTCCTCTAACAAAGACTCCTCTTTGTGGTGGTCTGCTACTAGAACCTCCTGCTTCATTCTGAGAGTGCTGAAATCTTGGTCTGAAAGTTCCCTTTCCTCTAATTGAATTTTTACCTCTATTATTCTGACTTTTTTTTCTCAACATCTTCTCCTATGCATTCAAAGCCATTTGATTAGCATCCTCAATTGTCTTCAGACTCAAAAAACTGATTTCATCTTGTATATCATACCTTAAACCATTGATGTATCTGGCTACTTTCTCCATATCATCTTCAACATGTCTTGCTCTAATGCTCAACTTGTAAAACTCCTTTATATACTCCTTCACAGTGATTCCTTTTTGTCTCAATTTGTGCAATTGTTTGAAAAGATTTAATTGATAATGTTTTGGCATAAAATTTTTCTTCAATTTACTCACCATTTTATACCATTGTTTGATCTTAGGATTTCCCTTTCTAATCCTGGATGTCTGTAGTTCATCTCACCAGATATATTCATGGCCCTTCAACTTGGTAGCTGAAAACTTTACATTCTTCTTATCTTTGACCTCTTCTAAGTCGAAATACTTTTCCACTGAACTGATCCAATCTATCAGCTCGTCCACATTAAGGTTTCCTTCATATAAAGAAATCTCTATTCTTGGTTTTCCACTAACCTTTTCCAATATCTTGAAAACATTAGCTTCCTCGCTTTCTTCTTCTTCTTCTTCTTCTTCCTCGGAATACTCTTTTTTTGCGCTGACATCTTCTTCTTTAGGTGCTCTCTTCTAAGCAGTCTCCATTGTCGTTATCCTTGTACGAAGGCATCGAATCTATTCGAGCAAAGATGTGTTTGTTGTAAGTCTCCCTCGACCTCTGCCAACACCTCTCCTGGGCGGCATATTTGTTACATTCCTTGAGAACGGAACTCAACTTGGCTCCGATACCAAATGATGTAGCCAAAAGGCTGCAATTACTCCTCTATACGCACAAAACCTTAATAATTCTGCCTTTCTGAAGTAAATACCCATTAAAAAAGTATTCGCACGTGAAACTATGATTCTATAGCCCCACACAGATATGGACCAATCAGCGCCAAGCACAACTTCGCAACTATTATGACATACCTCCTCGCAGAATTCAAAACTTAACACTTTTGTAAGTTTGTGATTTTGCGATATCCCAGTTCACATCGTACATCATATTGCACTTCACAAGTTTTTGAGTTTAGTGATAACTTCATTCCTTATCCTGTGCGATATGCGATATGCGACACATCACATTGGAACTCTCTTATCTTATTGCAACTTAGGCCTTTATCACATCGAAAATAGAAAAACTTATCTTGCGAAGTCTTAACGATAACCACTAAAATTTGCGATGTGTGAATTTGCGATTTTCCGTCCATCGTTGATCTATACTCAATCTAACGGTTGTCAAAATCCTTTACTCCTCCACTTTGCATTGCACTTCAATTAACTTATGGGTTAAGGCCTTAATGTGAAACTCTAAAATCTGTGACTTGTGAAATTGCTTTGGAAGCGATTTAATCTCCACCGTTGGTCTCTTGTGAGATATAATGGTCTCTACTACACATTTGCTGGCCCACTTCGCATCGCAATTGATATAACTTATCACTGTGACAATCACCCTTCTCAGGATGCGATGTGCGATGGCTAATGCATGAACTTCAAAGTTTTTCTCAAATCAATGACTTCGATAAACCTTTTACACAGAACTTCGCTTTGTTTTTGTCGTTAGCACTGCTAGTCTTCTTCTTTGCATACCCTGTGCGATAAAATAATATTCAACTTGTTGAAAATGCAACAAGATGATGGAGCTTAGTGAAATGAAGTCGCCTTCACTAAGTGGGCCCGCAGGCTATTTTTGGCGCAAAGTCTATTTTTAGACTATGTCTATTTTTAGACATATGGAGCATGGTCTAGGAGTTGCAGTATGCTATTCTTGGATGATTGGTCGAGTTGGTAAAAATAGATGGACCTTTATTTTTAGACATATAGGTCAAAGTCTATTTTTAGACTGCCTGTCTAAAAATAGGTGAGTCAAATATTATTAGCCCTTAATAATATTTGGACTATAAACTTCAGTTTATCCTCTTGCAGCACTTCAGTTGGAGCTACGGATGTGGCCCATGCAACTGACAGAAGGAATTATGCTATTCCTAGGGGTTTGGTGAGCTCATGCATGGTTGACTTCAGTTAGAACTCAAGTGGCGGAGTTTGGTGGATTTGATGAGACAGTTGGTGGAGTTGTGTTCAAGTTAATTTAGTTGAACTAGTTGTATTTAGTTTAATGGCTAATACACTAGAGATGGTGGGGTGAATTAAATATTATTTAATTCACTAATTATTAACAAATTGTTATTCAACTAAGAACACATCGGTTAAGCGCAATGCATCGGGCAGTTCGATGAAGACCGGTGGAAGAGGTAGATGAAGGTGAGTTTGCTATTAAAATTTGCAACATTAGTTGTGCATGAGATTTGCACACACATTGATGGAGATTGCAAATGAGGATTGCGCAGTTGGAGCTAGTGGGATTCGAACTTGGATCTCATCATTAATCAACTTGGATTAGCTATAGGTAGGCAAATAGTGGATGAGTTTTGGTTTCTGAGCTTGTTCAAAACCGAGCTAGTTTGTGTGTAACTTTATGAGAAAGTACTGAGTACTTGTGAGGAGTATTGTACTGAGTTTGTTACATGATTTCTCCATTATAATATACACAATAGCTGCGGGGTTTTCGGCTATAAGCTTTCCCCATACATACTGTGTTTATTCTATTTCCGCATGTGGATGATCAATTGTAGAAGAGGTTATGTTATGCATGAACTCGAATCGGTGTGTGACCGGGATAATCTCGGTGGATAAATATTCATTATTCGAAGAAAATTTCATGGTATCGGACGCGAATTGATCCTTCGGGTCTATTACGTTGATTACAATTTTATTTCGGTGAGCCAGTGCCGCCAACGGGCCGGAGTAGCCTACGGATCAATTCTTTGTTGAAAAGGTGATATATCCAGTAAATGCCCCTACAGTCGATCTCTGTGCTAGAAATAATTTGTTCTCACAGATCCAGAAGCAGTTGAGTTTTGAGCTTGGAATTCGAATTAGCAGATTGTTTTCTTGGTGCCGGAGTTGAAATGTCTTTCAACGGTTTGCGACTCGAGTATGCCCTTGAGGGCAGTTTGAATTATGTTGCATGGAAAGATCGGATGGAGGCGGTATTAGATGATAACGGGTTGAAGGAGTTCGTGTATATGGATGTCCAAAAGCCTACTGATCCTGCTGAAGTTGAGGCTTGGCAAAAGAAGATGGCGAAATGTCGAAGGATTCTGTTGGAGGGCGTGAAGGATCACATTGTATCCAACCTGCATGGAAAAGCTTCTCCATATATGATGTGGAAAGCGTTGACAAATCTATTCCAGAGCAAGAGCGACCAAAGGAAGCTGGCGCTCAAGGATAAACTCAGAAACATTAAGATGGAGAAAGGCGACAGTATCGCCAAGTACCTCACGAAGTTCACTCAATGCATAGATGAGCTGGGAAGTGTGGGGGTATTTGTCGATGAAGAGGACTTGGTGGACACGGCTCTCCTTGGTCTTCCGAAGAGTTGGCATTCCTATCAGGACTCTGTCAATGGTCAGGATAAGTTGCGGGATGGGAGCGACTTTGGGCGGATCTCATGCAAGAGGAGATAAGGCAGACTACTAGGGACGGATCTTCATCAAAGGTATCTGATGAAGAAAATTGCGCTTTGGCTGCCAAAGCAAAGAAGGGGAAGAGCAAGAAAGCTTCTCAGTCTGGTGAGAAAGGCAAGAAGCAAGACATGTCCAAGGTGAAGTGTTTTCACTGTCACCAGCATGAACACTATGCCACAAATTGTCCGCAGAAGAAGAAAAATAAGAAGGCTGCTGGATCTGCAGTGGAAGAGGCATTGACCTCCCAGTTCGAACTAGATTTTTCACTGATCGCATGCTTGGTCTCAAGTGTGATGGGATCAGTATGGTTCTTGGACAGTGGTGCGTCATTTCACATGACAGGAGATCGAGATCTGTTTTTAGATCTGGAGGAAAAAGATCTTGGAGTGCACATCGAGATGGGCGATGATGGTAGATACAGTGCGACCGGTATCGGTACCATTTCCTTTGAGAGGGATTCTGGTAAACCCTTCGTATTGAAGGAAGTATTGCATGTTCCAGGATTTTGATGAAGAATCTGATCTCTGTGGCGATGTTGGAAGACAAGGGGTACAATGTGGTCTTCTGCGAGGGAAAGGCTTTCCTGCACAGTAAGACAACTGGAGAGACCCGGAAGATAGGGGTTCAAGTCAAGAACCTTTATTAGTTGCAAGTAGATGGCAACGCAGCAATGGCATGCAAGGCGGAAGGAGTGGTGAGCCGGGATGATGGCGAGCTGTAGCACCGGAGATTGGGCCACCTTCACCATGGAGCTTTGAAGATACTGCAGCAGATTTCTACTGGGCTTCCTAAGGGCACTCTTGCACAGTCAGATCAGTGCAAGGGGTGTACCTTCAGGAAAATATGTGAAAGCCACCTTTCATGAGAAGGATGATCACGCCGCGATCCTTGAGAGAGTTCACACAGACGTGTGTGGTCCTTTCTCAGTAGCTTCTACAGCAAAGCACAAGTACTATGTGATCTTTATTGATGATTTCTCTCGGAAGTGTTGGATCTTATTTATGCAGAAGAAGAGCGAGACATATTCAAAGTTCCGTGAATTCAAGGCGTTGGTTGAGAAGGAATCGGGAAAGCATGTGAAGGCTCTTAGGAGCGACAATGGTGGTGAATTCATCTCTGCTGAATTCAAGGACTTTTGCAGCTCAGAAGGGATTCGGAGAGAGCTCATCGCACCCCATAACCCATAGCATAATGGGGTGCCTGAGCGGAAGAACAGAACTATCGTGGGTGCTGCACGGGCGATGTTGCATGATTAGGGCCTACCCCTTCACTTGTGGGCTGAGGGCATGCCCAATGCGGTGTGCGCAGACTTGGTGTCCTCACAAGATACTTAAGGATGAGTACCTGCCGGAGCGTTTTACGGCAAGAAGCGACATTTCTCATTTGAGGGAAAATGGCTCCCTACATCTACATGCATGTGATGAAGGATGCCAGAAGAAGCTGGATCCGACCGCAGAGGTTGGAATATTTGTGGGGTACACTGATACACCTCACAACTATTGGGTGTATTTTCCAGACAGTCGCAAGACTGTTGTGCGACGGGATATCAAGTTTCAGGAGGAGAAAGCCATGCAGTGTTCGCTTGAGAGGGAGCCACACTTGCATGCAGATGAGGAGCTGTTAGTTTCTAAGGAGGAGCTTCCGGATGTGGATCAGCCACAACAGGAAGTTCAGGGGTGGAAGAAACCACTCATGCGGCGCCAACCATCGGAGGGCGCAAGCGCACTACGAGGGCGGCCCGAGCGAGCGCTCAAGATGGCAGAGAGGGTTGTGGGACCACCTACGACGCGGCGCGGTGAACGGTCACCGGACCAGTTCCTTCCCCGGATACATGGCTCTTGTGACGTCGCGCGGCACGTCGACGAACCGCCCAAGTTCGGGGAAGCGTGGAGGACACCGCAGGTAGGTGCCATGGTAGAAGGAGGCGCGGTTTGATTGTAAGTAATGCATGGGAGATTGTCCCACGGCCAAGGTGGTGGTGGGTTCGCGATGGATCTACAAAGTGAAGCAGGCGGCTGACGAGAGTGTGGAGAAGTACAAGGCAAGATTTGTTGCCCGTGGCTTCTCACAGATCGAGGGGATCAATTATGAGGAGAACTTTGCACCTGTCGCAAGGTGCTCTTCCATACGGACGATCCTAGCTCTCTCAGCGCAGATGGGGTGGCACATCCATCAGATGGATGTGAAGACTGCGTTCCTCAACGGAGTCATTGAGGAGGAGGTGTACATAGAGCAGCTCGAAGGTTTCGAGATCTTCAGCAGCGAGTCGCATGTGTGCAGGCTCAAGAGAGCGCTGTATGGGTTGAAACAAGCACCTCGTGCTTGGTACACACGGATAGACAGTTATTTCACCGGACTTGGATTCTCCAAGAGTGAGGCGGATCCTAACTGTGCCAGTTGTGGTGGAGGGGAGATTCTTCCAGTCATTTCTTTTGTATGTGAATGATCGATTTTGACAGAGATAGTGATACTTTCATGCAAGGATGATCTTGCACGAGAGTTTGAGATGAAGGACCTGGGCATCCTTCATTATTTCCTGGGATTGGAGATTTGGCGGCGCAGTGGAGGACTGTTTGTTTCTCAGGGCAAGTATGCCCGGGAGATTCTGGAGAGGTTCAACATGCAAGGCTGCAAGCCTGTTGACACTCCTCTTCCTGGTGGTTGGAGGAAGGAGGATGCTACTTCAACGAAGGTAGTGGATGCCACTGTCTATCGACAGTTGGTGGGGTCGCTTATGTATCTGGTCAATACACGACCCGATATATGCTATGCTGTTAACCAGCTTTCGCAAGCTATGGTTAAGCCGACCAAGCTCTTCTGGAAGGCAGGAAAGCATGTATTGCATTATCTTAGAGGCACATCAGGATATGGACTATGGTACAGACAGGAGGATGGAGTGAAGCTTTGTGGCTTCACTGATGCAGATTGGGCAGGGAGCCCAACGGACCGAAAGAGCACATCTGGAGGAGTTTTCAGTATTGGGTCGACAGCAGTTTCCTGGTACAGCAGGAAGCAGATATCTGTGGCACTCAGTTCAGAAGAGGCCGAGTACATGGCAGCAAGCTTGGCTGCATGCGAGGCTATTTGGATGAGGAAGATCCTCGTCGGATTGTTCGGGTCGCACTTGGAGCCTACTGTGATTTATTGTGATAACCAGAGTTGCATTAAACTCTCGGCTAATCCAGTATTTCATGATAGATCCAAACACATCGACATCAGGTACCATCATATCAGAGATTGTGTGCGGCGGAGAATCATGTTACTTTCATACATTCCCACGGAGGATCAGGATGCTGATATCTTGACGAAGGCGCTCACCAGGAGAAAATTCGAATACCACAGAGGCAGGATAGGGGTTGCAGATAATCCATATCTTGTTGAGAGGGAGTGTTGAAAATGCAACAATATGATGGAGCTTAGTGAAATGAAGTCGCCTTCACTAAGTGGGCCCGTAGGCTATTTTTGGCGCAAAGTCTATTTTTAGACTATGTCTATTTTTAGACATATGGAGCATGGTCTAGGAGTTGCAGTATGCTATTCTTGGATGATTGGTCGAGTTGGTAAAAATAGATGGACCTCTATTTTTAGACATACGGGTCGAAGTCTATTTTTAGACTGCCTGTCTAAAAATAGGTCAGTCAAATATTATTAACCCTTAATAATATTTGGACTATAAACTTCAGTTTATCCTCTTGCGGCACTTCAGTTGGAGCTACGGATGTGGCCCATGCATCTGACAGAAGGAATTACGCTATTCCTAGGGGTTTGGTGAGCTCATGCATGGTTGACTTCAGTTAGAACTCAAGTGGCGGAGTTTGGTGGAGTTGATGAGACAGTTGGTGGAGTTGTGTTCAAGTTAATTTAGTTGAACTAGTTGTATTTAGTTTAACTGGCTAATACACTAGAGATGAGTGGGGTGAATTAAATATTATTTAATTCACTAATTATTAACTCATTATTCAACTAAAGAACACATCAGTTGACTACAGTGCATGGATAGTTCAGTGAAGACCAGTGGAAGAGGAAGATGAAAGGGTGAGTTTGCTATTAGTTGCGACATTAGTTGTGCATGAGATTTGCACAAGCATTGGAGGAGATTGCCCATGAGGATTGCGCAGTTGAAGCCAAGGAGATTCGAACTTGGATCTCTCATTACACCAACTTGGATTGCGCAATACAGGCAGGAAAATAGTGGATGAGTTTTGAACCTGTGACTTGTTCAAAACTGAGCTAGTTTGTGTGTAACTTTTGGAGACAGTACTGAGTACTTGTGAGGATTATTGTACTGATATTGTTACATGTTCTCTTCTATTATAATATCCAAAATAGCTGGGGGTTTTCATCTATAAGCTTTCCCCATTACATATTGTGTTTATGTGCGCATGCAACTGTTTCTATTTCTGCATATTGATGATCAATTGTAGAAGAGGTTATGTGTTATGCATGAATTTGAATCAGTGTGTGACCAGAATAATCTCAGTGGATAAATCTTCATTATTCAGCAAATTTCTACACAACTCGAAAAAGAAATAAAGAATGATAATTAACACAGATAGGAGAATTTAAACACACAACACTTGTAATTATCATAAACGTAATTACATAAAGTTGAACCCTTTAATAGTTAGATTTTACATTCAATGACTTCTCCTCTCTGTTTATCCTCTATCACATAGCTCACACACTTCTCACACTTCACTCTGTATTACCCTATCACACTTCACACCTATCTATGCTTCCATCTAACTGAAAGCGATTTGTTATTTATTAGCTCTCAAACCAACTCTATCTTATCCTCTCAATCCTAATCTATTTTCTAAATATCCTTGCAGGGAGAAACAAAGTGTTAATTTTATTCCTATATAATCTAGGAAATCAAACAAACTAAACTACACACATTTAAAGCTAACTAAAATATTAATGATCAACTTTTCCCACTTCTTGGTAGCCACAACATATGAACACATAATCACATTGCTGACTAAATTATGGATGCTCCTGCATCACATGGTATCAAGTATCCTTAGAGGAGATCTTCAAGATTGATGACAAGAGCAGGTTGAATGATTTATTTTCTAGAAACTGCAACTATGCTAGATGAATTTAGAGTGGGTGAAAGAGGAGGTTTTGTACGTGGAACCTTCCTATGACCAACAAAAAATATTTTGGTGTAAGTTCCCCAAATAACTTCATAATTGGTTGGGTCGGTTAGAGATAAAAGGGGGAGCTAGAAATCACCTTAGATCTCCTCATACTTGGACTTCTTCTGATTTAGTTGAGTTTCCTAGGCTAGATACAAAGCTAACGACAGTTGTTAATTTTTGGGTACAGGAAACCCTAAAGAGTTATACTATTGAATTTGCTATAGAATATCATTTATATTTTTATAAATATGAGGTTATGTTAAGAATATGCGTTGTGAGGAAGGTTGTTGAAATAAATCCCCCTCTAGATTAAAGTTTTAATGGTGGAAGAAAATTTATTACTATTTCAAGGGAAAAATATGGCAGCTTAAATCTTTAAGTATTGGGGGTAGGATTTATGGAGTAATGTTTCCTGGTTGCGGAAGATGAAGATGTTGTTGTGATGGATGCTGATGAGTTGCAGAGGGATTTGAGAGGATAAAGGAGGGTGAAGATAGCTGATGAATGGCGGGAGAAAAATTTGAGTGAGATCCAAAGGTGACAGTGGGAAATACACTAAATAGGAGAGGTGTTGAGTAGTCCAATATTGTGGGTAGGAGGACCATGTAGTTTGGAGTTTTGCAAGATAAAGGATATTAATAGTGACGTTTTTGGTCGAATAAGAGGTTCCAAAGACATTGTCGCGAGAAATATGTTGGGAAGAAGCAAAGATCTCCATGTACCAGAAGGATTAAAGACGAAAGACAGATCATGGCCTACATTTGCAATAGTGAACAAGAATATCCATCCCGATGAAGAAATTTGTTTTGTAATGAGGAAATTATTTTCTGAATACAATGTGTGTGTGTAAGTAATATTTCATTAAGCAACAAAACAAGTAGCATCTTCCTTGACCTCCCCTTGATACATTGTCAAGATCCTGCTAATTATATTTCAAAGCTAGCTAAAGTTATAAATGTTTGTAAGGTTGATAGTACATATACAATTGGTAGTTCTAGTTATGCTAGTAGTAGTTTTCAATCAGGTTCTTTCAGGTCTTCACAACCTAGTTCCCAAGGGTTTATACTCATATCTCCTAGTTAATCTATAATGTTTGGTAACATAGCAGGTTAATTCACTCGATATCCTAAATTTTCGGGATAAGGAAATGAATGTTGAACAACATTGATAATTGTGTGAAGAAATATGGAGGGTTAGACAAACACCTAATGCTACTAAAATTATTGAGTTCTAGACTACCCTAATATAGAGAGAGCACTCAAGTGGTTTATTAAATGGTATGTTATGCATCAGAATCCTAGCATTTGTGAGGTTCAACGAGAATTTTTTCAAAAGTGTAAACTTTTGCAGACAAATCAACAAGGATTGTATGAATTATGAGATATTAAAAAACGTGAAGGAGAAACTACATGGGAGATGATGTAACAATTTAAGGATGTTACTGGTAAGTTAAGTTATCTATTTGATCCCAATCATCAATGGGATTGGTTTTTTAAAGCCTTATTTCGATTAACTCAGACACATTTAACTTAGTAAAAGATTGATACATTAAAAAATTCACTTGAAAAAGCTACAAATATTGAAGTTATGGTGGATATAGTCATGAGAACAAAGGAGGATTTGCTTCTAGTGATCATGCCCTTATTGGACTGCAACATTAGATATGAGATTGCTGACTCGACAAAGAAAATAAAAGGCATGTATGTTATACGACCTTTACATACTCAAGTATGGTGTATTAATTATCATGTTGAGGATCACAATGCCAAATAATTTCCAAGGTTGCGAGGTTTGGGACCATCCTCCGTACCTATGGGACCAATTCCACCTTTTTCTAGTGTTGGTGTTGCATTAGTCGCCACAAATGCCTTTTATCAATGCCATACTCAATTCCATGTCTTTCCCAATCAACACTGTATGTCATCGACTAAGGATTGTGAAATATGTTGTACATATGAACAACCCCCTCATCTTTGTCCTATTTTGCTGAAATTTTCAAATGTTTCGAATAATGTTTTCTATGAATTTTGCGGGTCACTGAATCATCATATGGATCAATGTAGATATTTGGATGCTCTAGCTGATCAACTTGATTGTTTTTCCTTTAGATTGAATGAAAATCCTCAAGGGCGAGGAGGTGGAGGAACAAGTAGGGAAAGAACTCGAGAAAGAGGTCTAATTCGTTGCTATAACCGTGATCAAGCAAGATGTGTTTCCTATGACTATTTTTTACCCACAAGGTCTTAGTTTTCTCAACACAGAGTAAACACACATGCAACAGACGATTGTCCTGAATTGATTGCTAAGTGGGAAGATAGTAATCGACAGGGATGAGAAAACTTAATTAATACAGAGTCTCAAAAACCTGGATTAATTCCAATTCCAAATATTTATATAGTTACTAGAGGAGCAAAAATATCTAGAGAAGACTCGAGTGTCCTTGAAAACCCAATGATAATTAGACCTACATCACCTGAAATACCTTGCGACTCTAACTAGTAGAAAGAATGCTACAAAGATGTAGCAAAAATTTGTAATCAATTGACATCACCTTATAACCATTAAATGGGATAACCGAAGCAATTAAAAATTAAGAGTTTGAGGTTCTCTCAAGATATACCTGAGCCTATAATAGAATGGTTTAAATTATTTTTACAAATTGTGAGCAATGAGCAACTATCGAAAAAGTTGTGTAAGAAACTTAAGACTATTGTTAAGGACTAGAAGCTCCTGGATAGACCTATTTATGCAAACTTTCCTAAAAGGCATTTCAGACGAGTTTGGTGAAACAAAAGGAGAACGAGAACATAATTGTGTGTCGGTGCTCAGATTGCGGGATTCCATATCAAGGATTCTATGCTAGATTTAGGATATGATGTTAACATCCTACTCGGAAATACCTCAGAAGTTATTGAGAAACCAATGTTGGTGTTCTCCCCAATTCAATTTCATATGGCCAATCAATAGTGTATTCTTCCAATTGGATGTGTGGAGGATGTTGAAGTGGATATTGCAGGAGTAAAAGTGTTAGGTCCCTATGTTACTAGTATAGTCCCTTAATATTGTTAGTGTAACCCCCTTATTGTTATTATTGTACCCTTTTAACCCGCATATTGTTATTATTGTGCCCTTGAATTATTATTGTTAGGTCGGCTAGGATTACATTGTGGCCCCACTAGGATTACATTATGGCCCCATGGACTCCTATACATAGAAAAGAGGTTTTATAAATTGTATCATCCAAGAATTGTTCATTTATGTAATGTATTGGAGGTTTCCCCCTCGAAGTGGCTTATTTCTAAGGCATTGATATCTCTTTTCTTCTATTTTTGGAGTTGGTTACACAACATTTGGAATCATAGCTTTGGATTCTAGGGTTTCACTAAACTAAACAGGTCATCGTGGAATTTGCGCTATAACCTTTTTTCTATGAAGGTTCAGAATCTGAAATTTTTAGGGCGCGAAGCCAAAATCCTGAGGAAACTCGTCAAAAAATTTCAGAGCTTGGTTCGCATAATTTTCGGAGATATGATCTATGGAAGGTAGTGCTTTTTCAAGCTCCCGAATTTCATCGCAAAGAGGTGATCATGGGAAAAGTTTCATAACTCTCTCTCTCTGAGCATCAGATTGGAGTGCCATAAAAATTGGTCACAAGTAAATGGATTGTAGTTTCTTGGCTATAAATTTCAAAGCCGAAGGATGAAACAGTGACACGTGGCAAGTCGTACAAGTTTTCTCTACTAAACCAGTCCATAATTAGGTCATTGTGGGAGATTGGACATAACTTTGTCTTGGAGAATCCAAATCAGGTCAGACCTATGGCATTCAAAAGAGAATTCAGTGGGCTACTTCAGTGATGAATTTTAGATATTGAAGAGCCGCAAACACAGAGATAATCCAATTTCAATATCAAGTTCCTAAAAAGAAAGAAAAAGGTGTGTATTTTTTTTTTTCCGAATTGCATAAGTCTTGTTTGATGAATCAATTTGAATTGATTCCAAGGGAATATTGTAGAATAGATATCAGTATTGGGTTCTAAAAAATGCCCCATAAAAATAATTCAACACCCATTAAGCCTTCATAAGGCTCTACTATGACTCATGAAGATGAAGAATTGCAACATGATCTATCAAAATTACAAGAGCAAGTGCATAAATTTAAGCTCTCGCAAGAGCGACAAAAAATGAAATGGAACTTTTGAATGTGTGGAATCTAAGATGGATGGCATGGAGGCTGGCATGGAATCTAAGATGGATGACTTGGAAGCTAAGATCGATGAGAAAATGGAAAACATGAAGAATTTTCTAAAAGCAGACATGGAAGGTTTGACAAAGTTGATACAAGAAAGGTTTCCTAATGGTGAAAAGATAGTAGAAGAACCTCATGATGAGAAAAAAATAAATGTTAATTGTGATTTCATAAACTCTAATGTTAGCGGGAAGAACCACCATATTCCAAAGATGGATATGAGGAAGTTTGATGGAAAGGATCCTGTAACATGGATACTACAGATGGAGCAATATTTTGATCTCCATAATGTGCAAAACACACAAAAGGTACGCATTGCAACTTTACATTTAGAACAAAATACATTTGAATGGTATCGATGGCTTTGCTCCCGTAAAAAAATTGTCACTTGGTCAATTTTTACGAAGGAAATGATAGCACATTATGAGGATACAAAGAGAAACACCTTCTTTAGACAATTGATAAATCTCAAACAAAAGGGTTTAGTGGGGGAGCACATTGAGGACTTCCAAAAATTGAATATAAGGGTAACTGATATTCCAGAGGAACACAGGATTGATCTCTTCATAGGTACTTTAAAGGATAACATCCAACATGAAGTTCGTGTTTTGGAACTTGATTCATTGGATAAGGCATTCAGGTTGGCAAGAAAAATTGAATGTAAAATTATGGCGACAAGGAAGCCTACCACTCACTTCTATAAAGAGGGAAGTGTTGCTACTCCTAGATTTCCACAACCTACAAGGTTGACACCAAAACAGTTGGAAGAAAAAAGAGCAAAGGGCTTTGCTACAGTTGTGATAGAAAATACACTAAAGGTCATAAGTGTGCTGAGAAGAAATTATTTTACATAGATTGTGAAGAGGAAGAAGAAAATGAACAAGAAGAGGATATACACAAGGAACCAGCCCTAGAAGAGGAAGAAATGAATCCGACCATATCGTGTAATGCACTGGCAGGAATTACCACTCCTCAAACTCTCAAGATAGAAGGACATGTCAAGAAGAAAAAGGTAATAGTGTTGATTGATTCAGGTAGCACCCATAATTTTATTCATTGTAAGGTAGCCAAGGAATTAAATTGTTTCCTATACCCAGCACCAGAATGTCAAGTGATGGTTGCAAATGGAGGAACTATAAATTGCTCTGTAAAATGCCATAATATCAAGCTAACCATGGGGGAATATGTATTGACTAGTCCAATTCTTGCCATTCCTATGGGAGGTGCTGATGTTGTACTAGGAGTACAATGGTTACAATCTTTGGGGACGGTAGCTTTTAATTTTCAAGAACTTTTCTTGAAAATTTTTTTAGAAGGAAAGGAAGTTGAATTACGGGGTATTGCAGGGAAGCAGGGAAAGATAATAAGCTATAATGTCATGAAAAAGCTTCTAAAGAAAGAAAAACAAGGCGTAATTGCACAATTATGCTCACTAGAAGTTCCAACATCAAAATCATCTATTTCTGCAGATCTCCAACAAGTCTTGTACAATCATTCCAAGGTGTTTGAAACTCCCAAAGGACTCCCACCTATTCGTGATCATGATCATGCTATTCATTTGATTCCAGGAAGTGTTCCTCCAAACATCAGGCCTTATAGATATCCTTATGTCCAAAAGAGCGAAATTGAACGTATGATTGCCGAAATGTTAGAGGCGGGTATAATTCAACCTAGTCAAAGTTCTTTCTCTGCTCCTGTAGTATTGGTACACAAGAAGGATGGATCATGGTGAATGTGTCCGGATTATAGGGAGCTCAATAAGCTCACCATTAAAGATAAATTTCCCATTCCTGTGATTGATGAATTATTGGATGAATTACATGGAGCAATTTATTTTACCAAGTTGGATCTTCATTAAGGATATCATCAAATTAGAATGAAGACTGAAGATATTCCAAAAACAGCATTTCGAACTCATGAGGGTCATTATGAATTTTTGGTCATGCCTTTTGGCCTTACCAATTCACCTTCTACATTTCAATGGTTGATGAATTCCATTTTCAAACCCTTCCTTAGAAAATTTGTGCTAGTATTTTTTGATGATATACTAATCTACAGCAGGTCTTGGAAGGATCATGTTGAACATGTTGACAGGGTGCTCAAACTATTGCAGGAGAAACAATTATATGCAAAAACATCAAAATTTTTCTTTAGAGTACAAGAGGTGTAATATCTGGGTCATATTGTATCTCACGAGGTGTTAAGGTAGACCCTAACAAAATTAAAGCCATTAAGGAATGGAAAGTCCTCAAAACCATAAAGCAGTTGCGAGGATTTCTCGAGTTAACAGGGTATTATCGCAATTTTGTTAAGAATTATGGGAGAATAGTAGCATATCTAACAACATTATTGAATAAAGATGCATTTTCATGGACTCCTGAAGCAACTAAGGCCTTTGAACATCTTAAAGAGGCAATGTGCCTAGCACCGGTCTTAGCTACGCCAGACTTCACAAAAACCTTTATTGTGGAATGTGATGCCTCGAGAAATGGAATTGGTGCAGTTTTAATGCAGGAAGGAAGACCCATTGCTTTTGAAAGTCGTCCAATCAAAGGAAAGTATTTACAGAAACCTATTTATGAGAAGGAAATGTTAGCAATACTACATGCACTAAAGAAATGGCGAACTTACCTAATGGGAAGACACTTCAAGGTGAAAACTGATCATGATAGTCTTAAAAACTTTTTGGAACAAAGACTATCGTCAGAAGAACAACAAAAATGGGTCACAAAGATGTTGGGTTATGACTTTGAAATAATCTACAAAAAAGGAAAGCTGAATGTTGTTGCGGATGCATTCTCAAGAAAGAACGAAGAGGTGGAAGCATTGCTTTGTGCCATTTCTATTATCCAACCAGATTGGATAACTGAAGCAAGAGATGAATGGAAGAAGGACAAAGATGTGTGGACACTCATTCAAAATTTGCAGCAAGATCCTAGTACATCTGATACATTTAGTTGGAAAAATGATTCCTTATGGTACAAAGATCGCTTATATCTTTGTAAGAATTCCCAACTAAAACAAAATATTCTTCCAGAATTGCACACTTCTCCTTTAGGAGGACACTCAGGATTTTTAAAAACTTACCATAGGGTGAAGAAAGAATTTGTTTGGGATGGCCTTAAATCTGATATTCAAAATTTTGTGGCAGAATGTTTGGTTTGCCAGCAGAATAAAGTTGAGACAATTAAGACCCCGGGACTTTTACAACCTTTATCCATTCCAAGTCAACGTTGGGAGGAGATTTCAATGGATTTTATCACAGGTTTACCTAAGTTCGAAGGAAAGAGTGTCATCATGGTGGTAGATAGACTTACCAAGTATGCACACTTTTGTGCATTATCTCATCCATTGAAAGCAAGTATAGTTGCTACTACATTTATGGACACAATTCAAAATCTACATGGAAGCCCAAGGGTTATTGTGAGCGACAGAGATCCCATTTTTTCTGGAAATTTTTGGACGAAATTATTTTCTTGTTTGGGTACTCAATTAGCTCATAGCTCATCTTATCATCCTCAATTTGATGGTCAAACTGAGATAGTAAATAAATGTTTGGAAGGATATCTTCGTTGTTTTGTATTTGATTAACAAACATAATGGATCAAGTGGTTACCTCTCGCTGAATGGTGGTATAACACTTCCTTCCATACTGCAGCAAAAATGACCCCATTTATGGCACTTTATGGATATCATCCACCATCCATCACATCATATTTAAGGGAAAATTCGAAGGCTCAAGTAGTGGAAGATCACATCGATCATCAACAAGAAATTCTCCAACTCTTAAAGGATAACCTGAATTTGGCACAAAATCGAATGAAACAACAGGCAGATCAAAACCGCAGCAAGAGAAGTTTTGATGTAAGAGATTCGGTATTTTTATGGCTACAACCATATAGAAAAATGTCCCTCAAGCAAGCTAAGAAGGATAATAAATTATCTCCAAAGTACTATGGTCCTTACAAGGTGTTGCAAAAGATTTGTACTATGGCATGCATACAAATTGGAGCTTCCTGCTTCTTGACGAGTGCATCCAGTTTTCCATGTTTCATGCTTAAAGAAGGTTATAGGTGAAAATCTTCCAGTTCAAACAATATTTTCATAACTTGACGAGGAAGGAAAAATCATATTGGAACCTGAAGCGGTCACAGAAACAAGAACTCGACAGCTACGGAACCGATCAATTTCAGAGTATCTCATCAAGTGGAAGAACTTACCCACTGAAGATTCTACATGGGAGGATGAGAATTTTATACAGAAGCACCTAGAGCTACTCAAGCGTTGAGGACAACACTTTTTGAAGGAGAGGGGCATGTTAGGTCCCTATATTACTAGTATAGTCCCTTATTGTTGTTAGTGTAACCCCCTTATTGTTATTATTGTACCCTTGTAACCCCCCATATTGTTATTATTGTGCCCTTAAATTATTATTGTTAGGTCGGCTAGGATTACATTGTGTTTACTAGGATTACATTGCTGCTTGTGGACTCTTCTATATAGAGGAGGTTTTGTAAATTGTATCATCCAAGAATTGTTCATTTATGTAATGTATTGGAGGTTGCCCCCTTGAAGTGGCTTATTTCTAAGGCATTGATATCTCTTTTCTTCTATTTTTGGAGTTGGTTACACAACAAAAAGCATATGATGATTTTGAATTGATATATATTATGGGAGATAAAGACCTGTATCCTGCATTTATTTAGAGAAAAATGTATCTTGCATGTTGTTGATTTCATCCATGTGTAACTACTTTTTGTTTAAGAGGTAAATTGACAATATTAAGGTGCTAGAAGTTGTCGACAATGGATTCAACCACGTCGCATTGTTTTGAAAATATTGAATTAGAATCTCTTTTATGATGCCCTCAATTTTAAAACGATTAGGGTCCGGTGGTCCCTTGAGATTATTTATCTCATAGTTTAAAAAATGTTTAAGATTTTGGTAAAATCTATCCAATTTTTTTGAAAATGTTCAGTATAGTTATCAAGCTTCAAAATTTTGGGTGCTATTGAAATTTTTGATAGTGTTAAATCTATTTCCACTATAAAAACAAGATTCAAGTAGTACTACCATTAATTTTTTTGGAGGAAAATAAGTTGTGCAAGTTTTAATTAATTCTCCCAGCAAATATACTCCCTCCATAAACGACTTCATTATTAATTAGAATTTCTAAATAAATGTAAATGTCGTTGGGAAGCATGAAATTCACTCTAAACCACAAAATTCTATTTAATTCAAATTAAAAGCTAGCACGAATAGTTGAAGATAATATCGACGATTTTTCACGATGCGATGTTATTTTAATTCCGATACATTATTTAACCAGATTCAAGGTTACCATTTGATCACGATGAGTTGTTATTTTGTTTAACTTGAGGATAGTTGGATTGTATAGGCTAAAATAATTTGAAATTTTAATAGATAATGAGTTATTTTATTCATATTAATCCAATTTTCATAATATTATAGAGCTTACAATCAACATAAAAATAACTTTTCAATTACGACTTTGTAATACTTCATTAAAATGGATGATTTCAGCAAGCACTGCTTGTAGTGCTACATCCCGATCAAAAGTGGATGCTTAATGAGTTATCAACGTCTTTGTGCATTGAACAAAGTTTGTTTCTAGACCAACTCAATCATGTGGGGCCTACAAATATTCCAATGTGACTTCATTTTTACCTTGACGTCATAAGTTTATGAAATAAGGTCTTCTTTTCGTGACTTGTGGACTCCTGGTCGGGGCGTGAACAAGGGGGAAAAGTCTACAAAACCCTTCACATTTTCGCTCACATTTTAAATATCGCTAGCATAGTCCCCGCCTCACATTTCTTCCAAAAATCACAATCAATACTTGCTTCCACCATACATATAAATATTCGACTCCACATCTCAAGTCCGCAACACTTTGAATTTTCAGTTGGTTTGAGATTTTGAGTTCAGCAATTACCAATCTCTACGGTAGCGTAAACAAACTGCAACATATCTACCACTTTGTGATTCATTTTTTCCCCTGCCACAAAACAGTGTTGGAATTGTGACACAAGTTATGAATAAAGCCTCCCGACAGCAACTTTCAACGTCTCGATCATCAGACAAAGATCGCGGACAAATGTGGTCCCAATTTAGGGGAATCTGAATGCGAAAATGGGGGAGTTGGGAGTTTGAAATCCAGATGCCCAAAAGCAGAGAGAAGATATGGCTGGGCTCATACAAAACCGTTGAGCAGGCCGCCCGTGCTTATGACACCAGAGTGTATTTCCTGAAAGGCCCTAACGCCAAATTCAACTTCCCCAATTCCGTGCCCGCGATTCCGTCTACGTCTTCACTTTCCCATACGCAAATTTAGGTTGTTGCGGCCAAATATGCGTTGGATGAAATCCCTTCAAATTTTCCCTCTCTGAAAAATGTCACAATTATTAAGAACGACGCGACGGAGAAGCCTGCATCGCCTTCATGAATGCCTTCAGTTGCATGTGGCGATTGACAGTTTTCCAAGGCGTAGGACTTGGGGTTGTGGGAAACTCCATTTGAAGAGAATGGCGGCCTGAATTTGGAGAAAATCGATGTGGGAGTTCATTCCAAGTTGGCAGGAGGAGCAAATCATAAGTTTGAAAGATTGTAAATTAATAAAATTTAAACGTGTTGAAATTTTTTAAAATTTTAAGTTGGTTAATATATAAAAAATTGGAGACTTTCACAGTTATTTATAAGGCTTGTTTTGGTAATGATGAACAAAATAAAAATCACACATTTTGGACAAATCACATTTCCGCACATTCCAAAATTCTCTATTATTAATTAATATATTTAAAAATAATTTTTAAATAATTAAAATTTACAATATCATTTTTTAGAATTTTGGCTTCTGTGATTTATGGTATAAAATTCTTTAGGTAATAATCACATTCAAATAACAAAGTTTATTTGAATGTAATTATTATCGAAAAAATTCTATACAAAACTTACAATATCATTCAACAATAAATTAAATAATTAAATTATATCATTAAAAATAATAAAATATACTAATTAAACTATACTATTATTTCCTGATTATGTCCTTGAATGTAGACCTACAAATTATTACGTCGAAGGAATGAAATTTCAACCATGAAAACAGGTACTAGCTCCGTTTATACAAGCACTGCTTAGTAACAACTTTGGTTCTAGGTCTAGAAAGAATGGAAATCAATATTTTGTAAACTATTTGTTATTTAATGCATTCTTAGAGTCTTTAATATGCCTCCATCCATTCCCTTCCGCATCTACTTATAAACTATCTGTTATTTAATGCATTCTTAGTCTTTAATATGCCTCCATCCTATCCCTTCCATGGCATGTAACTAGGCCTATGGTGTATCTATCCATGCTATATGGCTAATGCATCATGGCATCATGTCCTGCACATCCCCAAACCTCTGCCTTTGTATGAAATTTCCTATGAAATGTCACCTCCTCTTGGCGCCCTCTGTTATGATTTCAAACCTCTTCATTCAGTATTTCAAATTGGCAATGGCGCCCATTTTTTTTTTTAATTAATTGAAATCCCAACCATTTCAAATTGGGTAGGAAAATATTTTGTTATCCTTGCTACGGTATCCACTCTCATAGCAGCTTGGCCGAGGAGCGAAGCTAGTCCATGCCTAGAGGTTTCATCAACCACTCCCCAGACGATATTCTCTACGTCTTGCTGAAATAGTCGACATCCCCGGACTAAGAATGCGTCATTGACACCTGTGTATGTATTCACTTGTAACCTTCTGCTTTTATTTTTTTACTTTTACTTATTGTTACATGAGTTGTTATGAGACATTCAGAATGAGTAAAGAATGAGGCAATCGTTAATGACATTAATACATGACTTTTATTTAAAATATTTAATTAAATGATAATTATATTTGAGTAAAAGGTGAAAGTAACTGTGTGGTAAAATATTCCAAGAAACTGAGGAAGAGATTGAGACAGTTGTAATAGTTACCTTCCCAAAAAGGATTTAAGGAAAAATCCTAAGAGGAGATGGGGTTCTGTGCAGAACAAATAGAGGGTTAAATAGTTGATGCTTGTTCTGAGTTGTCCAGAGTTGGTGGGAGTAACAGTGGAACTCAGAAGTTCACCCTAGAGAAGAAAGAGTGGATTTTTCAATCTTGAGGTCTGACTTCCTGTCTCAAAAAATTACCTCAGGCCTGGTGAGGAGCAAGGGGGGAGCGAAGGACGTAATCGCCTCGCTCAAGGTTGGGAGGACCGACAGTTACTAGAAAAACCTGTACCTTAAAGTAGGTACATTTTACTGTTTTATGTTTAAAGTTAATGTTGCAGTATTATAGTATATAAAATAAAATGCAAAATATATATATACTTGAATATCTATGTACTGAAAAAGAGCAGTAGGTTAACTATGCAACTTGTTCTAGAAAATAACAGAACATGAATGATGCATTTATAGGAATAAAACATTGTTCTTACTTTCTATGTGATAGGAGAGAAATAGTAACCAAGGAAACAAAAGTTTTC
>CM076579.1:308904604-309269604 GCA_034641835.2 Pinus albicaulis | reverse complement strand
ATGCTTGATTCCTCGATCTGAGGCAAGCTCTAATCCTTTCAAAAGGGCGATAAACTCAACATGATCTATTGTGTCTTTTCCAAGCCCCCAAAAATATTGCAATACCATCTCACTAATACAAAATGGCTAATTAGTTACTAAAAGAATGAATAAAATTTTCATATAAACAACCATTTTTTAGTCGGTGACTAGTAGTATCTTATTTACATTATCTTATAACACGGACAAATTTTAGTCATTTGTAGCTTAGTCATTAATTGGTTGTCTCAATTTTATCGTCTAATAGTATATTTAGTCATAAATTTAGTCATTAATTTTCACAATTAATGACCAAATATACAACAAAATATATTATTATATGATCCCCCGAAAAACCAATTAATGACCAAAGAAATATGATCAAAATGTTAGTCGCGTTATAAGATACTGTAAATTAGCTACTGATAGCCATATATATGTAAATTTTAGTTAATGTTTGAAACCAATTAATTTCCAAAGAAATATGACTAAAATTTTGTCGTGTTATAAGATATTGTAGATTAGCTACTAATAGTCATATATATGCAAAATTTAGTCGTCATTTGTAGTAAAAAATTTATCATTAACAGTAGTGAGATGTCATTTTTTGGTAGTTTTATATTCATTATATAAGCGACTAATTTAGTAGTTTATATTCATTTCATTTACTTTCATTAATAATCATTATAAATGATAAATTTAGTTGTATACTAATTTTATTTATGTTCATCATTAATCAATATAAACTACTAATTTAGTAGTTTTAGATTGATTTTATGTGTTCATTATTAGTTAACATAAATTAATTAGTATGCTTTTGCAACTAAATTTAAAAAATTTCATACAATGTGTATGTTCATTTAATATGAAAACACAAAGTTGCATATGCTAATTACAATACTAAACAATATCAAGTGAAATTATATATAGTTTCAACCGTATAAATTATATTATATGAACTGTTAAAGTATTACAATATGATTTTCCAATTCAATATTGGTTGGACTACAATTTACACATGAAATTATGTTTCACCACTTGAAAAAATTATCATTGTGTTGCCAAGGCATTGCAGGTGAATTCACCAACTCTCAATACTTGACCATCAGTCTATATGTGTGTGTCTTATGCGGAATATCATACCTAAGGGTATCACTAGACTCGTTCTCTTCTCTCTCTCTCTCTTTGCATTTGTCGCTTCAGTGTTCACTAGTACAAAATGACTAATCAACTACTAAAAAAAGGACTAAAATTTGCATATAAATGACTATTTTTTCGTCATTAACCAATAGTAGCTAATTTACAGTATCTTATAATATGACCAACTTTTAGTCATTTTTATCTTAGTCATTGATTATTTGTCTCAACTTTATGTCTAGTAGTATATTTAGTCATGTAAATTTGGTCAGTAATTCAGTCATTAATTATCACAATTAATGATCAAATATACAAAAAAATATATTACTAAATGATCACCCAGGAAAACCAATTGATGACCAAATAAATATGATGAAAATGTTGATCGTGTTATAAGATACTGTAAATTGGCTAGTAATAGTCATATATATGAAAATTTTAGTCATCGCTTGAAAATAATTAATGACCAAAGAAATATGACTAATTTTTGGTTGTGTTATAAGATACTATAAATTAGCTACTAATAGTCATATATATGTAAATTTTAGTTATCATTTGAAACTAATTAATGAGCAAAGAAATATGACTAAATTTTGGTTGTGTTATAAGATACTATAAATTAGCTACTAATAGTCGCATATATGAAAAAATTAGTAATCATTTATAATCACAAATTTATCATTTGTAGTAGTCATTTACATTTTTTTGGTAGTTTCATATTCATTATATTAATGACTACTTTAGTATTTTATATTCATATCATTTAATTTCATTAACAATTATTATAATCAACTAATTTAGTTGTATGTTCATTTTATTTGTGTTCATTAATAAACATAAACTACTAATTTAATAGTTTTAGATTGATTTTATTTATTCATTATTAATCAACATAAATTAATTAGTATGTTTTTGCAACCAAATGAAAAAAAAACTTGCATAAAATGTACATGTTCATCTAATATGAAAACACAGAGTTACATATGTTAATTACAATACTAAATAATGCATCAAGTGAAACTATATATAATTTCAACCACATAAATTATATTATATAGAATATCAAGTATTACAATATGAGTTTCCAAGTTAATCTTGGTTGGAGTACAATTTACACATGAAATATTGTTTCATCACTTCAAAACATTATCATTGTGTTGCCAAGGCATTGCAGGTGAATTCACTAAGTCTGAAGACTTCACCATCAATATTTATGTGTGTCCCTTATGTGGTATATTTACTCTACATATACCACTCGACCAATTCTCTTCTCTCTCAATTTAATTTTCATTTTGTCGCTTTAGTGTTATAGTTCTCCTATTTCTTCAATTCCTGCTTCTTACCATCAATTCTGAGTTTCTTTTCTAAAAAATAAAGTAGATACAATGTAGAGTATAAAACATGAAATATGATGAGCGCTATAATATAAACTAAAGTAGAATATAAAGGATTTATACGATATATACCTCAAGATCAACAATATTTTCAATGCCATTTCCCCCCATAAAAGCAAGAAACTCGAACTAGTTTTCTTCAGTTGGAAAATAATGGATTCTATGTGGCCAAATGACCTATATAAACAAAGAAAAAAAACATTTCCATAGAAAATAACACCTTAGTAAAATTAGTATTCAAATTTCAAGGAAATATTAGGCACAATCATGCCAACTAAGTTACATGCTAAAAATATCAAGTTGTAGATTAGTATACAATGTGAGAGTGTAAACAAAATCCTAGAAAATGTCAAATCTAAGTCTAAAATAAAATGAAATGAAATAAAAAGTATACAATAATAGGATAGTCTCGTATACATGTATATAAACGAATAATGTAGAACGCTAAGTGAATAATTCTAGGGCTAGAGGTCAATGATGTCAAGAATTCTCAAGTATGATGAGAATTTATTCATATAAAAACCACTATTTGGGTCAATTATCACATATGGATATGTAGACTAGTATATATCAGATTATTAATGTTTCTATGATTTTAAATATTCTATGGTTATCGTTTATTGCAGGAATTTCCACATTATCCACAGTGTTAATAAATAATGGTCGACGTTTCTAATCCCTACGGGGATCCATCTTCAGGACAAGATTTTTCAGATTATTAATGTTTTTCTTATATTTATGTATTGCTACAATATAAGTGGATAAATTGCAAAGACAATTCCATTCCCATTATGTTCTTCACCTGTGGTACAATATATTAGCTATGATTTGGAGAAAATTTACAACATCGAAATATGTAGCAATCATCACTAGTAATCCCCCAAAAAGTTTTAGTTTGGAATGTAGCTTTTAGATTCAATTTGCTATATAATTCTTGAGTGGAAAATCCACATTGAATTCTAACACCAAACTTCCAATTGAGGGAACACGTGTGGCCATCCTCAATCACTCAAACTCAAAACAAAAGTGATCATTATAATGAAAAGATAAAATAACACTAATACAAAATGGCTACTTAATTACTAAAAAAATGACTAAAATTTGCATATAAATGACTGTTTTTCGGTTGGTGACCAATGACAGCTAATTCACGGTGTCTTATATACGACCAACTTTTTAGTGGTTTAGCTTTAGTCATTGATTAGTTCTCTCAATTTTGTTATCTAGTAGTATATTTGGTCATTAATTTGGTCGTTAATTTAGTCATTGATTTGGTCATTAATTGTGACAATTAATGACCAAATATACAACAAAATATATTGCTAAATGATCACCTGAGAAAACCAATTAATGACCAAAGAAATATGACCAAAATGTTGATCATGTTATAAGATACTGTAAGTTAGCTACCAATAGTCATATATATGCAAATAGTCATCGCTTGAAACCAATTAATGACAAAAGAAATATGAATAAATTTTAGTCATGTTATAAGATATTGTAAATTAGCTATTAGTAGTCATATATATGCAAAATTTAGTCGTCATTTCTAATCACAAATTTATCATTTGCAATAGTCATTTATCTTTTTTGTTCATTTCATATTCATTATATAAATGACTAATTTAGTTGTTTATATTCATTTCATTCACTTTCATTAACAATCATTATAAACAACTAATTTAGTTGTATATTCATTTTATTTGTGTTCATCATTAATAAACATAAAATACCTATTTATTAGTTTTATATTGATTTTATATGTTTATTATTAATCAACATAAATTAATTTGTATGATTTTGCAACTAAATTTTAAAAAATATGTCATACAATGTACATGTTCATCTAATATGAAAGCTCAAAGTTACATATGTTAATTAAAATACTAAATAATATCAAGTGCAAATATAAATAATTCCAACCATAAATTATATTATATAAAATTTCAAGTATTACAATATGAGTTTCCAACTTAATATTGGTTGGAGTAAAATTACACATGAAATATTGTTTCATCACTTCAAAACATTATCAATGTGTTTCCAAGACATTGCACGTGAATTCACCAACTCTGAAGACTTGATCATGAGTCTCTACGTGTGCATCTCATGCGAGATATTGGCTCTAGTGGTACCACTAGACCAATTCTCTTCTCTCTCTCTCTCTCTTTAATTTGCATTTTGTCGCTCTAGTGTTATTGTTCTCCTATTTCTTCAATTCCTGCTTCTTACCATCAATACTGAGTTCCTTTTCTGAAAAAAAAAATATACAATGAAGAGTATAAGACATGAAAGTTTATGAACATTGGAATATAAAATGTTTATGATATATACCTCAACATAATCAATATTGTTAATGTCATTTCCCCCCATAAAAGTAAGAAAATTGAACAAGTTTTCTTCAATTGGGCAATAATAGCCACTATCTGCCTAAATGAAATGTATAAACAAAGAAAATAAAACATCACCATAGAATAAATTTTGTACCTAATGTGTTCTCAGTGTACAACATTTGATGATGAAATGTTGTCTTCAACTCAAGTAATAAATGCAAATAGAAGCACACATTTCTATCCCAATATTTTGAATTCCCATGCTTATGGTACATTGCAATTTTGATTTTATCCAACATAATCAAACACAACAAAGCTAGCAATTTATACTAAGAATGTCTCATGCTCCACTTTTATAGTTGTATCATTTCCTCTAGTTATATTTAGGAAGCAATGCCACTTCAACAATAAAACTTGTCAGTAGAAATCTAATGGGTGGAGCAAAGTATTGATGAGACAAGAGTACAATGAGAAACTAAAAAAGAATAAGACAAAGATTAGGAAATTGCGATACTAACCAGGAATATAGCTTCAATATAAAATCTTCAATTGTCAGCGTACTATTCTAGGGGAAAATGAATCCAATTCCAAAAAGCCAACAAATTATATCCAGAGAAAACTAAACATGTTGGCTCCACATTCGAAGGTAAAGTAAATGGGAACTAGCTATATCAGATACTTTTTAGGGTGTATGGGTAGCTACTAACACCATTAACAAGAATTTTAAAATAGATCTACCACATATGACCTCAAATGTGACAAGTTTGATATATGCACTACCTATATACATGTGAAAATGCATTGCAATGATATAAGAGTATCAAAATAAACTACACATAATTACATATTCACTATCTAATTTTATTCCGAAAAAAAATTCAAATAAATTTTATAACTTACCCCGAAAAATATGTCGAAATTCCCATTCATTGTCATGAATATCTCTCGATGTCAGTTCTTGGGAAGGTGGTTGTTAAGTGAAATCCTGCCCAAAACAGAAAAAAACTTAATAGGAGACAAATATGACAAATACCCTTACCTTTTGCTACTTTAAATAATGTAGTCTTCTCTTAAAAGAGGTATAAAATTTTAAGCACTTATCTATTAAATCACAAATAGAACAACTATGGGAAAATAGGAACTACATAAGTGGAGGACAAACTTTTTCCACACCGTGACGTGGCACATAAAACCTATCATTGGTGCTAGTGTTACTTGCAGTGAATGTTTTACAAAAGTAATTATACATTTTCTTGCCTGGTGTGTCGAGGTCATAACCAAGATAACAATATTTTTTCTCTTGTTTCATAGTATCATCAATTTTTAGTTCCTTGCATGAATGGAACTAGTACCAAATCATTTCTCACCAAAATTATCAATTACGACAAAGCACAAATAATGAAATTGAAAATGTATTACAACATTAAGTGGTTGTAATGTCATTTGGGCATATGCTTCATCTGTTTCCACATATTCTTGGCATTCAATAAGGTGTTCATTAAATTTTAAATCTTGTATATATAACGATATGAATAAAAGCGTTCAGAACCAAAGCAAGGATGAAATGCAGAGAACCCACATGCATTGTAATGGTATGACGTTGGTAGATTAATTCAGTTGGAAGATTCAGATAATTGGATATATGAGCATCAACCTCCTTGTTTTTTGAAGGAGCTACCAGAAATCACATTGATTATGATCAGGTTCATGACATAACATTAAAATTTCAAAATACTGGGGTCACATTTTATGATGAAAAGAAAATAAGCATTCACTATTTTCTTTCATTTGTATCCAAAAGAAGATTGCAAATTAAAAATTAGTGAGCAACCACCTCACCTGCTCACTGTGACCATGCGGAAAATGCAAAACCTTGCTCCCAACAACGGGTAAGGACACAAGCACTTTGACATAGGCATGCCAAAGCTTTGTATTAAGGCATCTCCTTTCCCCTGCTTGATGTGACACGAACAAACAAATTTTCAATTGGATAGTCCTTTAGAAACCTCTTGACATTCCAATAGTAATTGTGTAAAGTAATATGATATTATGAATGTAAACTTTGTAGTATAAAGCACATTAACTTGAAAAATATTCCAAATGACAGTATTTTCCATTAACATTTTTACATTAGTTATTTTTCTAAGGTGTTAAAGGTTGATATGACGAGTTAATTTAACATTCTTAGCTATCTCAATTGCATCTCAATACGAAATTCTAGAATCCAAAAAAAATTCACTGAAAAGTAAAATCATTCTAACTAGAGTAATGGACGCATTAAAAAGTTAAGAAGCACCATTTTCACATTTAAGCTCTTAGAAGAATTTAAGTGGCAAGTCATTACATAGATATCTTTTATTTAACATTCCATGTGACTTCGTGGCCATATGGGACAAAGAAAATCTTACATAATGCGTGACATTTTAAAAGAAATTAATGTCAAAAATTGCAACAAACAAAGAGGTGAAAAGATGGCAACCAAATCTTGGCCCCAACCTACTCATCTGATTATTAGACTATTAACCAATCCATAATGCTCTGCAAGTTATTCAAGAAATAGCAAGAAAGCTAGTATATGAAGGAAAGTAGAACCAATTGTGAAATAAAAGTTGTTTTCGTGAAACCAATGTACTCTTATAACTGATTACACCCTAGTAAAGTTTGATAAAATCACATATGATAACATATTCGGGTCATTTTGTCTAAATACAATAAAATGTGAAAATACATTATACCTAGGAACTATATAAGAATGCTTCTTTGTGCATATATATCGTTCAATGTTTCTCACTCCCCCTACTGGTATGTTATGGTTCAGTCCATCAATAATTACCCCTAATGGATACAAAATCCTTGGATATGACAAAGTGAGAACTATATTGCTAGACATGAAAGAAGTTGATGTCCAGAGCTCTCTAGGACATTTTACGAATCAGTGGTTGAATATTGGGGTTTTCGTTTCAACAAATGTTAAAAACCAATATTTGATAAATGTTCTTGGTGTGCTGGCTAGTCATGCAATCTTCCTTGTAGCGCAAGACTCCTCATCATTTGTACCATCTTCTGGTAGCATTACATACCTCTTACCAAAAATTAATAATAATATAGGGCCATTCAATATGACACAAGTCATTAAAGATAATGTAGCTAATTGCAAGGTACCAAGAAAACCATTGAGCATGTACATACTCACATTTTCACTCTGATTCTTTGTTGCGCATGTTGAATTTTTTAACACATAATATTGTTAAGCACAAAGAACATGATCGGATCAATGCCTTGTAGAAGGAGTGGAAGTCCATCATCAGATTCATCACAAGGCATATTTTTTTCCACTACATTTACTAGATTCACTCTAAGTTACAATTAATTAAGCTCGCGAGGACTAGATTTGGTAGCCAATAGCTCACCTTTAAGTGCTTGTGTAAGATAAGATGGGCATTGGCTAATGTGATGGTGAGTGATTTATGGGAGAACTTGAGGATACATAATACTACAAATAGAGATAGTGCTTCTGTAGTGTAAGGTATCATTTTTTATCCTAGTTTTTGGTCACAGATTAATTTGTTTTGCAATTCATCAAATCTAGCATGAATTGATTTGTACATTGAGATCAATCAATGACTGGGGAATTGCATGAGAAAAAGGAAACCATACTATGACAAATTAAGGGCATTTTTTAGCCTAGAGATGTGAACTTCTATAATTGTATTTGAGTAGAAGTCGTAAAACAATCAACAAAGAGAAATACTCTAGTCCATGCTTTTGTTGATTTGGGGTAGCATCGGATGTGCTCCAAGTCTCAAATTTTGTGGAGAGGCTTAAAAACATGTACTCTAAATAAACCAGAAAGTGTTTGGTGAAATTCCACTTGGATTGTATTTTATAGAAGTAATTAATTATTTTTAAAGGACCCTAAGTTAAAACTTAAGAAAATAAAATAGTTAAAGGGTATTAATAGAATATGAGTGTGAATGATCTACAAGAAATGGATCAAGTCAAAAGTTAATCTTACCATTGATTAAGATTTAATCTAGGTCGTTGAATCTTTAACCAAAAGATTATAAGGACTTGAAGGGTCATTTAGAAATTGTGTTTGAGAGACATTGTGAATATAGAGATCGAATTGGTTATTACTAGTTACCTTACTTCTATTCACATGATTATATGATGGTTTATGAGCTTCGATTGAGTCATTCTGTAATTATACTGTAAGAGTTTCTATGTTAGGGCTTCATTGGCGCAGGTCAGTTAGATCTAAAAGGACCCACTCACTCAACTTCCTCTCTCTTAGGGTGCAGAAACTTGGTTTCAATGCCCTCCCATACTACTTCGGGTGAGACCTTGACCTGTGCAAGTAGGCCATTGCCAAAAGGGCCAGTAGTATAGGGGCTTATTGGAAAACCTTAAAATCGAACCTAGGTGAGGACCACTCAAGCCAACACTAGCAGCAGTCATATATTCATCACTGAGATGCAGTATACTTGTCTATTTTTGGATGTTTTTCAGTTGCAATAAGCAATTGTGTTTCAGTCCAATAGTAGTTGACAGTGGCAGAGTCAACAGCAACACAAATGCAAAATTCAAAGGGAATTATAGTACATAGGCAGTGTTGCAATGACAACATCAATAGTAGTACAAATGAAACGTTTGTGCAGAGTTGATGGACAATAGAGTGAGACATCAACAGCACAAAAGGAGATGCTTCAGAGTCAAAACATTATGCAGTAGGGCATATTGTAAGAGCACAATCCCCGCTAAGAGGGAGTGTTGATTTGGTGTAGCATAAAATGTGATCTAAGTCTCAAATTTTGTGGACAGGCTTAGACACATGTATTCTAAATAACATAGAAAGCGTTTGGTGAAATTTCACTGGGATTGTATTATATAAAAATAATTAATTATTTTTATAGGACCCTAAGTTAAAACTTAGGAAAATAAAATAATTAAAGAGTATTAATAGAATATGAGTGTGAATGATCTAAAAGAAACAAATCAAGTGAAAAGTTAATCTTAGCCATTAAGTATGATTTAATTTGGGTTGTTGAATATTCAATGAGAATATTATAAGGACTTGAAGGGTCATTTAGAAATTACATTCGAGAGACACAAAATCTAGAGATCGAATTCTTCAAATAGAGTAGTGCTCAGATGAAAATCAGATAGACCTAAGTGATTCTTCATTGCAATGAGGGGAAATATTACTGGTTTGAAGTTTTCTTGAGTCGAAGAGTACACAACAACAGAGACAAAGAGAGCCACAACACCATGCAAAGATAGTGACACAGAGCCTACACAGTCACTGCACAGATCTGCAGAGGGAAAGTCATTTTCCTGCCAGAGAGATAGCGTAGAGCCAGATTAGATCCCAGAGAGATATTATAGAGGCTCAGTTTCCAGCCAACAGGAAAAACACCGCAAAGGCAGAGGGGAAGCAGATTTGTGATGCAATCACCACACAGAGTGATGCAGTCACTGTGCAAATCCAATGCAGTGCAATCTAGCCTTGGCGCAAATCAGCGTGAGTCTCCCATGGAGGAGTCAGGTTTTTCTCACGAGATCTCTTTCATTAGTTTTTCTGAATGTATTGAAAATTTAGTCAATCATGGACATGTACTCAAAATTTACTGCATAATAACATAAACCCCCAGATTTGTTGCATCGAATTTCCCAAATTGGGTTTTTCGAGGACATTTATCCAAAAATAATTGTGTCGAATGGTTGTGTAATATGTGTACAAATTTGTTTCTGAACTTGTATTTCTTCCACGGTATTATTTTTCTATGCTGTTGTGAATGGATTTCGATATTTTCTTAAAAAAAAGTAATAATTTTGTTAAGTTAAATAACAAATAGAATATTTTCCATCAGTTGTCGCAGTAGGATTCTTGGTTTGTGAATTTACACAACTTTAACATACATTGTTACACCAAAATACTATTCTACATCATGGTTGAAAGCATCAATTCCTATTTTTATGGTGAAGAGAAAATTGCAAATGGATCCATAGGTTAAGAGTGGTCAAATGCAAGCATTAAACAAGCTTGTCACTGATGAATGTGATATAATACAACAACAATTGAGTACCTACATGAATGCCTAAGGATTATTTGGTTATGCCTATCCATTTATATATAATGGAAGATAACGAACTCACTCTAGTGGCGGAACATGTATGATGTTTATACTCCAAAGGTGCAGCATTTGGAAAAATGGGGTGCTTCCACGGGTGCTTCCACAAATTGCTGAAGTTTGACTATTGTGTTGACTGATGTTGGCTAGATTTTTTCAGACTGTTTTAGGTTGACTTTTACTATGAGAAGAGGCTGAGTTTGACTGGCTTTGACCAAGCTCCATTGGGAGGTATTTTTTCTATTTGACCAACATTGACTTTGCTGGCTAGGGCATTCTGTTGACTGCTGCAAATTGTACTTTCTCTCTTTGTTGAATTTGAAGAATAATAAGAATATTTGATCAAATGGTTTTACCCGCATTGGGGTTTTTCCCTGGCATACACCAAATTATTGTGTCTATTTTCTTGGCTTGTCTTTTGTCAATTTATTTATGTTCTATCAACATTTACTGTCAATGTTAATGTGGTTGCATAACTGGAACTTGAATTGGGCTAATAAGAAATATTGAAGTAAATTTCTCTAACCATAGAACATACCATGGTTAACTAAAATTAACACATTTTGTCTTGAGTAAATCTTACCTTTTCATAAAATTTGGAGGGTGAGGTGTAGAGAGGGAGAGAGAGAGATAGATCCAAACATGTTTGGTATCCTCTCCATCAAGATTCAATTCTCATAAATGAAATGTTGAGCTCTTGTTGAGTATATTGTTGTAATGGCTTCAAGCCTTGCTTGATTAGTCCAAACAATATATATTCCCCCAAAAGAATATAAAGATATTTCAATAAGGAACACACACACACACACACTAATGTAGGTTTCCTTCTTTATTTTATTTTTCACATTTTCTAGAAATGCATTTGCACTCCCACGTTGTACTCTTACTATTATATTCTTCGATCTCGTTGACCTATTTTTGTGATCACTTATTTGAAATTAATAAAATTATCTGAAGAGAGAAACAAAAAGATCCCAACTTGTGTGTGTATAGAGAGAGAGAGAGGGCATATGTTTAGGACTCTCTCTCTCTCTCTCTCAAATCGCTATATAAAGCAAATGTGACAATGACCCAAATTCAAATCTTGGAAAGCAATGCTACACCTCTACATGGAGTTTGAGAGATGTGGTGATTTATTATATTGATATTGTTGAGGTAGCTTTCATGTGGATTATTGTATGGTCCTAAGCAAGGTGAAAATAAACCTTATTCTCCACTTAAACATGTTAGGGTGGATCAAGCTTATTTCCACATTTTCCATCCATAAAGAGACAAAATCTAGTTTATATATATATGGGAATAAAGCATAAACAAAAACAAATAACAAATATAAGATAAAACAAAAGGATAAACTTATAGCACTTTAACAAAAAATAAATAAATTACACAAAAAAACCCTAATACATAACAACATTATCCATTGTATAGATACCAATATCAAAGAAAAAATGAGAATTTAACAACATCAACATCAACATCAAAACATGCTTATAAAATGAGGAAAAATGAATAACAAATAGAAGAAGAAAAAACAAAAGGATAAACTTATAGCAATTTAAAAAAATATAACTAAAATAAATAAATTACACAAAAAAACCTAACACATAACAACATTATCCATTTTATAGATACCAATCTCAAAGAAAAAAGGAGAATTTAACAACAACAATATCAAAACATGCTTATAAAATGAGGAATGGTATGGAATACCTGCAAAGCTATGAGATAAACATTTTTTACTTTTATGTTTATTTTCAAAAATTCTCCTTTGCACTTTCCCATAAAATCTTAGAGGTTCATTCTGACTGGTTTTGCTGCTCTGAAAGGTTTGGGGTCCAACCACACTTGAACCAAGTTTGACTGAGAGTATAAATTAGATAAAGAAGGCAATATTTATTTTTAAATAGTTGTCTTGATTTTCAAATAAGAAACTGTATGTTTGGAAATATATTTATGAATTTAATAATTAACCCAAGTTTACCATTTCACAATAAGTAATATCAAATTCACATAACAATAAAACTGGTTTTATCAAAATTGTTTAAAAAGAACACACAAGGCAAGGTAAAGTGTATCACTTTAGATAATCAGGCTCAAGTTTCAAATGAAGCTAACATTCTAGGTCAGCTTGCATTTCATAGTGCAAATCATGTAATAATAATGTCCTTCAAGTAAATTAAGGGTGGTGGGTGTGGGAGGATCATACTAGATCCCCATTGAGAGCTTCAACTATCATTTCCTTGGGGTATAAAAAATTCACAAACAATCAAACTAAGACTTATGCTCTTTGTCAAAATCTTATCTTGGAAAAGAATATCAAGATAGAGTATTTGCTAGTCCATGACCATAGGATACTCAATCATAATTATCAAATTGATGGCCTTGAAATCAACCCCACTCAAAAGCAACTTGCTTTGTAGCCAAAATCCCAAAGGAGGTCTGCAGCCTACACCAAGTCTAAAAAGAACACAATTATCAAGCTGATTCTCTGGCCAGTGAGACCATCACACTTAAAATAAGTGCACTTTGAGAAAATAAAGAATGCAAATTTCATGCAATACCTTAATCCTCTTAGGTTATGGGTATAAAAAAATGTAGTAACATAAAGACAAGTAATCACCATTTATCACATAGCCACTGTCAAAAAAGGAGCTCAGACTTGATAGGACTAGCTCATCCCTCTCTCACATGCTTAAAATTAACTCTAGTCTGTCTCTTGAACTCCTCTCGATAATTATCCCAATAAGAGCCCCTCTTAGTGTCTAGCTAGTATCCTAGAATTTGTATTTGTTGGGCTTACTAACAAGGTATGTTCAATGTGCATTCCTTTGTTTTCCCCCACAAAATCCAAGAGTGCATAGTGTGTATTTTCACTATTTTGGTTGTTAATTTATTTTCAATATATTTCCACTCGTGGATTCTTATTTCACACATACCCTTTTGGTTCTCTAGGTTTTACTTCTAACTAGTTGTTAGGCTTTCCACTTCTTATTGGGCACTTCTCACGCTAATATTCTCAATTTTGGTTTCAGAGAGCTCTATTCTCACCTCAATGTTGTGTGATTTGCAAAGCAGGAACTCTATTTCATGTGTTTGAATCAAGGTTACATTTGGAAAATTTATGTGCAACAACTTGAGCTGCAAAAACCAATGTCAATAGCTGGCATCAAAGTTTCTTTATTGAGTGTGACACTAATGGATTATGCTGAAGCCTGAGAGCTTAAAAGGGTTCTTTAAAGACATTAAAAGTCTATATAATGCAATATATCTTTTATTTTTCTAGTGACTTCTAAAGTAAATGAAATTGAACATCGATGGGCTACACAAAATATTATAATTATGAACAATTTGGACCAACAAACACAAAACTTCAATGTATTTGAGGCAGAATGTCATATCTTGATTCTTGAAGAAGATGGTTATCAGTCTTATTAAAGGTTCTCATAAATTCAATGCAAAGATATTCTGAGGAAGAAACAGTCCACCAAATGATGGAAGGCATTGATTTTGGAAAGCCAAACTCCTTTCCTTCCAACAATGGGCAAGGAGAAGTCAATATTCATAATGTATTTCGCTAATATCTATGTTTAGTAATGTAATTAGAAAATTAGGTGGCTTTAAGTTGTATACCCAAGGAATTATGGGATGTACAACTTTGAATCTCTGCAAGTTTTACTTTGCAGCATATGATTTCATTTGAATTTGTACTTTTGCTAAAACATTTATGATACAAATTTTCCCACTTTTGGTTTTTTTTTTAAATGAAAACATACTTCAAGTAAATTCTTGAGCTTATGTGCATTTCAATGCCTAAATAATAAAATAAGATATTTTATCCTTTTCGACCAAGTAAAATAATTCCTTCAAATAACTTCACTTTCTTTCAGGGATTCCCGATATTCAATGTCGTGTTACATATCTCGTTAGAAAAAAACAATAAGCAAGATTAAAATTTTTGAATTCACACTATCCTACCAGAAAGAATATGTTAGAAAAAATTATTGCCAACAAAAATACTTTCGCCTGTAAATCTTGGAAAACTTTGTCACTAATAAGCAATAGTTACAAATAGATTTACACGTGAAAGATTGTTGTCTCCAAAGTTTTAAGTAAAAAATGATTTCAGCGCAAAGAACTCAAGCTTCAAATAAGATAAAATTTTATAAGTGAAGATAAAATTTTCCAAATAAAGCAGTATATCAAAGTAATGCAAATATCACACAAGTGAGATAAAATACCTTTATCATACACATTTCAAAGCTTTTACCAAAAAAATATCATTTCAATTAGGGTAATTCCGAGACAGCTAAACAAAATATCTTCAAACAAACAGTCACATAGATCTCATTACACAAAAATAAGCAAAAAAATAAAAAATAAAATAAAAAAGTTTTGAACAGAAAAAGTTTTTTTACAAAGTACGCACTCATTGACACTGACATAAACAAGGGTATGGATATAGGTATAGCGGCTTTCAACCAGCAAAGAGAAAAGATCTGAACTAGGGCAGGAAACAATGGAATAATTGCTCTATGTGCTCGATCGAATTTGAAAGAATATTTGTTTTACTTATTTGATAGGGGCCATCCACCCAATAAGTCACTCGAGATGTTTTCTCAAACTAGTGTATGCCAGTAGCTTCGCTGGAGCAGCGTATCCAATGAAGGTTGAAAGGGGAATTCTATTCTCACACTTATGGACATCATATGAGCATGCAGATGTTATGAAAGTCAATGCTAGCATAAAATAATTTGATCAATCTATGGTGTGCCATGCCTAAAAGGGTGGGGAGATGCCTTTGACATAGATGTTAACGAGCAGGAGTTTAGATGTTAAACAGTAGGAGTTTTTTATTGGCTTTGCTGCTCTCTCTCAATGGAGGCGAATGGAGGGATTCGCTGTAGCATGAATACAAAGTCTCCGGACAGAGATTAATTTCAATGGTTTCTTGTTATAACACACTGGGTACACAGAAAACTAACACAAATTTAAAAATAAAATGTATAATTTAAAACCTAGCAAACTCGGGAAAGCTATAAATTGGAATCCTATAAATTAACATAATCCAGCTATAATCACAAAAGGCTAAAGATTAAAACCTATTATGCACCAAGATCATGCAAAAATCTGAAACAGAATAAGCAAGATGTCGATTTCATCAAATAAATGGACTGCAAAAGAAATAGAGTTTGATAGAATTACTTCATCGTCGGTTTAGGTCTCGTCACTGCCAGAAGCATCTTGATCATCCTCTGGGCTGGAGGCAACGACGAGTTGATTTTCTTCTTTGTCTTCATGTTGTAGTCTGCAGAGTTACGGCTTCAATCTCTTCCTAGTATTCCTCTGCTTCATTGGGAATCGATTCTTCATTCTGTGGCCATTCTTCCTCCGAGGAAGCCAGGTTGTTTGATGAATTCCTACCACGCTTGCCCATGGCTCGGCTCGACTCAGCTACCAGGGATCTAAATCTTACCACAATTTGCCGTGGCTAGGCTCGGCTCAGCTTCCTAGGATAGATCTCGGAATTTGTATTGAAAACCTGAGCTCAAATTCGAAACCCTTGAACCAACGAGGGTTTTAAAATTTGAACAATAAAAAAAACTATCCTTCCTAACACATTTGTTTTCATCTTCTGGATAATTTGAAATTTGAGAGAAGGAAGGATTCCCGCCAAGGTTTGGAAGTTCCCGCCATTTGTTGCTTGGATTTCCTGGAAATGATGGTCACTAAAGCAATCCTTGTTGGTCCACTCTCATAGGGAGGGGGTTCTTTGTTGGTCCACTCCTTTTATATTATTGAGACACAAATTACTTTTTATGAACGCGCATTACAATGTATATTCAAATTTCCATTTAAAAAATAATGGCAAATGTACAATTATTAAGGGAGCACAAGTATATTCAAATTTATATTTAAAAAATAATGGCAAATGTACAATTATTAAGGAGTTCAAATTTATATTTATAAAATAGATAATGGAAAATGTACAATTATTAAGGAGCACGCCGTGAAACTCTTTGGGTCACTCGAAAAACGTTTGGGAAAATAAATTCAATTGCGGGGACTAGTTAAGTTGGAACGTTTAGTGTATCTGTCGCGCAATTTGGCAGGAAACCAACCCATTTTAAATTTGAAAAATCGGCGTTGTAATTTGTTCGAGTCAAAAACAATCAATCCATCAATGGCGTGCACTACATTCGGGCTATAACCTAAGCTGGTGTTTATAGAATAGATTGGAGTGTGTTTACAGATTTATGAAATAGATTGGAGTAAAATGATATAAATTTAGGAATGCAGGTAATTGCACATGCACCAACATCAATCATACACCTTGATTTACTTGTTTTAATGAGCAACACCCGAAACCACACAAAGAAATCTGCCAATAATGATTTCAACTAATTATTATTTCAGAACCACGAGGGGGTAAAATAAATTCACCAAAGAAATCTGATCTACCAATTACTTCATAGGAATAGAAATGCAAATATACGGAGAAGGTTCTCAATGAAGCAATGACTGTGGGTGTTTTTGTAGTATTGTCGGTTTAAATATATATAATTAGTTTATATGTGTAGATATATTGTTGATGTATTATTAGTTTAGATATGCAGATGTATTGTTTGTTAAGTAGGTTTAAAGATATATCATTATTTTTAGATGTTGAGATATTTCATGTATACAATATTATAATTATAATATTGTTTTTTTTTTTAATTTTTGTTAAGTTGAATATATGTAAGTGTAGTTAATGATTTTAATGGAGGGTGTTACAAGATCAATTTAAGGAAACCTTAAAATGGAGAGGGTCATGAAATTAATACAAGGATCTTCATAGGGTTAAGGGGTGTCAAGGTGATATAATATTGCATTAAGAGAACCAGATAACAATTTAGGAAATATTGATACACACTGCACATATGTATATGTTGTGGTGCAAATGTAACAATGTTTTTGAAATTGTTTTTAGGCATGAGAATGGTCAAGTTTGCCATGATTTTTAGAAGTATGCATGTGTGCATAATGGTGGAGTAAATGACTTATGGTAGGAGAGACGAGTTTGAACCCCAACAAATGCAAGCAAGGAAATCAATCTAGGAGCGTTGGTGGTGTGGGTCAATGAGCATTGGGCTATTTAACTTGCTTTGACATACATTTTTTTTTTTATTGAAATTTTATTGATGAGCACAAGCAAGTGGCAATTAATTGATTTTAGACATTGCAATGTGGTAGAAGCATCTTCAAATTTATGAAAGCACCACTTTAACTCGACAGTTACAACTAAGTGGTATTTATTCTACTAAAGTCACTCTAGACTTTGAAATAACCCTATCTTTAATAAACAACCCCCTTAAGAAGGAAATTTGACCCATGAGGGGTGAAAATGTCACATGGCAATGTGGGGGAATAATAACAAAATATTTTCACCCACGAAGCAATAAAAAAGTCCCCATCAATGTTATGCATTAATTTAAATAGGTTGAGTATCCTTTGATGCCTCTAACAATCATATCGAATGTATGTGATGTTAACTAAGTTAACCAAAAAAACATGCCTTCAATAATGGTAACAAGACTTACACACTATATATTGCATCGAACAATCAAATGAGGCTTTAATATGTGTAACCAACCATACATCTAGTTGATCAAGTTGACCAAACTAACACGCTTCTACTAGTGATAACCAAAAGGTACATGTTGGTAATCGGGTGACCAATGTGGTATGCCTCAACATTAGTAATTGAACATAAATGTTGTTGATGGCGTTGACTAACCTAACATACCTCTCGCAATTGTAGTTAAACATGCATGTTGATAGGGTTAATCTCTAAGATAGTGTTAATAAAAAATATATGTTAATAACCAACCTAACACATCACTAACAATGACAATTACCTGGATGCGGGTGTATAACATGGGGAAAAGGAAAATGAGCCCAGCGTGTGACACATGGCCATGCCACATGGTCACACATGGGCTCAGTCTGGAGGCATTTATATCTGCCAACTACTTGCTCAGTATTCAATTCAGTTTCGCCGTTACTTTGCTCAGCATTCAATTTAGTTTCTCCCTCCTCATAATGACATCGCGCTGCCTCATTCCTCCATTTCCCTCCCTCTACATTTCCCCCTCTGTGGTCTCAGAGCCAAGCTCTTGAATGCCCACAGGGAGGCGATGCAGCCTATCTCGTTGCCTCACACTCGCTCCTGGTCTTCATTTCACTCACAGCCTTCTCTGCAACCTCAATTCGACACCCGGGTTCCAGCATTCTCAGCCTTCAGCTCACTCTGTCCTGCCTTGGTTGATTCGCTGCAACCCAGTCGACTTTGACGGTTCCATCATGCCCAGACGGCATAGAATGCGATTTCGGCGAGGCAGTGGGCGTGGGAAAGCTTTTCGCCCCCCTTTTTGTCCGCTCTAAACCTCATTCGCCGCCCCATGAAGAAAATTCCTCCCATTCTCCCTCCACTTGCCGTGGAAAAGGTAGAGGAAGAGGAAGAGGGCATGCTCACCGTCCACTCTCAGTCCATTATAAAGAAATTCTTGCTCAGCGTCAAGCATCTGGTCGCGACAGAGGCCGAGGGAGTAATGCCCAGCCTTCGCAGACTGCTCATCTGGAGACACGGCCTCTCCTACCTGAGGAAAAATATGTGAAATTTCATTACACGTTCACGTTGGACCACCCTAGCCTCACAGCAACCATCACCATCAGCTTCAAGGAAGAAGCTTCTCTGGAGACTAGATACAACACTAGGAAATGACAAAGAAAGTCTGCCATAGCCTCTAAGCCTCTTCAACTCTCGCGCAAATGAGAAGCCATCCCTATCAAACCGGGGGCCAACTCCTCCAGCAGTAAGGGAATCAAAAACAGCTCAAACTGGTCGGGCGAGGGACGCTTTAAGGGCAGTTCTAGGGCAATTCATACCACCACTACTCCAGAACCTACAGCTCACCAAACTACGCATTCATATGACTCCTCTGATGAGTACATGTGCCTCATTATGGAGGAGCCACTGCCTCAATGCCATGACACCTAGTATGAAGAAGTCTTTTTTTATTGCTATGTTTACTTTTTGTGTTAATCTGTCTTTCTGCAATATTTTCATAACTTAGAATTATTTTTTGATAGAAGTTGGTTTCCCCTCTGAGGGCAGTTTTACTATGACTGGTTTCCCCAACTGGGGTAGTCAATATTTTGCATTTTTGATGTATAATGTCTCTGGGCTAGAACAATAATTCCAAAGGCCCGACTCCACCTATACATTTTGTTACATTAATAGAATTTAGTCTTACCTAGAAAAAAAAAAAACAATGACAATGGAATGTGCATGTCAGTAAATAAACTAATCGACATGACATGTTGTTCATTAAGATGATTGAAATGACACACAACTCGCTAAGTTGACCAACTTGACAAACTATTGGTTTTGTCATTGAACTAACATGCCTTTAATTAACACAACCAAATGTGCATGAGGTTGAACAAGTAAACCAACCTAACATACCTTTAACAATAACAACAATGTGTGCAAGTTGTGTATTGGGAAAATTAAACTAACATACCTCTGATAATCGTAATCGACCATACATGCATATTGTGATCAACCCTTCAGGAGTTCCCTTGCTTTCGTGCAAAATTAAGTATGTCATGAAACTCTTAGACTAAATTTGATACAATATATACAAGTTAAGTTTGTATTTACTTATTAGAATCGTGTTATAAAGTCTTTCCCCTTTAAATTTCACGAGTGTGAATAAAAGGGAAATTAAGGCATGTATACCTCCATGGATTAAATAGTTAAACCATTGCATGAAGGGCAGCCATTGTCCCATGAACAAGGGGGTCTCACATGCCAATTTAACATCTAAATATATTATAACTTTATATTAAATACTATTATTAGTTTCTTGTGTTAATATGAATGTTTTTAATATTTAAATATATATAGTTAAGTAGATTACCCCTTGAATAATTAGTGAAGTATTTAATATTGGATGAGAGAGTTGTAAGGATGAAATTTCTAGACATCGTGTTAATTTGAGTGTTTGTATCATTTCAATGCAAAATTAGGTTTCATACATATCCATGGATCAATTAAAGGCATTTACACATGCCAACCAAAGACATTCAATAGTTGGGTTAGAACTAGTGGGTGGGAGGAGTTCATTATCATCTTCATCCAAGGGCTTCCATATTAGAGAAATTAGGGCACATGTTTGATTTATGGTCTAATGTTTAAAATCATGATATGAGAAGAGGAGTTAGCGTAATTCCTTCTTGTGGAAAGGCCCTGCACCTCTTCCTTTATTTCTTAAAGTAAACTTGAAAGAAGTGATTACAAATATATGATACATATAATGTGCAAACCATTCACAACATCACGACATTAAACATTTACACGACATGCAACTTAATTCATGTTCAATATATTTTTTCCTTTAAAAAATCAATATATGGTACCATGATATGATATAGTGATTCACCAACATTGGCCACCAAACAAATGACCTAAATGAGAAATGTTATTTATGGTGACTATCATCCACCATAAACTATGATTATTAACCACTCGGACACCCCTAAGTTTATGGTCACTCATTGAACATGACTCCAAGAGTTGTTTCGAGCTTCTTAAACTTATTATTTCCCAAAACACTAACAACTAGGATGTCTCATCACCGTAACATTCTTCTGAGTCTTTCATGAAATGCTCTGTGTAGTGTACCTATGGGGGGATAATATAGGGTACAGAGAGAGGTACCCAAGGGAATAATATGATGTATTAATATAAGAATGATAAATAAATGGGCCATAGTTAATAAATAAAGTGGTTAACCCACATTATGTAAGGGACCACATGTAGAGAGGGAATAAAGTGATAAGCCCATTGTATTGGATGTATGGTATTGAGAGACCCATGGTAACTACTCATGGTATTACATGTATGAAACCTATATATAGGTTAGAGACTCTCATTCTTATATTAATACATCATATTATTCCCTTGGGTACCTCTCTCTGTACCCTATATTATCCCCCCATAGGTACACTACACTCTGGAACAATTTTTTTATGTTATATATGGAGTGACACAATTAAAAATTACTGACATAAATGACTAATTCATATACTTTTTGTACTTGTTATTTTGCCATATTTTTATTCTTGGACTATAATAGTCATTTACATTAATCATTAGTAATTTTTTCACTTATTACCTAGTCATATATTTTAATCCTAGACTAAATTAGTCATTTAAGTTAGTCGCTTTTACTTTAGTCACTTATTATCTAGTCATATGTTTTATCCCTAGACTAAATTAGTCATTTAAGTTAGTCGCTTTTAGTATAGTCACTTATTATCTAGTCGTATATTTTATTCCAAGACTAAATTAGTCATTTAAGTTGGTCATTTTTAGTTCGGTAACATAAAATTTCTCAAATTTAGTAGTAATTCACTTAAGATTATTGTGGTGACTAACATATTTAGTCACCTAGTCATTAATTTCATCATTTTTTACTAGTGTAAGATTAGTTTTGATATTTTTTGTATATTTACATGAAAATCACCAATAATTTTCCCATATTTACCATACTTGTAATTTCCAAGATATAACACATCAATTGATCTTTTAAAACAAATACTTTATTCAACCAATAATTTAACATATTACAACAATACCACCAATGTTTGATCCTCAATTACACTACAAGAAAAAATGGCATTAGTGAGGGTCGAAAAATGTCACCATAAGCTCATTGGTGACGGTCAAAAGAGCCTCTGTCACAAAAAATTGAACGTAACCAAAGGTCGCATCACCAAAAGTATAGGTGTTGTGGAAACATTCATGGCTTGTCACCAATAATGGTTTATAATAACGGATAGTGGCCATCATCATTTCATATGAGAAATGGTGATGGAACTTAACCTTTATTGCAAAAAACGTGAACGTAACAAAATGTGGCATCACCAAAAGTATAATTGTTGTGGTGAAATTCAAGGTCTGCCACGAATAATGATTATAATGACGGATAGTTACTGCCACCATTTCATATGGACAACAATGATTTATGGCGATGGACCTTTCATGTCCATCACTATTGATGCATATATATGGTGACGTTCATTTACCGTCACCATTTCATATTTTGGTGAGCGTCAGAAAATGTCACCATCAGCTCATTGAGGATGGTCAACAGAGTCTCTATCACTAAAAATTGGTCGTATCCACTCCATATAAATATCAGGGCACAATGGAATCAAACCACCAAACTTCTGCTTGTAAAGAAGGTGTTGTTCAATTGAGCTAACACCCTTTAAAGAGTTAGGCTTAAAAAAAATAGAACTTGAAACTTTATAAATTGTAAATTCTACAACTTTCACTAAATTACAAAACTTCGTAAAATCTTGAAAAATATTTTACTAAACAAGCAAAATAGGATCAAAGTTTGTGCCTAATGGTTAAGGAAGTAATGAAAAGTGGGAGGAGGGAAAATAGATACATTTATCAATGTAACAAAAATGTTTATTTCTGGAATTTAAACTATATAATTACATTGATATGTGTATGTATTTTAGAATAGGGATTCCAAAATTTTAATTTAATTATAAATAACCATTAGGTGGATGATAGGGATTAACTTTAATGGAATATTCTAGAATATTTTTAGTAGTCGTCACGAATCAAAAGTTGATATTTATCTCAAAAGTATTTATGTCATTTTTCTCCATTTTGATTAAATTCACTAATTAAACAAAAATGTCACATAAACATGTATCCTATGAACATGATTTATGGATTTTTAGGCATGTGACATACACAAGCCATGATATTTTCAAATAACAAAACTTGTGTAAGAGTTAAAATGCCCCATGTTAAAGTGGGGACAAATCTCTATGATTGAACTTTATTGCATATATTTTTAAATTTATATGTGATTAAGTTATATAATAATTTTTTTATAATTAATAATAATAATAATTTAAAATAAATCTATAATTTAGTTCTATTTTATAATGTGATTTAAACCTTATTAACATTTATCATTCATTTATTTTAGATAACTAACTTTTCAATTCATATTAATTAATTATAGACAAAGATAATTTCTATAATATTAATCAATTTTGAACATAAAAAACCTATAAAATAAAATACACTTTACCATGGCTATGAAGAAGGTAGCGAACCACTAATCAATGCCTCCAAATTAACGAGTGTAAAAAATCAACAACTCCCCATATTTTGACTAGTATGTCTTTTTTTTTAAAATATTAAAATATCATTTAGATTTTATAGAATTTATGACAATGCTAGATATTAGTACAATTTATTTTAATGTGTTTGATACATAATGATCTATATCATTTTCATATGTCTATTAGCTTATAGATGGAAAATGGAAAATTTCACTCATTAACGTATAGAAAAAATATTAGTAATCATAGTAATAATATAATTCTAAGGTTACAAGCAAGATAGACACTAAATTGGTGTATGAAACCCTTTTTTATATAGGAAAAGGAGATCCGCTTTTATATAGGAAAATGACTCACCTCTTGTAGTGATTTGACTGCTATAGTCTACTAAGACATACATATTCTACCCCTAAGACTTTGAACCTGTGACCTCTTAGGAGGAAGAACATGCTCTTAACCATTAGGAAACTCATGCTCTTAACCATTAGTAGATGTAGTTGTGCTAGTTATAATCAAAGTCTTTGTGGTGGATTCATTGTCCATGGTTGATGAATCCCTTAAATCCAGTACATGTGATGTCCTCAGGAGCTAGGAGAAGTACATCTTAGGTTCACTAATTATGGTCGACGGGGGCTAATGGGATTTATCAAGATTGGTGAGGTTGACCATGATCAATATTACATTAATGTTAATGCTAATCTTTTTGAAATGTTATGAAAATATTTACATTAATGGTTGAGATGGTTGATGGGATTCACCATGGTGAAGAGGGTTGAGCTCATATTCAACTATAGTTATCTTAATTGACGATTATGGTTGACCATATATAAACATAGAGACCTCGATTGACCATGTTCAAACATGTTAACCATTATTGGCCATCAAGAATGGATAGAACATGGAATGTTCTAGGTTAACTATGGTTGACCAAAACATAATATGCTTGATCATGATTGACCATAATTGAAATAATAATTTTTAATAGATATTTTTAAAATATTAAACTATAATATATATTTTTTATAAAATTCATGATAATAATAGATACTAAGAAATTTGACATAGGCAAATTCAATGTTTTAGTTAGATTTGATCTTATTTATTTATCTTTTGAAAATATATAGTTGGATATGTCAATGGTGTTATAATTAAGTTAAAATTATTTGTTTAATTTATTATTATAATGGTTATTTAATATTTTAGTAATTAATAAAATTTTAAATTTTAATATTAAATAAATATTTTTTTTTACAATAATTATGTTTATAATAATTGTTAGTAATAATTAAGATGATTATAGTGTTTATTAGGAGTAATGTAGATGTGATAGGGTGTTCTATTAAAGTACTTGTGGTGTAAAGGTCATCCAGTTAAAATTTTGTGGCAAAAATATAGACTTGGTAAAGGTTAGCCTCATAAAAATTTGGCTATGCTAAAAGCTAGCCTGGCCCATATAAAGTACCATCCCCAAATAATTTTCACAGTTGAGCCAGTCATAGCTATTCAAGCCATATATTAAACATATCAATGGTCTCAAAATTCACATAATCTAACAAATAAAAAATAAAATAATTATAACATACTATAATAAATAATTAATTTTTTTTAAATATCTTCATACACAAATAAACTTTCTACTCATGTCATAGATTAAATTTATCTTAAAAAAACTAATGCATGAAGCCTAAAATTATAACATATCATGAGAAATGGCGGAGTTTTATGGCATATTTTTATAAACAAATATATATGAAAAATGTATTTAATAATATTAAAAAAATATTTTTAAATATTTGAATAATGTATAACTAAATAAAGTTTTAGATTTGTGAAATACATTTAATATTATTAATGAAATTAGTATATCCAAATGGTATGGAAGTTTAATTATAACTAAATAATTTGAGTAATCTATCATTTAAAAATTATATATTATTAATTGATCGTAATTAATTTTAAAATAAAATTATTAATTATTAAATATTTAAAAATATGTTTTATTTTAATATTAAAGTTAGTGAATAAATATGTTAAAAAGGTTTCAAAACATAAAGTCAAAAGTCTAATCAATCTTGCCATTAAGAACCCCATATTTGGAATGGGTAGGGAAGATAGGATAAATAAAGGGTGTCATCTAAAGAGGTTGTAGAATTGTTTAGATTGTTAAAAGTGATTGAATTAATTTAAAAAAAATCAATTTTTTTGCATAAGTAGTATTTGCACAATTTTTTTTGCATAAGTAGTATTTGCATTTAGTTTTTGATAGTGGAAATAAATTTAACATCATCAAAAATCTCTATTGAATTTCATTAAAATTTTACTTAATTTCCATAATTTTTGATAAATTTATAGATTAATTAGAATACGGTTAAATAGATGAAAGAGATTATGCAGGAGATAGTTGTAGTGATTGCATCAAATACAACACATGATTACATGATTGCTCGGTGGAATACGCAGAGAGTTCAGCGTTGCAAGCATTCCTCGTGAGTGGAATCAACGTGCCATATGAAACTTTTGGTTCTTTACAGCAAAATGGAAATTGCATGTTGCTGATGTCATCCATGTGTAACTACTCTTTGTTTAAGAGGTAAATTGTCAATGTTAAGGCGCTGGAAGTTGTCGACAATGGAGTCAGACCCCACGTCTCATTGTTTTGAAAATGTTGGCTTAGAATCTCTTTTATGATGCCCTCTATTTCAAAACGATTATGGTCTTGTGGTTTGTTGAGATTGATGTAAATTTGTTTAAATAATAAAAAATTTAGTAAGATTTTAGTAAAATTAGTTAAGTATAATTATTAAGTTTCAAAATTTTGAGTGTTTTAAGATGTTTTTGATGATATTGAATATGTTTCCACTATTAAATATAATATTCAATACACTTGTTATCAAAAATTTAGAAGAAAAAAATAATTTTAACCACTATTAAATATAATATTCAATACACTTATTATCAAAAATTTAGAAGAAAAAAATAATTTCAACCAATTTTATTTTTCCCGTTTATTAAAATTAGTAGATAAATGTAAACGTCATTCAGGAATCATGGAAGCCACTCTAAACCAAAAACCTCTATTTAATTGAAATTTAAAGGTAGCACGAATAGTTGAAGATAATATGAATGATTTTTGGGGGTACACTGTTCTTTTAATTCGGATACAGTATTTAACCAGATTCAAGGTTACCATTTGATAGCTGATTTGAGGATGAGTTGCTGTTTAGATTAACCTGAGAATAATTGGATGGTATGTGCTAAGATATTTTGAAAATCTAGTAGATAAAAAGTTAGTTTGAGTTATTTTATTCATATTTTTCCAATTTTCAAAATATTTTAGAGCCCACAATCAACATAAAAACAACGTTTCAATTAGGACTTGGTAATACGTTATTAAAATGGATGATACGTCATTACGACTTGCAGTGCTAGATCTCGATCAAAAGCGGATGAGTTATGAGATAACATGCGTGTGAACTGAAAATGAGCGTCTTTGTGCGTTGAACAAAGTTCTGTTTCTAGACCAGCCTAGATCCATCTTAACTCCGGATCTATCAAGCGCCGAGAGGGATCAAATCTCTCGAGGTGAAAACCTTTTTTTTGAGTGCAAAACTTGAGGAAATGTTTTCACCTCGAGAGATTTGATCCCTCTGGGCGCTGGATAGATTTGGAGTTAAGATGGATCTAGGCTGGTTTCAGTCATGTGCAACCAAGGAAAATCTATCGATAATATGAGAAACATATGCTTAATTTTATCAATAATATGTAAATACATCTAATATTAACATAACCATTTTAAATATGTTAAATATGTCTGAGATTTATTGAGTCATTTTAATTTTAAACTTGATTAGTTACCTCAATTTGTTGAGATGATAAATATTGTAAAATAACTTTAATGATGCAATAAAATTTTGAATGCAAAGTGACAATGTAATAATATTGAATGATAGAAACTGTGAATAATAATAATGTAGTCAATTACGAATAGTCTTCATTGTGATCGATTTCAAGCTATTTTCTTCTACTATTCTTATTTTCACCCATGTTAGTTTTGTCATATTTTCATGTTGATTATTTGAAAAGGACAGTTGGAATAGTAAACCATTTAAATATTTATCTCGAGTTGTTCTAGTAAACATCATACCTTGTCTCTCTTTCTCTCCAATATTAATAGGTTGATTTACTATAACACAAAAATCGATGTACATTGTCAATAATTTTTTGTTCTTACATTGAAATCATTACACACACACTATTAATCCAATGACTTTCAAGTTAATGTACCATCATACATCCAATTACATCAAATTAGAAATCAACATATATAGTGAAATCAATGTAACTAATGCAAGAAATCAAATAATAATAGAAAACAACATCTACACTAAAATCAATGCATCTAATGCAAGTAATGAAATATGATTAGAAATCAACATCTACACTCAAATAAATGAGTCTAGTGCAAGTAGGAAAATAGGATTTAAAACCAACATCTACACTGAAATCAATGCATCTAGTGCATGCAATCAAATAGGATTAGAAATCACCATCTACACTGAAATAAATGCATTTAGTGCAAGGAAGCAAATAGGATTATAAATCATCTACATTTAAATCAATGCATTTAGTTAAATCATCTACATTTAAATCAATGCATTTAGTGCAAACAATCAAATATAATTATAAATCAACATCTACATTGAAATTAATGCATCTAGTTCAAGCAATCAAATAAGATTAGAAATCACGATCTAAACTGAAATCAAGGCATTTAGCGAAAGCAATCAAATAAGATTAGAAATCACCATCTACATTGAAATCAATCCATTCAGTGCAAGCAATCAAATAGGATTAAAAATAATCTACATTGAAATCAATTCATCTAGTGAAATAAATCAAATATAACAAAAACCCAAATCTACATTAAAATTAATGCATCTAGTGAAATTAATCAAATAGGATTATAAATCATCATCTACACTGAAATTAATGCATTTAGTGCAAGCAATCAAATAGGATTAGAAATAATCTACATTAAAATCAATCCATCTAGTGTAAGTAATCAAATATCATTATAAATCAACATCTACACCAAAATCAATTCATCTAGTGCAAGAAATCAAATAGGATTAGAAATCACCATCTACACTGAAATCAATGCATCTACTGCAAGAAATCTTCTTCCCTCTCTCCCCCATATATATCTATATATCCCTCCATCTCTCCTTCTTTTTCTTTTTATCTCACCCCACAATACACACACTCTCTCTCACTCCATATCTATCAATTTCCTTGTCCCTCCCTCCTTCTCTCTGTCTATCTTTTTTTCTCTTCACCTTACATCTATATCTATATCTCACTCTATCTCTCTATATCAACTCCAAAACATAAACTCTCTTTCTCCAATCTATATATCTATCTATCACTCCCTCTTCCTCCTCCTCCTCGCTCTCTCTCTCTCTCTCTCTCTCTCTCTTCTATCTCTCTTCCTTCCTGCTACCCTTTCTCCCTCTCTCCCCATCTTCTTTATCACTCCCTCTCTCTCTCTCTCCACCTTTCACCCTCTATGTCTTTATCCTTACCTCACCCTCTCTCCCTCTCCATCTTCATATCTCTTTCCCTACCTCTCTTCACTCTCTCTCTTCCTTTCTCTCCCCCCCCCCCTCTCTCTCTCTAAGTTCACCTTCCAACTTTGTTACCATATGCCTCTCTCTCTCCTTCTCTCCCCCCTTCTCTCCATATCTCCTTGTTTGTCTCTTTATCTCACCCCAAAACATACACACTCCCTCTTCATCTCTCCCTTGTCACTCCCCCTCTCTCTCCACTACTCGCTCTCTATGTATTTCTTCTTCCCTCCCTCTCTCCTCATCCATCTCCATCTCTCAATCCCTCCCTCTCTCCCCCCCCCCCAAATCCATGTTTGTATCCCTTCCTCTCTCCTCCCCTCTCTCCTCCTCTCTTTCAAGTCCCCTCTCCTTTCCTTCCTCTCTCTCCCTTTCTCTCCTACCTCCCTTTCTCTTCCCCCATCTCTCTCTCTCTCCATCTCTCAATCCCTCCCTCTCTCCCCCTCCAAATCCATATTTCTATCCCTCCCTCTCTCCTCCCCTCTCTCCTCCTTTCTTTCAAGTCCCCTCTCTTTTCCTTCCTCTCTCTCCCTTTATCTCCTACCTCCCTTTCTCTTCCCCCATCTCTCTCTCTCTCTCTCTCTCTCTCTCTCTCCCCTACAATCCTCTCTTCCCCCATCACTCTCTTCCTCTCTATCATCATTCCTCTCTCGCCTCCTTCTATTTGACCCCCAACTCTCTTTCTCTCTCTCTTTGTCCTCCAATCCTCTCTCTTCCCCCATCACTCTATCTCACTCTCCAACTATCTCACTTTTTCTCTCCCTTTATCCTTCTCTCCCCCCATGTCTCCATCACTCCCCCTTTCTCCTTCTCTCCCCCCTTGTCTCCATCACTCCTATGTATCTTTATCCCACCCATAAGCATGCACACTCTCTCTCCATATCTCTCCCTCTCTATGTATTTCTTCTTCCTTTCCTCGCTCCACCTCCAGCTCCATCTCTCTATCCCTCCTTCTCTCCTCCTCCTCTCATCCTTTCTCTCTCTCCCTTTCTCTCCTACGTCCCTCTCCCTTCCCCCTTATTTCTCTCTCTCTCACTCTCTACCCTCCAATCCTCTCTCCTTATCTCTCTTCCACCTCCATCTTTATGTCTCCCTCTCCCTCTCTTACCCTTCTCTAACTATCTCACTCTTCTCCCTCTCTCTCTCTCTCTCTTCATTCCTCTTATCCCTTCTCCGTCAATTTATCTCCATATCTCCCTTGTCACTCCCCCTATTTCTCCACCTCTATCATATATCATGATATATTAATATATATTACAATATAATAAATTTAATATTGTATTAATCTAAACATATTAAATTTAATAATATTAATATTTTAATATTAATGTTAGGGTTAATAAATTTTTTTTTTGGCGTGGTATTAATAATAATTTGGTCCATAGTATTTGACCCTTATATTTTATATATAATTATATCTTTATTTCTAATCATATTTGATATATTTTTATTTATTTACCTTACCTCTTTATACCTCTTTTATATTTACTTATTTACCATACCTCTTTTATAAATATATTATTTGGCCCATGGTATTTGCCTATGGTATTATTAATAATTTGTTCCATGGTATTTGGCCCATGGTATTAATAATAATTTGTCCCATAGGCTTCACCTAAATAAAACCTCTTTTTGAGTTTCTGTAAATATAAAGTGGTTTATTGAGTAAATATAAAAATCAGTTTTATTTATTTACCATACCTCTAGTTTATTTATATTTTTATCTATTTCCATACCTCCTCAATAATATAAAAAAAGGTTTTATTTATTTACCACACCTATGGTTTATTTATATTTTTACTTATTTACCATATTTTATTTATTTACCATATCTCTTTTTTGAGTGTTAGTAAACCTCTTCATATTTTAAGTTTATATCGTTTAAATTTATTTTTAATAAATTTTTAATTGTTCATTTATATATTTATGTAAGTTATTGTTCAAGCCGACATTTTTTTTGGCTTCCGACATACTTACACATTGGGGTCATACTGGGCTGTAGAATGCACCTCTCGGTGCAACAAACTCAATCATGTTGGGACTACAAATATTCCTATGTGACTTCATTTTTACCTTGACGTCATAAGTTTATGAAATAAGGTCTTATTTTCGTGGCTCGTGGACTCCTGGCCAGGGCGTGAAGGAGGAAAAGGCTACAGAACCCTTCACATTTTCGCTTACGTTTTAAATATGGCTGGCACAGTCCCCGCCTCACATTTCTTCTAGAAATCACAATGAATACGCGCTTCCACCATACATATAAATATACGACTCCATATCTTAAGTCCGCAACACTCTGCATTTTCAGTTGGTTTGAGATTTTGAGTTCAGCTGTAACAATCACATAGTTATAAAAACTTACCTTATACAAATTTTTTTTTACTATAGATGATTACCACCCTTCAACTATGACAATGCTAGCATTTATTTATTGTTCTGTTAATACCTATGGTTGAATTATGACATCTGCCATCGTTTATTTAATGATCTGTCAATATCTATGGTTGAAATATGCCCTCCGCTCACGACCCTTGGGTTCTGTGGATATTTACGTTAATTATTTTTGTGGAGAGATTTTAACCAGCGCTATGCTCCGGGTTTTAATTACTTATGATCACATCGTTTACGCTGGGATTTAAAACTAAGTACCCAGCGTTTATTTTTTTCAGCCACGGCATCAAGTTTTAATGACAAAACCTGCGTACTTGTAGTTCAGATCTCTAAGGATTTTTAATTACACAAAGGTTTTTGGTGTGAATTATCTGCTGGCAATCAACTCTGTCCCATCGTGCTACACCTGGCATTCTCTACACCGTTGATCGAGACTTGATCCTATGGTGGATGTGTACTAGGGTTGGATAATGACTTCGGGGTAGTAACTGAATTCTTAGTTCAGTGTTGCGTTTTCGTCGAAGGGTCTGGAGGCGACTCGGCCAGCCTTAGGGTTTGTAACCAGCATCAACTGTTTTTTCCAGCATCGTTGGGAAATGGCGATCTCCAGGGTGTTTTCTCCTCAACGACAGGTATTCAGCCCTTCCCTTTTGAACCTGCCTTACAGTCCTTACGCTGTAACTCGAAGTTCAGACTTTAACGCGTTGAGTAACTATTAATTTCATTCAAAAGGTTCTGTTAATTAGTTCGAGGTTATTTTTCTTTGTTTTATCTGCCGGAGGATTCCTCTAATGAGTTGAGCACTCACTGTTATTGTTTTATTTTGTTCCTTCCGTGACAACCTGACAGCGTTGGTTTAAGCTCCACTTAGCTACTATCGTTTTTCCTGATATTCTACAGGTAAATCCCACTTTGAACGTTGTCATTTGTTTTTTTTTTCATTTACAACAGTGGTGACCTATTGTTTCTAACGTATTTGCCGACCCGTTGACAAGTACCATTCACTTCACTCCGACCTGTTTTCAGGGTTCTCGGGCTATTACACCATTCTGTTTACGAAGGAGGTCTAATCTCTACATCTATTTACAGGTACCCTTTAAATGCTGACAGGGTTTTGAACCCTAGGTTTTCCTTCGAAGGGTTTCCTTAGTTAATGGAACTGTTATCGGATTTCTAGTAATTTTTAATCTGTGGCCCTGCTATTGTAGTGGCTGTTGTCTACTATTCTTAAAGTTAAAAGTCTAGCCGAGGTTTACGACTTTGTAATTCTGGAATGGGTTTCATTCTAAGGGTTTCAATTTCGAAATTACTGTGTATAATTTTCAGTTGTGACAGCCGGGGTTTTCGCTCACCCGTGCTCTTTTCTCATTTTGTTTTGTTATATTAACCTTCGACAGTTGGGATTTTTCGACTGGTACCTCTCTCTTTCATTTATATAAGTTTGTTGTTGAGTTAGGATGCAAAAGTATATTTTCATATGGATTCTCAAGAGCCTGTTCTATTTTTCTATTTCCTGTACTGATAAAGTTGATAGGGCGTATTTATGAAAGTTCCTGTTGCAAATGTTACAGCTGTGTATTCTGTATGTTCTGCAGACTTTCTTTGATGGCAGCCCTTTCGGGGCTTATTACGATATTTTCTGTTTATCAGTTTTTTTTATGAAGTTCTATACTTATGAGGGATTTCGCCCGACTGGGAACATTGATAGTTTACTTGTTCGTAGCTGTAATTTTTTCTTCAGACCTTCTTGATTTATGTTCGTTAAAGGCTGGAATCTAACTTGGTTGTCATTTCTTGTAATAATCTAGATTACTTGACTGTTCCTGCATATATATATATTTTTTTAGGAATACTAAAGGGTGCCCGGACCACCTATTCATCCATGTTTATCATAGAAAGGAGGGCGACCAACCCAGAAGCTCTGTTTTACAGGCATTATGGGTTAACGGTCCTCCTGAAATTTCCGTTCACTATATTTTATAAAGATTTACTCTTACAGTTTTAACTCAGAAAATACATTTCCACACTGCTATATTAAGCTTTCTGCTCTAGACTACCTCCTACTCGTTTTCTTGCAAAAATATTTAGTTTCCCGATACTTTACAGATGATTTATACAGGAACAGAATTACCTAACTTGCTTCCTCTGTAGGTTACCATATCAAAGTAAGAAGCAATATAAGCTAACACCTTTATATTTTTATTATAGAAAGGAAAGAAAGGAAAAATCTACTTATTACAGACAACCTTAAATGTAACAGAAATAATTCTTCTGCTATCTTTTCAAAAAAAAACATCTACTATACTTTACTCATCTGAACTCAAATCCGACTGATGGTATTTGGTGCCTCCCTGCCATGAATTGGGGCAATTACTTCCCACAATTCTCCCTCGTGCTTCAAGACTGGGCCTTTATTGAACACATAATTCTAGAGGAGAAACTCACGACAATCCGGTCCAATTCTCCAACTCCAGTGGAACAATAATTCTAGAGGAGAACTCGAGACAATCTGGTCCAATTCTCCAACTCTAGAGGACAGTCTGCTCTGAAAATTTCTCTTTTTCAGAATGACAGATTTTCCTTTTCTCACACAGAACCCCAAACTCTCCTTAGAATTCCGTATTTATTCCAGAGTTTTTCCTTGGGTTATTGTGGAACTGTTTTTCTGTTCAACTAACTTCAGATCTTGATTTACTTTTTACCATCAATTTTTACTCATGAAACTGATTTCACAGTAAATCTTTTATTCAATACCAAAATTAATTTTGTTCAAATATTCTAATTAAAATAAAACATCAGTCATAATTAATCCATAATTAACCAAAACCTAACCATTTTTCAACAGCTGAGATAGTGGTTACAGTTTTCTCCCTCTGGAAGAGAACACCGTCCCCGGTGTTCTTATCTTGATTCAGCAAAAAGCTCAGGATAAGCTTCTCGGACAAAACTCTCGTCTTCCCAAGTGGCCTCCTCCGATCCAAAGTGCCTCCATTGCACTTTAACCTGGGCGATGGCTCGTTTCCGGAGCATGATTTCCCTCCGGTCGATTATACTGTGAGGCTCAACCAGAAATTCTCCGTCTGGTTCTACCTGCACACAATAGAGTTATGTTAATTATACAAGTCTTTAACATTATATTATTTTTAACCATTATGCTCACCCACTACCTGAATATTCTGCCAATGGATTATGTGTCTTGGATCATGAATATATCGTTTTAGTAACGATACATGAAAGACATTATGCACCCGAATATGGCTAGGAAGGGCTAAGCGATATGCTACCGGTCCTACTCCTTCCAGTATTTAGAAAGGACCACAAAACCGGGGTGCTAACTTTTCACAAGATGCCCATCTTAATGTACTCTTCTTTGGCTTAATTCTTACATACACGTGATCTCCAACTTCATATTCACGGTACGATCTTTTTTTATCTGCGTACACTTTTTGCCTGTCCTGTGCTGCTTTCAAATTCTGTCTAATTTTCTTCACCTCTGCTTCCATTTCCGCTAGCATGTCAGGTCCCAACATGAGTTTAGTCTCGGGACTGCTCCAATTAATGGGAGTTCTGCACTGCCACCCGTATAGCGCTTCAAATGGGCTCATTTTTAACGATTCTTGGTAACCGTTGTTAGAAGAAAATTCTATCAAGTGTAGATATTCCTCCCATTTAATTGGTTGTTGCATAACATACATTCTCAGCATGTCTTCCAGTACTTGATTTACTCATTCAGTTTGTCCGTCTGTTTGTGGGTGATATGCAGTACTAAAATGTACTTGAGTTCCTAATCCCGTAAACAGTGCCTTCCAAAAAGATGATGTAAATTTTACATCTCTATCTGAGATAACGGTCTTAGGAATACCATGCAATCTGAAGATCTGGCGCATGAATAAATCTGCTATCTGTACTGTCTTATAGGTGGATTGGACAGGTATGAAATGTGCCGACTTACTTAATCGATCCACAACTACCATTATGGAATCATTGCCTCGTTTTGATTTTGGTAATCTAGTGATAAAATCTAATGAGATCACCTCCCATTTCCATTCTGGAATGGGTATAGGCTGCATTAATCCAGTCGAGTGCCGATGCTCTAATTTCACCTGTTGGCACTCTAAACATTTTTTTAGATAGTTTGTTGTATCCTTCCTCATGCCTGGCCAGCAATAATCCTTTCTTATGGTTGTCAGCATCTTTTGATATCCTGGGTGTCCAGCATAATTGCTTCTATGATATTCATCTAGTACCATAGTTTTTAATTCCACTCTGTTTGAGATGACTATCCTCTTCTTAAAAATCAGTAACCCGTCCGGATTAATCTCATAATCCCCTTGCCCACCTTGCTCTTCAGATTCTTGGGTTTGTTGCCACAAAAAATTATACTCAGGATCTTTGTCTGCTTCTTTTCTGATTTGATCTAGAAATCTGGTTTCAACTTGGTTAACGTATAAATCATAAATGCTATGCAGCTTTCTGCTCAATGCATCCGCAACCTTGTTCTCTTTTCCTTTTACATGTTGTAGATCAATGTCAAACTCACTCAAGAAGGCATTCCACCTTGCTTGTCAGGAGTTTAAATCAACTTGTTTAAAGTAACTGGTTAGACTACTATGATTAGTCTTCAATACAAATTTCTTCCCAAGTAAATAATGTCTCCATACCCGGAGGGCGTGCACAACGGCGGTCAGTTCTAAATCATAAGCTGAATATCGTAGCTCATGGTCCTTTAGCTTACGAGATTCATATGCAATTACCTTCCCTTCTTGTGATAAAACTGCCCCAACACCCTCCTTGCATGCATCCGTACAAACCTCGAATTCCTTATTCGGATCTGCCAGACTTAAAACAGGTGCTGATGTCAATAACTGCTTCAATTTTTCAAAACTATCCTGACATTCTTTTGTCCATTTAAAATTTTTTCCCTTCCTTTGCAAAGAGGTAATAGGGAAATCTATTTTTGAGAATCCTTTTATAAATCGCCAGTAATAGCCAGCGAGGCCCATAAAGGATCGTATATCTGCCACATTTTGTGGCACCTTCCATTCCATAATAGTTTTGATTTTCTCCGGGTCTACTGCTATACCTTTTTCAGATATCACATGTCCAAGATACTGTATTTATTCCTTGAAGAAATCACATTTACTAAATTTCTCATATAGATGGTGCTTCCTTAGCATCTCCAGTACCATTTGCAAATGTTCCTTGTGTTCTTCCACACTCTTAGAGTATACTAGTATGTCATCAATGAAGATTAATACAAAGTTATCCAAATAAGGGTCGAAGATACTATGCATCAGTATCATGAAAGTGGCGGGTGCATTAGTTAGCCCAAAAGGTAATACCACGAATTCATAGTGGCCATACCTTGTGCGAAAGGTAGTTTTGTGTATATCTTCATCTTTAATTCAGATCTGGTGATAACCGGATCTCAAATCAATCTTTGAGAATATAGTAGCTCCTCTTACCTGATCAAACAGGTCATCAATACGGGGTAAGGGATACCGGTTCTTAACAGTCAGCTTATTTAACTGTCGGTAATCCATGCACATGCGCATGGTTCCATCCTTCTTTTTAACGAATAGTACAGGTGCTCCCCAGGGTGACACACTGGGTCGTATATACCCCTTATCTAATAATTCCTGAAGCTGCATTTTTAGCTCAGTCAATTCTGGCACACTCATACGATAGGGGCCCGTGAAATTGGTGATGCTCATGGCAGCAATTCTATTGTAAAATCAATATCTCTTCTAGGCGGTAATCCTAGTATTTCTTCTGGAAATATACCCTTGAACTCTTGTACTACAGGTATATTTTCCAACATGGCAGCCTTTTCCTTAGACTCAGATAGTCCAACTTGTATAGCGTACAGTTGACATCCCTTCCTTATACATTTTCCCATTTGGGAAGCTGTAATTGGGCGTAGCTATACAGGCTTTTTTATTCCTTAAATCTCTTGGCGATGGCCATTCTGATCTCTGTAGTAGATAATCTTTTCTTTGCAATCTATGAGAGTCCAGTGCTTTTCCAACCAATCCATTCCCAGCAACACATCATAGGATCCCAAGGGAAAAATATTCAGATCTACCATTAATTGTTGTCCATTGATTTGTAGTGCACAATCTAGTATTTTGGCACTAACTTTTCTTTTAGCTCCAGTAGTTAACTGAACCAACCAAGTCTTTTTAAATTTTTGACTTGGCAATTTACAGATTTCTACTAATTTAGGACTTATATAACTTAGACTTGCTCCCGGATCTACCAAAACAGAAACAATTTGATATAACAGCTTACCTTCTAGCTCTATCATGGTAGGTTGAAAATCAGCTTGTCGATCTTCCAATGCTGCATTGATTCTGGGTACATTTCGAGCAACATCTCCCACAGTAGAGGCCTCTTGTAAATTGGCTACTGCTTCGGTTTTACCCCATTGTGGGCAATCTCGATAGTAGTGCGCTGCTCCACAGCCCCAACACTGTAGAGGTGGCCTCTGATTTTGAGGTTGCTCAGGTTTACTAGAAGCCTCAACAGTTTTGTCTTCCCTAGGCCATCTTATCCTCTGATGGTTCCTACCGAACTTCCTATTAACTAAGTTCATGGCTGTGCTTATGAAATTACTGGTTTTGCCTCTTTTGAAACCGGCACTACTTCTATTTTCTTTCCTTGACTGCCACCCTTTTCCTTGGTCTACTTTGGTTTTCGCTTGCTGATAACACATCCTCGCCTTTCTAATGGCCTCATCCATTGTTTTAGGATTTACAAACTCGATACACTCCTTCATATGGGTGGGTAAGCTGCTTAGAAATCTTTGGACTTTAGCTTTATCGTCTCTTAAGTACGGTACGTAGCGCAATAACGATGTGAACTTAGTGATAAATTCGTCCATAGTCAATTGTCCTAGTCTTAAATCATGGAATTCTCGAGCCTTTTCATCATAAAAGCGCTCGGTCAGGTACTTGTCTTTGAAGTACTGTTGAAACTTATCCCATGTCACATCCTGATCCTCTATTCCCCGCACGTTCTTCACTTCTTCCCACCATAAGGTGGCTTTATCCTTTAACTGGTAGATGGCTAGCCATGCCTTGAGACCGTTGTCATAATCATACACCTGAAAGTACTTGTTCATATTAATCAGCCATGCCTCTGCTACTTTCTCTTTTTCTCCATCGAACGTAGGTGGCTTTATATTTCTGAATTCTCCGTGCAATTCCACCCTCTGCTTTTTGTTTGCCTTCTGTTCGGTTTCATTTTTAGATTCGGCCTCATTAAAATTTCTATTTGGATTACTTTGCTGAGACGCACTTCTTTCTTTTCGGCCTGCATCTTGTTCATCTGTTTGTTGTTCGTTCCCTTCCTGGAATTCTCTGTCAGCACTGGGCTTTTCAATCCTTTGATTTTGCTTATTTGAGAGGCTTTTTAAGATCCTCTCCTGCTCTTGCATCATTCTTGCATTTTCCCTTCGTACTCTCTCCATTTCTTCCTGCAGCTATTGCACTGTGGTTAATAAAATGCGAGTCTGATGCTGCTGTTCTTCAATCAGCCTGTTATTCTATTGATGTTGTTCTATCCCCAACTGAACCCACATTTCGGGGTTTCCCTATGGTGGAGGTTGAGTCTCTCTGACATTTCTCGGTGGCGGTTGTGAAGGTGCTCGTCTCGTTTGTCTTTCCATCTAAATATCCGACTGTGCGTGAATAACATACAATTTTTATGTCAGTTGACCCATTAGGGTCCCAACATTGTAACGCCGCTTTGATACCACTTGTAACAATCACATAGTTATAAAAACTTACCTTATACAAAATTCGTTTTACTATAGATGATTACCACCCTTCAACTATGACAATGCCAGCATTTATTTATTGTTCTGTTAATACCTATGGTTGAATTATGACATCTGCCACTATTTATTTAATGATCTGTCAATATCTATGGCTGAAATATGCCCTCCGCTCACGACCCTTGGGTTCTGTGGATATTTAAGTTAATTATTTTTGTGGTGAGATTTTAACCAGCGCTATGCTCCGGGTTTTAATTACGATCACATCGTTTACGTTGGGATTTAAAACTAAGTACCCATCGTTTATTGTTTTCAGCCACGGCATCAAGTTTTAATGAAAAAACCTGCGTACTTGTAGTTCAGATCTATAAGGATTTTTAATTACACAAAGGTTTTTGGTGTGAATTATCTGCTGGCAATCAACTCTGTCCCATCGCGCTGCACCTGGCATTCTCTACACCGTTGATCGAGACTTGATCCTATGGTGGATGTGTACTAGGGTTGGATAATGACTTTGGGGTCGTAACTGAATTCTTAGTTCAGTGTTGCGTTTTCATCGAAGGGTCTGGAGGCGACTCGGCCAGCCTTAGGGTTTGTAACCAGCATCAACCATTTTGTCCAGCGCCGTTGGGAAATGGCGATCTCCAGGGTGTTTTCTCCTCGACGACAGGTATTCAGCCCTTCCCTTTTGAACCTGCCTTACAGTCCTTACGCTGTAACTCAAAGTTCAGACTTTAACGCATTGAGCAACTGTTAATTTCATTCAAAAGGTTCTGTTAATTAGTTCGAGGTTATTTTTCTTTGTTTTATCCGCCGGAGGATTCCTCTAATGAGTTGAGCACTCACTGTTATTGTTTTATTTTGTTCCTTCCGTGACAACCTGACAGCGTTGGTTTAAGCTCCACTTAGCTACTATCATTTTTCTTGATATTCTACAGGTAAATCCCACTTTGAACGCTGTCATTTGTTTTTTTTTCATTTACAACAGTGGTGACCTATTGTTTCTAACGTATTTTCCGACCCGTTGACAGGTACCATTCACTTCACTCTGACCTGTTTTCAGGGTTCTTGGGCTATTACACCGTTCCGTCTACGAAGGAGGTCTAATCTCTACATCTATTTACAGGTACCCTTTAAATGATGACAGGGTTTTGAACCCTAGGTTTTCCTTCGAAGGGTTTCCTTAGTTAATGGAACTGTTATCGGATTTCTCAGATTTTTAATCCGTGGCCCTGCTATTGCAGTCGATGTTGTCTACTATTCTTAAAGTTAAAAGTCTAGCCGAGGTTTATGGCTTTGTAATTCTGGAATGGGTTTCATTCTAAGGGTTTCAATTTCGAAATTACTGTGTATAATTTTCAGTTGTGACAATCGGGGTTTTCGCTCACCCGTGCTCTTTTCTCATTTTGTTTTGTTATATTAACCTTCGACAGTTGGGATTTTTCGACTGGTACCTCTGTCTTTCATTTATATAATTTTGTTGTGCAGTTGGGATGCAAAAGTATATTTTCATATGGATTCTCAACAGCCTGTTCTATTTTTCTATTTCCTGTACTGATAAAGTTGATAGGGCGTATTTATGGAAGTTCCTATTGAAAATTTTACAGCTGCGTATTATGTATGTTCTGCAGACTTTCTTTGATGGCAGCCCTTTCGGGGCTTATTACGATATTTTCTGTTTATCAGTTTTTTTTATGAAGTTTTATACTTATGAGGGTTTTCGCCCGACTGGGAACATTGATAGTTTACTTGTTCGTAGCTGTAATTTTTTCTTCAGACCTTCTTGATTTATGTTCGTTAAAGGCTGGAATCTAACTTGGTTTTCATTTCTTGTAATAATCTAGATTACTTGACTGTTCCTACATATATATATATATATATATATATATATATATATATATATATATATATATATATTAGGAATACTAAAGGGTGCCCGGACCACCTATTCGTCTGTGTTTATCATAGAAAGGGCGACCAACCCAGAAGCTCTGTTTTACAGGCATTATGGGTTAACGGTCCTCCTGACATTTCTGTTCACTATATTTTATAAAGATTTACTCTTACAGTTTTAACTCAAAAAATACATTTCCACACTGCTATATTAAGCTTTCTGCTCTAGACTACCTCCTACTCGTTTTCTTGCAAAAAGATTTAGTTTCCCGATACTTTACAGATGATTTATACAGGAACAGAATTACCTAAATTGCTTCCTCTATAGGTTACCATATCAAAGTAAGAAGCAATATAAGCTACCACCTTTACAGTTTTATTACAGAAAGGAAAGAAAGGAAAAATCTACTTATTATAGACAAACTTAAATGTAACAGAAATAATTCTTCTGCTATATTTTCAAAAAAAAACATCTACTATACTTTACTCATCTGAACTCAAATCCGACTGATGGTATTTGGTGCCTCCCTGCCATGAATTGGGGCAATTACTTCCCACAATTCTCCCTCGTGCTTCAAGACTGGGCCTTTATTGAACACGGAATTCTGGAGGAGAAACTCAGGACAATCCGTTCCAATTCTCCAACTCCAGTGGAACAGTAATTCTGGAGGAGAACTCGAGACAATCCGGTCTAATTCTCCAACTCCAGAGGACAGTCTGCTCTGAAAATTTCTCTTTTTCAGAATGACATCTTTTCCTTTTCTCACACAGAACCCCAAACTCTCCTTAGAATTCCTTATTTATTCCAGATTTTTTCCTTGGGTTACTGTGGAACTGTTTTTCTGTTCAACTAACTCTAGATCTTGATTTACTTTTTACCATCAATTTTTACTCATGAAACTGATTTCACAGTAAATCTTTTATTCAATACCAAAATTAATTTTGTTCAAATATTCTAATTAAAATAAAACATCAGTCATAATTAATCCATAATTAACAAAAGCCTAACCATTTGTCAACAGCTGAGATAGTGGTTACATCAGTAATTACAAATCTCTACGGTAACGTAAACAAACTGCAACATATCTACCACTTTGTGATTCATTTTTTCCCCTGCCATGGCACAACGTTGGAATTGCGACGCTAGTTATGAATAAAGCCTCCCAAGAGCAGCTTTCACCGTCTCCATCAGACAAAGATCGCGGACAAAAGTGGTCCCAATTTAGGGGAATCCGAATGAGAAAATGGGGGAGTTGGGTGTCTGAAATCCGGATGCCCAAAAGCAGAGAGAAGATATGGCTGGGGTCATACAAAACCGCTGAGCAGGCCGCCCGTGCTTATGACGCCAGAGTGTATTGCCTGAAAGGACCCAACGCAAAATTCAACTTCCCCAATTCCGTGCCTGCCATTCTGTCCGCGTCTTCACTTTCCCGTACGCAAATTCAGGTTGTTGCGGCCAAATATGCGTCGAAAGAAATGCCTTCAACTTTGGCCTCTCTGCAAAATGTCACAATTATTAAGAACGACGCGACGAAGAAGCCTGTGTCGCCTTCACGAATGCCTTCAGTTTTAGAAACGGAGTGGGCATGCGGCGGTTGGGAGTTTTCCCAGCGCAGGACTTGGGGTTGTGGGAAACTCCGTTTAAGGAGAATGGCGGCCTGAATTTGGAGAAAATCTCGTCGATTGAAGAAGCGTCAGCGTGGGAGTTCATTCCAAGTTGGGAGGAGGTGCAAGAAGACGAATATATCTTCTTTGATCCCACAAATTTTTTGGAACTTTTGAGACATTTGAATCATTTACAGGGAAAAGGACGAAAGAAAGACTGCGTGATGTGTTTTTATTTTGTCACGCTGTCCTGCAGGCAATGGGGTTCGACCCATTTGTCAAAATATTTTCCTCAGTTTTCACAATATATATGGTTGACATGTTTTATGTAGAATTTAAATGTTTTCAAATTTTATGAATGTTTTGAATTTATGAATGTATATAAAAATAATTGAAAATGAGAGGTTTATTTAAAAGTAATATGTAAATTTAAAAGTTTAAATTTTACATAAATCAAGTTAAAAAAAAATGGAGGTGATTTCTTCACAATCCAAATACTCTAAATATTTTTTAGATTTTAAATCTAAATATACAACTAAAAAAATCAATTTAAACCACACAAATCCAAATTTAACCACAATATTTTTTTACCAAATTCCCATAAAAAATCTACCAAAAAAATAAACTCAAAAACTAGTAAAATAAAACAAAATTATATTATTAAATTGAAAAGATATATATATTAATTATACTGCAACTTCATCATGCCCTTGTCCTCGAATGTACATGTACACACTACGGTTATAATTTTTATATTATATAAAAAAAGGTAACCTAATCATGTCCTTATCTTTGAAAATACACCTAAAAACTATTTCGTCGAAGGCATGAAAGTTTAACCATGAAAACGGGTCCTAGCTCCGTTTATAAAAGACTTATTCAGAACAAATTGTTTATAGGGCGAATGATACGGTCAGCATAGTGAAAGACACACTCGATATCCAAGTCAACTAGGTTTTTAAAATTCATTGTGAGATAAATATGGAATGAGTGCACTATAATGGAATAGGATAAAGGGTTATTATACTGTTTTTTTCGCTCTTAGGAATTTTCATTTTATTGTAAAATTATGATTTTAATATTGATTAGTTTTTTAAGTTTAATATAAAATTATTATTTTAATAATTGTAAATTTTAAATTTTAGATTTATTTGGAAACTTATAATTTCTAACACGTTAACAAATTATTCTTTCAACTATTTTTAACTAAATATAATTTATTATTTTTATTTTATTAAAAATATATGATAATTGGAAAGTATATATCATTTGTTTTAAAAGCTTTATATGCAAGTCTCTTGAGGTGTTTTTTATGATAAAAATAAAGATAAGGGTGATAAAAATGAGGATAAGGGTGAAAGAAGATATTGAATGAAACATATTACTAATACATGCTATCACTCTCACAACTTTTAGATGAGGATGAAAGTTTGAGTGAGATGAACATATTGAAACAAACATATATGGGAGTGAGGGTAGAGTTGAGATGTTAAGGATACTATATTTATTTTTAAGTAAGTAGAAATTGTGGAGGTATTTTAAAAAATAGTTGTGTGAAGAGTTAATATGCAAATTCTTTCCAATAAAAATGAAAGTAAAAGTTAAGAGATATTTTAAAGAAAATATTAAAGTCATTTTTTATTCTTACTATTTTTAAGCCTTAGGTGTTTTCTCTGAAGACAACTACCCTCCCATGTCACTTATATCTTCGTGTGTCATTGATTTGGATGTTAGACGATAGAAATAACTTGGGCCATTAGATTGATTCAATAATTTTAGTTATGAAATCCTTTGATCGGTATGAGTCAATTATGAAAACTTTCGTTTAGAGTCTGTCGCAAACGACTCTAAAAATGAGCAACTGGGTTATATATGGGCATGATCTGAGTTTACTATTGTTAAATGCGAGAGTTCTGCACTTTTTGAATCTACGGGTATGATGTTAATGTGGAGGGGCTTTTGTATGAGGTGTGAATTTCATACTAATGTCTTTCCGAGGAAGAATGTTCATTTACCCTATGCCTGGGTAGGGAACTCCGAAACTCAATAATTGGGGCAGTGTGCGTGGGTGTTTCATTAGCCTATATACAGACTTAAAATCCTCCCTTGGTGGCACAAAACAAAGACCTTCACATCAATGGAATGATCACTGTTCTTGCTGGGGTCCGTTGAAGACCGGATTTTGTCACGATGTGTTCCACACTAGGAAAAAATTTGGTTGTTGTTTGTTTTGGTGTGCTTTAAAATTTCTATCTATGTATTTATTGACTTGGAAATGTCATAAAATCTTGTGAACAATTTGATAAAATAAAAGAAAACAAATAGTCACTATAATATCACTCGACTCTTGCAATTGCACAAATATTTTATTACTCCACGTGAACTCTTAATATTACTCACTCTTGCAATCGCACGAATATTTTCTTACTCCACGCAAACACTTTCATTTCCAAACATATCGTGTAGACTGATGGATATTTTATCCACACGAAGTCTTTCATTTCCAAACATATCGTGTAGACTAACAGATATGGAACCTGGTATCATGATGTCATTCTTCTTGGCCTACCATCTGCTTTGACTTGGTGTTCTATCCTTTCTTAGAGGAACCGCTGCGATGAGTGGTCTTATTATCCAACCTATTGTCCTCCTTATGTCACGAGCAGTTCTGCCATCACTGAAACTAGTTGCTATCCTCTTTACACCTCACTCCTCTAGGAGGAGTTTCCTTTAAGCTATTTTCAGACTCCTAAATTCAGAAAATATTGTTCAGTGAAATTTTCGTCTTCACGCTTGTAAAATTACCTGAAGGGTCGTTTACCTAGTACAATTTTAACCCTTTTCTAGACTGGGATAGACTAGTTATTAAAAATTAATAGCCTAATTTACTATGGCTAGGAGGTTCTCCCTTATATACGTTTATCTCTTTTTCAGGCATGGGGGACAACTTTACAAAAAAGGAACTTATAAAAAGAGAAGGGAGGGAACATTTATTTCCATTAGTTGTCAAATGGCAACATTTTTTGTGTCACCCTTAATCATGGCACCTGTATGTTTCATTCTCTCATAGTTCATTTTTAGCTTTCCTAGGAGCCATACTATACATATGATTATGTCTATTCATTCAAATGGTTACTCTTCTTGCCATATGTAGCATGCCTCGATGTCTCCTTCATCGTCACTTGATATCATCTGGTGCTCATTACGTACCTTGAAGGTTATTTGAAACAATTCTTTGTATATCATGTTTCCATAGTCCTACTGTTGTATACTGTGACATAGATCCACATTGTATTTGTTGGTGTCTATGATCTATTTATTGAGTCACATGGATCCGCTATGTGTTCTAGCATTTCATATCATGGATACACAATGTATTTTTTGGCGTCCATGTTCAGTATTTTCTTATGACAGAGCATAGGTATACCCACCTTGGGATGTTATCAACACAGATGAGACTTTAACTCTAGTGTCGTATGATCAGAGTTCCTAGCTTTGCTCCTCTCTCCTATTATTACCTCTAAACTTTGTCGTAATGTATTTCGGCCATCATATTCTCTTCTGACCTCATACATTAGGGGGCATTTGTTATGAGCATAATTTTCTCCCTAAGGTTAGTGCCTCTATGACATAATGTTGATTTACCTTTTACCTAGGACTTAGACCATTTTTTACAGTCATGACACCCAGTCACATAGATGATGACCTTGTGAGAGAGACTATACCTCTTCATTCGCTCGCATGACCACCTTATGGGAGCGATTGCAGCCTTTTCCCCTCTGTCTAGTGCCTGTGACTAAGGACTCCTAAAGTTTCATGGTTTGTAAGAGATGAGTTCAATTCATCACTTATTCGAGTTGGACAAGTCTTATCATGTAGAATTTTCCATAACATCTTTTCATCTTGACCATCCACGTTCATCCTCTTAGGAGCCCTCTTCATCCTATTTATACTCAACCACTTGAGAGATTAAAGCTAGATACAAAGAGCTTGAGTCTTGTGTATATTTAGATTATGCTTAATATTTAGATTCTTGATGATAGAGACAAATATCATGAGGGTTATGCTTCTATAATCCATATTTTACCTTTTGCAGTGGGGAGACTCTACCAATTTTCAGAGAGGAGACCTTGAGTGAAGGTATACATGTACGTTTCTTTTGCATTATAGAAATTCATTATTCCTTATCTGTATCCACATACTTCCAACAATATTTCTTATTATATCTATGGTGTTCCTAATATATATATATAATTTAAAAAAAATTATAACTTGATTAATTTTTATAACTTTTTAAAAATTACTTTCAAAATAATTTAATTTAAATTTATATAATTATTATGTAATTATTATTAATTTTAAAGCTTCCCATATAATATAATAAATTAATAAATATTATATGTTGAAGGTGGAGTTCATCATTTCTGCATTTTTGAGGTATTTTCCAGTTAGAAACTTTCCAATTTGGGTGAAATTTGAGGAAGCAAAGCATAGAGTGTGAAAAAATTGAGCAACTGTAGTTTTGAAATTAGGGGATGCAGTTCTATTGACGATTTTGTGCACAAATCCATGCAATGCATGGTTTTAGCCTCTAAACCTGGAGGGAACAGTTCCTACAACACTAAATGAGATAGCAGGTGAATATTTGACTAGTTTTAAACAAAATGCCCTACCTTTGTTGATGTAAGTTTTTTTGTCTTCATCGAATGGATGAACCCACAACTGCTCCATGGTATTTTTGTTACCGAGATATTGGTAACTTGTGAAAAAACTTGAGATGCAAGTGTCTGCAATTTCAGAGTTTCATAGTAATTATATCAATGAGTACTTTTTTTAGAATCACATCCCACAACTTTGAAGCCCTGTCTCTATATTGATATATCAGGTGAAGATTTGATTGATTGTAAACAATATCCTCTGCCTTGGTTGATGAAAGTTTGTTTCTCTTCACTGAAGTGATGAACCTATTAGTGCTCCACTATATTTTTTCTACTGAGAAGTTAGGAACATGTGAAAAAACCTGAGGTGCAAGTGTCTACAATTTCAGATTTTCAGAACCAAAATATAATCAGTATGCAATAAGATTCATAGTACTCATATCAATGAGTACATTTCCATTTTCAAATGCATTACTACTTGTGATAAATGTAATAAATTAGTTCTTTAGAGTTCCCTTTGTTTACGAAAAATGTAGAAATTGTTGCTTTGAATCGATCGATCAATTCCTTGTCTTTGTTTGGAACTCTCCTTTCATTCCCAAATTTAGCCAAGTAAGCCTTGTTGTATACTTTGGATTCAATGAATAGGATAAATAATGAAAATGGGTATTTTATATGTCCCATCTATTGATAGTCAATCTCTTGAATTATTTCCAACATACAATCAATATGCTCATAAATGTCTCCGAACATAGGAGTATCCATATAAAAAACTTTGTAACAAATCGACTATGGCTTCAATATGGAAATAAACAACTCAATCTAACCCCAACAAGCCTTATTGAGAATTATAGTTCTGATGTGCATTATTTTTTAGTGTTGGGAAATCTCCATGTTTTCCACTTGGGACAATCTGCCATAAAATACAAAGCAACCCCATTGCCCCATAAGTGAATCAATACATGGTGTGATGTAAATCTATTTTCTCCAATCTTAAGAAGTTGGAGCTTGGGAAATTTTCTACATATTGTTTATGCATGTTAGTCCTTTGTAATAAAAAAAATATATTTATTTTGGTTCATTACAATGTTTTTTCATTCGTGCAACTTAAAAAATAACAGCTTTGAAAGCGAGATTCAAATTGTGAACTGCACATGGTGTCACAAACATATGGTCATACCTATTTAATGATTGCATCAATTTCTTTGCATGACCTTGCATTGTCAGTGATAACTTGCACGAAGTTTGAATCCTAGTCATCATAAAACTTTGTTTGGGCTTGGGGTATGTATTTTTTTGCACATTCTCTGTATTATAAATATAGAATATTTTCAACATATGATTGATTGTATTGTATCTGTATCTGCATTGTCAGGTACAACAAAAATATGCCCTGTACAAATTCAGGGAAAATCTCCCCTAAAATCATCGTTAAAAATTTCAAAAAAAAGGCCTAAAAGATCTTGATTTAATAGGTCTTTATGGCATAAACTTTGTATAAGTTTATAGCAAATCTTTAGTTTTGTCGACTGATTTTTTAAATTTTCTAGCATTTTGGAAAATTCACATGTTTTTCATTTTGTGAGATGTAGACACCTACATCTGGTTGTATGGGATTTGCTTGGGTACACTTTTTTGTTGTATAACATAAATATCCATATTAATATATTGAAGCTATGATTTGAAATCTCAGTTATTTTTGTAAGTCTCAGTCATGCATTCAATTCTTTTCTCCTCATTTGAAGCATTTATTCCCCTGAAGAAGTATGGACCGAAAGGAGACATACTGTCAAATTTATTGATGGTTGGTTTGTTGTATTAGTCCACAATAACTTATCCTTGTGTAGAACGGTGTTGCATACATTTTCAAATTTTCTCTCTTGTAATGCATGGGTTCTTCATTCACCACTCTAAACATGACTTGCCAATATAGAGAAAAAATAATCTATAAAGGAAATATCACATGCATGTACAACAGGATCAACTCCACCATATGTTTCTTCCCTCCTACCAAAATTAAACATTTTTTCCAAGATTTTGGTGTTCAATCTCTTCTACGGTTCCTCAACTGTTGAGGAAATCGTTGCCCATTATTTTAAACTATGAGAACATGCTTTCCGCCTCTCCTTTATTCCCCAGCTAACTATGTGTTGTAATTTATTTTGAGATTGTGCATTAATATTTGGGGCAATAGAATACAAAATTCAACCCTATTGTTAGGAATCAACCGCTAAAAGGCTTTACCCCTTGAGTGTGAATCCAAAATTTTCCTTGCAATTATGCAATTTGATAAGTAGTTTCCACCTTATTTTAATATTTTTTTCTCTATATTTCTATGACACACTTCCACACAGGGGAATGAATGCAAAGCCTTATATAGGGGTTATAATCAATTTACCTATTCCAAACCTTTTATATTTAAATAACTATACCATCTTCAGTAATTTAATATAATTTACATAGGGCTGCATAAACATAAATTTAGTATAAGGGAAATTATAAACTCTAAATATCATTAAAATAGAGCTTTACAACATTAAACAAAAACAATAAATCTAAATCATTAGCTAAAATAGGATTAAAAGATTAGGACTTTTTAAAGAATAAATAATTCATAATAAAATAGTAGACATTATAACCCACATAGGGTCTTACAAAATTAATAAAATCAAATCATTAAATCTATTAAAATAATCTATAGAGGACCTTATTACATAAAATTAGGATAAAAAATAAAACACTACACTTTGATATCATTAAAACAATATTTATAACAATTACAAATAATTATAAACAAAATAAAATAATTAACCTAAATTTAAATGAAAACTTAGGACTTTATAAAAGGGATAAATAATTAATAATAGAAAACATTAAACATTATTAACACTAAAACTCAAAAACATCGTAACAAAGAATATGATATTTATAAAACAAAATAATTAAAACTCAACTAAATATAAATAAATTAAAAATAAATTGTAATTATTTAGAAATTAAATCATTAAGTTGATAACTGGTCAGCTCTCTTTCCTGTCATTTTTTCCACTATTTATTTAACACAAATTGTCTCTCTTATTTGCAGATTTGTCCTGAAGATGGGTCTTGTTTTAGACCCAAAACGTAGATTGAAAAATGAGAACTGTGGAGATTTTGAGCTTTGAACCTAAAAATCTACACGATAGAAATCTACAATCCATCATTGTTACCCTGTACGGAAGGGATACATGGATCGAGATACGCATTCTCGCAAAAACAAGGATGAAAATTCAAAAGAGAGAAACAAATTTGACATTCCTGAAACATTGTCGCGACTTAAATCTTACTCCATCCTTCGCTCTCATCAAACACAAACTCAACAACCAACACAAACATAGAGCTTTCAACAAGCTCAACAGATCATTAATACGCCATGAAATCCATAAAACTAGATTATGGCTGGATCATCTATCTACAAAAGCTTTCAGATTGCATCTCAAACTTGCACAAGTCATCCGTCAAGATCTTTGGTCATTCATCGATACCGCAGCAGCACTCAAAGCACAAAAAGAAAACAATCAAGCACATGCAAAACAAAACAGGAAGCTGGATAAATTGAAAAACAAATCTGGACAATGGCACCCACATATCCAAACAACTGATCACTCTGCTCCATGGATACGGTCGAACCTTAACCTCAATATGCACGGAGGATGGGAGAGAAGTCTGGTTACACTCTCCACAGCCATAGAAGAGACCTATGAACAAGGGTGCCAAGGTTCGGTTAATAAACGCATTCTGTGGACCATGCAGAAACAAACTTCAACGCACACCAAACATGAGCTACTCAAGAAAAATGCGTTGGATCTTAACTCTGAACGAGACAACATAGCACAGACCGATCATCACGTGGATGAAAAAATGGTGAATACAGACCCATACACAGACCGCAGAACCGAGTCACAGGGTTTGACTGAATTTCTAGACTCTGAGGTGCATATAAACCATAACGCTGAAAAAAAAAATGATGGATTCAGACGCAGCGCAAAACCACGCAGCGCAAAACCACGCAGACTACGGTACCAGTTCTATGGGTATGAAAGCAACCGTTGTTTCTTCTGCCAATAGCAACGGTCAAAAAAATTCTTACAGGGACGTGGACGTGATGGAAAAACCAACAACAAAGTTTTCAAAAGGACGTTCCAGCGCATCTTCCAACTATTCGATGAATCATGGCACTAATAATAAAAACAAAAATAGTAACATATCAACACGAAACAGAGGTAATGAAAGGGTTTTAGAGAATAAATCAAATAAAAACAAGAAGAAAGTTATTAATATATCCACTCATGAATTAATTAAAGATGAAATAGAAGTATTAAGCAAAGGACTAAATTTCGTTGTAGCCCCTAATCATATACCAAATGAAGAAATCATTTGTGATATTGAAGATGGCATAAAAGTCTCTCAATGATGAGGACAAGGACAAGGTGAGACAAGAATGCACCATTATCTTGGATAAGGCTAAGCCTCCATAGAAAAAATTAAGTAGTGAGCAATTAAAAGCCCTAAAAAACCTAAGAGGCAATGACAAAATTGTCATTCTAAAGGTAGACAAAGGAGGGGCCACAGTGGTAATGGACAAAGAGGAGTACAAAAATAATATGAGGGACCACCCACACAATAGCGGTAGTTATAAAAAGCTGAATGAAAACCCCATATCCAAAGTCATAAAAAACGTTAAAAAAGCCATCAAGGAGTCCAATCTTGATGATAATTTGAAGAAGCGCTTATACCCAGAAGGCGAAATCATACCCCGCATATATGGTGCCCCTAAAATCCATAAATCCAGTGTTCCTTTAAGACCTATCGTCAACACTATAGGTGCACCAACATATGAATTATCCAAATATGTGGCTCGCACCCTCGCCCCTATGGTAGGTAATACTAGCTCATTCATCAAAGACTCCAATCAATACGTTGATTTTATTAAAAAAGCTAAATTCGATCGAGGTGACAAATTTTTTAGCTTTGATGTTGTTGAAATTTTCACCAAAATCCCTCTTGATGAAGCCGTGCAAGTAGTAAAAGAAGTAGCAGACTCGCAAACTGCAAAGCTCACTGAAATATGTCTTCGCTCTACCTTTTTCACCTTCCAAGGGGAAATATTTGAACAAACATCCGGAGTTGCTATGGGATCCCCGTTATCCCCTATAGTGGCAAACCTCTTCATGGAGAAATTTGAAAAGAAGGCTTTGGAATCTTACCCATTAAAACCCAAGTTTTGGATAAGGTTCGTAGACAACACCAATGTCAATTGGCCTCATGGAGAGGAGGAATTAAAGAACTTCCTAGACCACCTCAACAACATATCCAAAGATATCCAACTTACAATGGAAGGCGAAGAAAACAACTGCATCCCTTTCGTTGACATACTCCTCTCAAGAAATGAAGACGAATCCCTTGGACACAAAGTGTTCAGAAAGAAATCACACACGGATAATTATCTACACGCTGACTCACACCACTACCCAGCCCATAAGACATGGGTGTTGCTGGCTCTCTTTACGTGAGCTTTTATAATATCAGACAAAACTCATGTGGAAGAAGAAATTGAATATCTAAGAAAATCCTTCATAAAATTGGGATATAGCAATAGGGACATTAACAAAGCTATTCAAAGAGCCAGATCTGGAAACAAAAGAATGATTACTGACAATTCCTCTACTACAAAAGAATACCTCCCTTATATTCAAAGGGTCACAGACAAGATAGCCAAAGTTCTAGCCAAAAAGGACATTAAAGCATCCTTCAAACCTCTAGTGACCATCAGGAAAAGAATGAAATCAGTTAAGGATGACCCCGACCACCTACAACAAAAAGGTGTTTACAAAATCAATTGTTCATGCGAAGATTGCTATATTGGGGAAACAGGTAGAACCTTCAAAATAAGGTTTGAAGAACATGGGGCAAACATTAGGCTTGGAATAATTAAAACCTCAGCTTTGTTGAACACTCCAGCAAAACATATCACCACATATGCCTTGAAGAAGCAATGATCATTGCCAAAGAAAAAAATCATTTTAAACGCAAAATACGTGAAGCTTTGGAAATCATAAAACACCCTCACAACCTAAACATAGATGGAGGCTTAGAAGTTAGCAGAAATTGGGTCCACGTTCTTTCTCGTTAAACAACTTACACCCTTGAGTCATTGGTCTCCTCGTACCCCTTCTCTTCCTTCGTCCCTTTAGGATCTTTAAAATGACATTCGCTTACTCTACCTCGTACCCTTTCACCTCCCTCTATTCACCTGTTCGTTTCAAACCGTTACCCTACTCCTTGCCCTCACCGTGCTGCCCTTATTTAACCTTTAAAAAGTTAAAAGTAATTATTTAAAAACACCCTTATAAATCTCCTAACAATAACTTAGACCTTAATTAAATCCTAACCTTCCACAAACCTTATTTTATAAGATTGATTGATTACAAGCCTTATATAGGGGTTATAATCAATTGACCTATTCCAAACCTTTTATATTTAAATAACTATACCATCTTCAGTAATGTAATATAATTTACATAGGGCCATATATACATAAATTTAGTATAAGGGAAATTCTAAACTCTAAATATCATTAAAATAGAGCTTTACAACATTAAACAAAAACAATTAATCTAAATCATTAGCTAAAATAGGATAAAAAACTTAGGAATTTTTAAAGAATAAATAATTAATAATAAAATAGTAGACATTATAACCTACATAGGGTCTTACAAAATTAATAAAATCAAATTACTAAATCTATTAAAATAATATACATAGGACCTTATTACATGAAATTAGGATAAATAAGAAAACACTACACTTTGATATCATTAAAACAATACTTTATAACAATTAAAAATAATTATAAACAAAATAAAATAATTAACCTAAAATTAAATAAACACTGAGGACTTTATAAAAGGGATAAATAATTAATAATAGAAAACATTAAACATTATTAACATTAAAACTCAAAAACATCGTAACAAAGAATATGATATTTATAAAACAAAATAATTAAAACTCAACTAAATATAAATAAATTAAAAACAAATTGAAATTATTTAGAAATTAAATCATTAAGTTGATAACTGGTCAACTCTCTTTCCTGTCATTTTTTCCACTATTTATTTAACACAAATTGTCTCTCTTATTTGCAGATTTGTCTTGAAGATGGGTCTTGTTTTAGACCCAAAACGTAGACTAAAAAATGAGAACTGTGGAGATTCCGAGCTTTGAACCTAAAAATATACACCACAGAAATCTATAATCCATCATTGTTACCCTGTACGGAAGCGATACATGGATCGAGATACGCAATCTCGAAAAAACAAGGATGAAAATTCAAAAAAGAGAAACAGATTTGACACTCCTGAAACACTGTCGTGAATCAGGAGTCAAACACAAACTCAACAACCAGCAAAACCATAGAGCTTTCGATAGGCTCAGCAGATCACTAATACGCCATGAAATCCATAAAACTAGATTCTATCTGGATCATCTATCTACAAAAGCTTTCAGATTGCATCTCAAACTGGCACAAGTCATCCATCAAGATCTTTGATCCATCATCGATGCCGCAACAGCACTCAAAGCGCAAAAAGGAAACAATCAACCATGGGAAAAACAAAACAGGAAGCTGGATAAATTGAAAAACAAATCTGGATGATGGCACCCACAGATCTAAACAACTGAACACTCCGCTCCATGGATACGGTCGAACCTTAACCTTGATCCGCACAGAGGAGGGGAGACGAGTCTGGTTACACTCTCCACAGCCATCAAAGAGACCTCTGAACAAGGGTGCCAAGGTTCGGTTAATAAACACAGTCTGTGGACCGTGAAGAAATAAACTTCAACGCACACCAAACATGAGATACTCAAGAAAAACGCGTTGGATCTTAACTCTGAACGAGACAAATTAGCACAGACCGATCATCACGTGGATGAAACAATGGTGAATAAAGACCCATACACAGACTGCAGAATCGAGTCACAGGGTTTGACTGAAATGCTAGACTCCGAGGCGCATATAAACCACAACGCTGAAAAAATAACGATGGATTCAGACCCAGCACAAAACCACGCAGTGCAAAACCATGCAGACTACGATACCAATTCTATGGGTATGAAAGAAACTGTTGTTTCTTCTGCCAACAGTAATGGTCAAAACAAGTCTTACAGGGATGTGGACGTGATGGACAAACCAGCAACAAAGTTTTCAAAAGGACATTCCAGCGCAGCTTCCAACTTTTCGATGAATCATGGCACCAATAATAAAAACAAAAATAGTAACATATCAACACGAAACAGAGGTAATGAAAGGGTTTTAGAGAATAACTCAAATAACAACAATAAGAAATTTATTAATATATCCAATCATGAATTAATTAAAGATGAAATAGAAGTATTAAGCAAAGGACTAAATTTCGCTGTAGCCCCTAATCATATACCAAATGAAGAAATCATTTGTGATATTGTAGATGGCATAAAGTCTCTCAATGATGAGGACAAGGACAAGGTGAGACAAGAATGCACCATTAGCTTGGATAAGGCTAAGATTCCAAAGAAAAACTTAAATAGTGAGCAATTAAAAGCCCTAAAAAACCTAAGAGGCAATGACAAAATTGTCATTCTAAAGGCAGACAAAGGAGGAGCCACAGTGGTAATGGACAAAGAGGAGTACAACAATAAGATGAGGGACCACCTACACAATAGAGGTAGTTATAAAAAGCTGAATGAAAACCCCATATCCAAAGTCATAAAAAACATTAAAAAATCTATCAAGGAGTTCAATCTTGATGATAATTTGAAGAAGCGCTTATACCCAGAAGGAGAAATCATACCCCGCATATATGGTGCCCCTAAAATCCATAAATCCAGTTTTCCTTTAAGACCTATCGTCAACATTATAGGTGCACCAACATATGAATTAGCCAAATATGTGGCTCGCACCCTCGCCCCTATGGTAGGTAATACTAGCTCATTCATCAAAGACTCCAATTAATACATTGATTTCATTAAAAAAACTAAATTGGGTCCAGGTGACAAAATTGTTAGCTTTGATGTTGTCCAACTTTTCACCAAAATTCCTCTTGATGAAGCCATGCATGTAGTAAAAGAAGTAGCAGACCCGCAAACTTCAAAGCTTGCTGAAATATGTCTTCACTCTACCTTTTTCACCTTCCAAGGGGAAATATTTGAACAAACATTCGGAGTTGCTTTGGGATCCTCGTTATCCCCTATAGTGGCAAACCTCTTCATGGAGAAATTTGAAAAGAAGGCTTTGGACTGTTATCCATTAAAACCCAAGTTTTGGATAAGGTTCGTAGACGACACCAATGTCAATTGGCCTCATGGAGAGGAGGAATTAAAGAACTTCCTAGACCACCTCAAATGCATATCCAAAGATATCCAATTTACAATGGAAGGCAAAGAAAACAACTGCATCCCTTTCCTTGACATACTCCTCTCAAGAAATGAAGACGGATCCCTTGGACACAAAGTGTTCAGAAAGAAATCATACACGGATAATTATCTACACGCCGACTCACACCACTACCCAGCCCAGAAGAAGGGGGTGTTGCTGACTCTCTTTACACGAGCTTTTAGAATATCAGACAAAACTCATGTGGAAAAAGAAATTGAATATCTAAGAAAATCCTTCATAAACTTGGGATATAGCAATAGGGACATTAACAAAGCTATTCAAAGAGCCAGATCTGGAAACAAAAGAATGATTACTGACAATTCCTTTACTACAAAATCATACCTCCCTTATATTCAAGGGGTCACAGACAAGATAGCCAAAGTTCTATCCAAAAAGGACATTAAAGCATCCTTCAAACCTCTAGTGACCATCAGGCAAAGAATGAAATTAGTTAAGGATGACCCCGACCACCTACAACAAAAATTTGTTTACAAAATCAATTATTCATGTGGAGATTGCTATATTGGAGAAACAAGGTATAACCTTCAAAATAAGGTTGAAAGAACATGGGGAAAACATTAGGCTTGGAAGAATTAAAACCTTAGCTTTGGCAGAACACTCTAGCAAAACATGTCACCACATATGCCTTGAAGAAGCAGTGGTCATTGCCAAAGAAAAACATCATTTTAAATGCAAAATACATGAAGCTTTGGAAATCATAAAACTCCCTGACAACCTAAACATATATGGAGGCTTATAAGTTAGCATAAATTGGGTCCACGTTCTTTCTCGTTCAATAACTTATACCCTTGAGTCATTGGTCTCCTTGTACCCCTTCTCTTCCTTTGTCCCTTTAGAATCTTTAAAATGACATTCGCTTACTCTACCTCGTACCCTTTCACCTCCCTCTATCTGCCTGTTCGTTTCAAACCCTTACCCTACTCCTTGCCCTTACCGTGCTGCCCTTCTTTAACCTTAAAAAATTTAAAAGTAATTATTTAAAAAACACCCTTATAAATCTCCTAACAATAACTTAGACCTTAATTAAATCCTAACCTTCCACAAACCTTAGTTTATAGGATTGATTGAATATAGCCTTATATAGGGGTTATAGTCAATTGACCTATTCCAAACCTTTTATATTTAAATAACTATACCATCTTTAGTAATGTAATATAATTTACATAGGGCCGTATAAACATAAATTTAGTATAAGGGAAATTCTATACTCTAAATATCATTAAAATAGAGCTTTACAACATTAAACAAAAACAATTAATCTAAATCATTAGCTGAAATAGGATTAAAAACTTAGGAATTTTTAAAGAATAAATAATTAATAATAAAACAGTAGACATTATAACCTACATAGGGTCTTACAAAATTAATAAAATCAAATCATTAAATCTATTAAAATAATCTACATAGGACCTTATTACATAAAATTAGGATAAAAAAGAAAATACTACACTTTGATATCATTAAACCAATACTTTATAACAATTACAAATAATTATAAACAAAATTAAATAATTAACCTAAAATTAAATAAAAAACTTAGGACTTTATAAAAGGGATAAATAATTAATAATAGAAAACATTACACATTATTAACATTAAAACTCAAAAACATCGTAACAAAGAATATGATATTTATAAAACAAAATAATTAAAACTCAACTAAATATAAATAAATTAAAAATAAATTGAAATTATTTAGAAATTAAATCATTAAGTTGATAACTGGTCGGCTCTCTTTCCTGTCATTTTTTCCACTATTTATTTAACACAAATCGTCTCTCTTATTTGCAGATTCGTCGTGAAGATGGGTCTTGTTTTAGACCCGAAACGTAGACTGAAAAATGAGAACTGTGGAGATTCCAAGCTTTGAACCTAAAAATCTACACCACAGAAATGTACAATCCATTCTGTTATTTTTTTTACTATCTCTTCTCCCTTCACCACTTCTTCCACCGTGATTTCTATGATCATACCCTCGCCAATATGATGAATAAGATTCTATCAAATGAATATAATATAGTAAGAAAAAAAAGAAATGAGATTTTAAAGTTTTGTTTTGCTGGAAACTCTGTTCTAAGTTACTCCCTTCAAATATGCTCACCAAGGTTGTTTTTCAATGTTGTTCTACCAAACTTTTCCACCCTGAGTATTTCTCATTTATGTTTTCCAAATATACTCTCCAAAGAATGAAACCAAAAATGAGATGAATTTGGGTTTCAAGTAATTTTGTAGAAAGGCAAGGTGAAAAACTTTGATAAATAGGGGGCCCAATGCTCCTCACACGCTAGTTGCTGTGGGAATTCCATGTGGACCCTCTCTACCTGTTCCCTCCAAAATCAACAAGCTATTTTACATCTTTATTTTTCATTGTATGCAAGAAATGTTTCTCATGCTGATCGGAGCAAGCAACAAGTATTGCTAGTCAAATATTTCATTCTCAGTGACCATACGCTACGTGAATAGGTTGGGAGTTCCTTGATTTGAAGGGTTTGGAGGATCCAATTTTAAGTTGCTCATGTGTATCTAACTATCAACTGAAGTAAGTTGTGTCCCTCTTCATTTTCTTTTCCTTTTTAATTCTTCTGGTCGAATATTGTATTTGATTTACTAGTCTGATTATCTTCAATGCTTTAATATTGAACTTGTTTTATGCCATGAATAAACAATTATGGTTGATTTTAAAATGCCTCCTTGACTTATTTTCTTCCAACCAACTTAATTTAGTGTATTAACACCATTTTTTGAACTTAGAAGGTTTCTAAATTCATCATTGCACGTGAATGCTTTTGTTTTTCCTCGATAAGAATTATCAAGATGCTTGTTTTCATGTTTCTATCCTTTCAATGGTTGGTAAATTGTATGTAAGTTTTATCTATGATTTTTCTCCATTAAGGGAGTTTGGGCTTTTGGTATTTATGCTCACTTTTGTGTCCATGTTTTTGCAGTGATGTGCTAGAACTATGAATAGCTGTCAGTTAGAGACAACAATCACAACTCATTAGATTGGTGGCATCATGGATAGTCGGTAATTGACCATTATCATTTTAATGTACTATGGATGCTAATGTACTTTAAGCATGTTCAAATTAGTAGATTTTTGGGTGTAGAACCTGATTATCTTGTTTATTTTGTATCAAAGCATTGGACTCCTGTACCTTAATGGGGCGGCAACGCCGCCCATAATTAAACGTTGCCTAGGGGGTCCAGGGGGGGCAGATGCGACTTTATGGATCCCCCCCTGGCGGGGGGTTCAGGGGCAGCGCTCCCGAAGCTAAAAACATATGTAAAATTTCCTTGTAAAAGTATAGTAATTTCTAGTCAATCTAGGCCGTTCATCAGGCAGATGATCTGAAGGTAGAAGTTATGTTTAGTTTAGGTTTTTTTTCCCTAGAAGTCAACCCTTCACTTGCATGAGGGCATTGTATTGTATGTGTATTCTCAGAGCAAGAAACATACAGGGAGACTGTGAAAGAGAACAAAGGATATTACAATGGATCTGTTGTAGGTTGTCTCCCTTCATTTTGATGGATAATAGAAAGGAAGGACTAGTTGTTCGGGGTGGATGCAGCCCAAACTAGGTGAACCATGTATATTTGTGTCTCTATGGTTTTTTTTTTTTTATGTGTTTGTGTTTTCCACATATTTTATGTGTTGCATTGCTCTATAATATATAATTCTCTAACATAGAATTTGTTGCTGATTATTTTTTTGCTTATCATATTTATTTTTCCCACTCTAATCCTATTCTATATGGATCTTTTTGTTATTCCTCTAGATGTATCTATAAAGTTAAAAGGGGGATGAAGTGTATTTTTTTTATTGTGTAGTTCTTTTTGGTTTGATGTTTTTGTCTTCACACCCATTTGCTAGGTGAAGTACGTGTGGGAGGACATAGTTATCATTGAGAGGTTGAGAGTGTTTTCTTTGTATCCATGAAATTGCATCTTTGGATATTTGTGATTGGTGTGGGTTTGGAAGTGTTTGAATGCCCCTTGGATATTTTGTTGGTGTAACGAATATTAGCGAAACATTGTGCTTACAATTTTAACATCTATTTAGTGGTTACATTTCAGGATCTTTGTTATCGATTATTGTATTTTTACACTTGGAATTAACTTATGACGAGAAAAACTTCCAATTAGTTTTCTAGACCCCATAACCTGTAGGATTCAAGCATGTAGTACATTATTAATAATTTATCATATATATTCACTGTTTTTTTACTTTTTAGCATGAAAATCAATGTTTTAGAGGTAGATTTTTACGTTGTCACAACAAATTTACATAATTCACAAGTTGAGAAATCAACTTTTGGTGTAACTGCAGATTTTAAGTTTGATAATTATAGATCATTTATGTACTATAAATGTTTTCAAAGTTTCACTTCTAATTGATTATTCAACTGAAGATATGGAGTATCTTATACGCAACTATTTTTCCCTCCACTCACTTTTCATAACTTCCATAACCATTAAGTACAAAATTGCAACTTTGATGCTATTTTTCTTGTTTAGTAAAATATTTTCCAGGACTTTACAAAGTTTTATAGTTTATTAAAATTTGTAGAGTTTACAATTCATAAAGTTTCAAGGTCTCTAATTTTTTAAAGTCTATTTCTTTAAAGGGTGCTAGCGCAATGGAAGAGCACCTACTTTATAAGTAGGAGTTTGGTGGTTCGATTCCATCGTGTCCTGATATTCATATGGAACGACGATGATCAATTTTTGGTGATAGAGGTTTTTTTGAACATCACCAATGAACTTATGATGACATTTTTTGACCCTCACCAATGAGCTTATGATGAAATTTTTCGACCCTCAGCAAAATATGAAATGGTAATGGTCAATGAACACTACTATATATCTGCATCAATAGTGATGGTCATGAAAGATATGTCACAATAAATTTTTCATTTTCATATGAAATGGTGACAGGCACTATTCTTTACTATAATTATCATTCGTCATGGACCTTGAATGTCACCACAACACCTATACTTTCACGACGCCATCTTTGGTGATGTGCAATTTTTTGGTGAAGAAGGCTCCTTTGACCATCACCATTGCTCATATGTAATGTTGACGGTCACTATCCGTCATTATAAATCATTATTGGTGACGAACCTTGAATGTCACCATAACACCTATACTTTTGGCAATGCCACCTTTGGTGACATTCAATTTTTGGTGACAAAGACTCTTTTGACTGTTACCAACGAGCTTATGGTGACATTTTTTGACCCTCACCAATGTCATTTTTCTTGTGGTGTGGTAAATAATTATTTACTATGTTACATGGAGCATTACATTAACTTCATTTTTGATGAATTAGCTTGTTGTTTGAAAAAGAAAGTTTTTCATTTAGGTTAGTTATTTTATGAATACTTTTCAATATAAAAATATTTCAATGTAATTATGTAATTAGGGCTTTAATCTTCATGCCCAACTTGCAATAGGATTTTATATGAAACATATTTTGATGGTAAACTCATTTTTTTATTTTTATAGAAACTAAACATTTTAAAACATAGTCACAGTAATAATCAAGAATGAGATAAATCATAATTATCTATATGTATTAACATGCAATCACTAAAACTAATGGAATTATTATCTCTAGAGACCCATAGTGAGACCATGGTGAATGCAAGAGATGCGCTTAAAATGAATTATATTACTACAATCTATTTAGGTTTAAATAAATAGTTAAAATTTATATGATCCAATATTGTATCGAAAAATAAATTTGTAAATATTACCTTCTATCCACTGAAAATCACACACTTATAAAAGTCTTAGCACACACTTCTCTCTTCACATGCTTCTCTCCCATAACACTTTCTCTTCTGCACACTTCTTTTGGGTTTGGTAGGATACTTTTTTCTCTTGATTAATCTTTTAAGAATTTATACAATTAATATATGATCAAATATCATAATCAAAATTACAAATTACAAATTCCAAAACAAGATTACAAGAATTAAATTTCCTTATTCCTAAGAAATATTTAGAAAATAAAAACTCCAAATTCCTCACCAAGATTACAAAAAACTATGTTACCATTCTACTGACAACATCTTTATTAGAAACTATTAATTGGCTTAAATATTGGGAAACATTATTACAACTAAATCCATGGTTCATTTTGGTTTTAATTTAAGTTTGTTTGTAATATGGAATTTAAACTTTGGATTATGTTTCATATTGTTTTTTAAATTATTAAAAAAATGTAAGTTAAATTGATAAAAAATGGAAACTTCTCACTTCTACACACTATGTAAATTTTCATAAAAAATAATATAATCTCTTATATTAGTAGTTTAAAATAAATCTATTTGATTAAGTTATTTATGATAGTATATTAATACTATTTATTTAGATTTAAATATTATATCTAAAAATAAATATGTAATTCTTAGCTTATATCTATCCAAAATCCAATCCTCCCATTTTTAAAAGATCTAATATTTACATTATACTGTAGACCTCTTATGGACATCTCCTCACACACTTCCCTAGAGATATGCTTCTCCCACACAACACTTATCAGATGTCTAGTAGGAAATTTGTTTCTATTTAGTAAGTTTTTTAGTGTTTATATAATTAATATATGATACAAATATTTTTTAATGATTATTTAAATGAAATTATAATACTTTGTTTTTTAATTGATAGTAAGAACATATAAAGATAATATATTTTGTCATTCATTAAAGGAAGAAAAAGAAGATAATTTATTAATGTTTAGTCAATAGAACTATGGTAATTACGCTGTGAGGCGTCCCTATTTGAAAACAAATTTCCTGCGTGCATCGTGTGATAACCCGAAACCATTAGATTATATGTTAAACGATTAAAACATATTCAGTCATTGGATGAGAAGGCAAAGGTAGTTGCAAATATTTATTTTTCTAGGGATTCTTAGAGTCGCTCTGCCATTCAAATGGATCGCATCAGCTCCTTCTGTAACGGTTCTTGAATGTGGCTTGGTTTCAAAGCAATTGGGTGCAGAATGTGATCAATTAGCTCTGAGAAATTAAGAAAAGCCTGTTTCTTACCCTTCAAATAGACCTCAGCGATGTCATAGGTTCGAGCCACCATCTCTGGTGTATCGAAGGATCTGAGACAATTTCTGGTTTTCTTTTTGGGTTCCTTTATTTCAGAGATCCATTTCTTCTAATTATGATGACACATGCCTTTATAAGTTGGATATTGTACCTTCAATGTTCTCTCCTGTGGTGGAAAGGAGCACCCTCCTCTTGGGTTCGAATCCCCTTAGTTATCAATCTAGATTTCCTGGTTTCTACTGTATCCGTTGATAAAAACCCCATAGTCTTGGGTGGAGAAGAGGCTTCCTTATCCATATATTTTTTGCACAGAAATTCAAGCTTCCAGGGTTCTCCAACATAGGAATGTCATGTCTGTGGATGAACAGGGTAAAGGGTGAGAATAAGGTTGAGGGCACAGACATTAACATGGATTCCAATTTACCTGTGTATTATTGTGATTGGCATGATACATTTCCAGTGAGCATGTATTTGTCACAATATTAGTATTTTATTGTCTTAATGTTGTTGTGGCGTGTCCACTAATTTTGTATGGTGTGTCTAGTTGCTGCAGAAGGTTGAGTGTCCATTATATATCTACTTCTTAAGGTTGAGATAGAGTCTTTTTTATGGTCAAAATATCTTCTTGTAGGGTTTTTCGCAGAATTGTGTTGCAGATATGTTGCACATGTTTTTGGGCTTAAATTGATTACAGAGGGAATTTGTTGGAGCATAACATGTCCTATCATTAACCTGCTATTCTAGAGTACATTTGTTAAGTTGAAAAACACTTCTTTATGTTAGCTAGCCTTGTATTTGACAACCATCCCCTGTATTGTTGCTGTTATAAGCTGCTGATGTGAGTTAGCAAGAGAATAATAGAGGAATTTGTAAGTTGCAAATTTATTAGCCCATGGATGAGTCATTGAGGCAGTTTGTAGCCCATTGTGCAGAAACCTCTCGCCAGAAGAAATTTGATGAGGATAATTTTTGAAGCACTCATATTAGGGAAGGATGAGGAGAAAAAGTGAATGTAGTCTCCAGAACTCCCAAGGAAGAGCAGAAATCAAATGAGAAGAGGTTTATCTTGGTGATATCTGCTTCCCTCATGTATTTCGGGAGAATATTTCATATGAATATGCCCTCTCTAATGGTGGGTTTCTCTTTTGTCGAGCCTGCTGCATTTTGAATTCCTGGTCAATGGTGAATACATTTTCTTGTAAGTAATTGGAATTTTGAATGGGTATTTGTACTTGATATGTATAAATATGACTCTTTCTTTTCATGAACTTGTATACATGTGTATTGTTGTTCTTGTCATGATACATTTCTGGTGAGCATGTCTTTATCACAATATTAATATTGTATTGTCTTAATGTTGTTGCGGTGTGTCAAATAATTTTGTATGGTATGTCCAATTGTTGCAGAGGATTTCATTATAGAGATGTTGCACATGTTTTTGGGCTGAAATTTATTACAGAGGGAAGTTGTTGGAGCATAACATGTGCTTTCATTAACCTGCTATCCGAGAGTACATTTGTTGAGTTGAGAAACACTTCTTTATGTTAGCCAATCTTGTATTTGACAACCATCCCCTGTATTATTGTTGTTTTAAGCTGTTGATGTGAGTTAGCAAGTTTGTTTCCAGAATATTAGAGGAATTTGGAGGTTGAAAATTTAATATTTGGCTGAATTGGATACGTTTGATTGCAATGCGTTGCATTGAAGATTAAATAAGTTTAATTGAATACATTTGCATGTAAGCAATTGTAATTTGGAATGGGTCTTTGTACTTGATATGTATAAAGCTGACTCTTGCTTGTCATGAACTTGTATACCTGTGTATTGTTGTGACTATCATGATACATTTTCAGTGAGCATGTATTTGTCACAATATTAGTATTGTATTGCCTTAATGTTGTTCTGGTGTGTCCACTAATTTTGTATGGTGTGTCCAATTGTTGCAGAATGTTGAGTGTCTATTGCATATCTACTACTTAAGGTTGAGACAAATTCTTGTCTATGGTCATAATATATGCTTGTAGGGTTTGTCGCAGAATTGCGTTGCAGAGATGTTGGACATGTTTTTGCGCTGAAATTGATTATGGAGGGATGTTTTTGGAGCATAACATGACTTTTCATTAACCTTCTATCCGAGAGTACATTTGTTGAGTTGAAAAAAACTTATTTATGTTAGCCCACCTTGTATTTGACATCCATCCCCTGTATTGTTGCTGCTGAAAGCTGTTGATGTGAGCTAGTAAGTTTGTTGCCAAAATAACAGAGAAATTTGCAGGTTGAAAATTTAATATTGTGGAAGAATATTTTTAAAAACTCGATTCGAATTCCTTATTATCAACTATGTGTTTTACTACACCTGCAAGTCATCTCATTTGGAATTAGGCATTAATCCATCCCTCAAACATTCTTCCTTTCTGAATCCAGTGAAACATGAGTTATCTTGTGAGTAGAAAATCAAATTTTCTGAGTGATTTGTAGGAATTAAAGACATGAATAAAGTCTGACATTCAAAATTATCTGAAAAATCAAGGAAGAAGCTCTTTCAGTGCATAATAAAAATGAATATGTCCTCCGCATCACATCATTTATGCCATTTTGATAATTTGTGGAATGCAGAGAATCTAACTGTGATTGCTACGTTTATAAATGAAATATATTTTCATATCTTAACTCTTATTGGTTCTTAGTGGATATAATTGAGGGTTTTCACATATACAATAAGTGATCTCAATGATTTCCTCCCAAAACATTCCAAAATATTTGTGAATTAATCATAAGTTTCGGCTTCTTTTTTGGTATTTATTCTTCTTAATTTTGTTTAAAATATTATTGGATTTTCTTTAAAATTATAATTATTATAGAAAACCCCTTCAGCTGCCATTTTCATAAAAGATATTGCTGATGAGGTTTCCATGTCCAAGTGGAAAAAATGCTCAAAAATGGAATTGCTCATAATTGGTTGAAACCTGAACGATTAGATAGGCCTCATCATTGTGATTCTCGTGCCATGAATGGCACTCAAATCCGACGTCGTATGTGAAAGTTATGAATGTTTGAAGTTTTCAGTATCCTTCAAAAAATCAGTTGACCAAAGTTGACTTTTAACTTTGGAAATATTAAAAAAATAATATTCTGGGAATATTCCCCAAAATATTCCATACAATATTCCATATGGGCGAATGGAATTCTAACAAGTGTCCATATCTGATTCGAATTTTGGTTGAGTTGGAAAATTTTGGAAGTTACAAGGTTTGAACCCAAGACCTCTTGGTTATAGCGGAAATGCTTTACCGTTAGGTCACAATGGTGTTACTTGACTATGGTGGCTGAGAATTGTTATTTGAAGTTTTAATAAAATTTGGTTGGGCGGCAAAAGGGGCCAGCCCCTAAGGGCCAATCCCCATAAACCATAGAACCCACTGCTCAAAACCAAAGCTCTAACCTGGCAGCGACGGTTTGGATGGCAGATTATTGGGTCCTATGTGGCCACACATAAATGTTATCAAATGCCATGGTTAATAAAACATGGTTTGTTAAATGAATTCCGCCGATGGTTCCGGCAAGAAAAAATGGTCTATGTGACCACAAATGCCTAACATTTGTTACGACCACCAGCAGTTCTGCCTATTTTAGCGCCACTCCGAAATTTCTGGCCAGATTTCCAAATTAGCACCCTTAACTGCATTTAGCCCACATTTAGTAGGGTTTTCAATTGACATTGGGCAGAATTTTTTTTTCATCATAACTTCTTCAATATTGGACCAATTTGGATGAAATTTTGGTCAATTTTGGGTATTTTGAGCATTCTGGAGTGTTTGGGATAGTTTTCAAAGTGGATAGAGGTTTTATATAGCCATTTTTTCTTCAGGAAAGCTTGGAGAGCCACCAGGGCCATCAGGGAAATGGAGCTATATTGGGCTATACTTCACTATTTCACGTGAAACAAAAGCCATTTTTAGCTTATTTTTGTCTTTTGAATTCAATTTCACTGCTGGTTTTTCCTGTTTAGGAATATTTCTCATTGTATAATCCATTTGAGAAACTTAATAGAGCAAGGACATGCCCATTGGGAGCCTTGGACCCGGAAAATGTAGCCCAGGAGGGGTGAACTTCCTCATCATGTTGTTGTGTTATGTTATGGTGAACTTTATATGATGTGTATTTCTGATTTAATATGTTAAACAGTAAATTTAATTAACATTCCCTCACACATAAGGCTCATAAAACTTATCAAAAACACTTTGTTTAACTTGCAAGACATGGAGAATACTTTGCACACTTAATTAAATAGAAATGGATACTTTGCACAACATTTTCATATCAGTTGGTATCACAACTCAGTAATTGAGTATTAAGAGCTAGAGTTTTACTCTGCATTTGTTTTGTGCAAAGATATAGTTGATCGTTTGCAAGTTTTGATGCTTAATAGGCTTAAACTTAAAATAGGGGAAGGAAAATTAGTTAGAGCACAAGCTAATCCTCAACCAAGGAGGGCCAGAGAGCCATTGCCTCCACCATCTATTACACCCCCAAGAGTTACTAAAGAATCCTCAAGCATGTCTTCCGACATTGATCCCAAAGAAGAAGAACGGGTATTCTGAAAAGCTTTCCTAGACATGACAGAGATGGTAAGGATACTCTACCAAGAAAGGAATGATAGGCTTGTTGGAGAAGGGTCTACAGATCAGAAAGAAGGAGAGGGTTCTTTAGGAGGAAAGAAAAGTGATGACAAGTTAAAGAAATTACATGGAGGAAATGGTGATCCACCATCCCCATATTCATCCTCTTCCTCTACATCATGATCCTCTACTTCGATGAATCAATCTCACAAGTCTAAAACCACTGGTAAAAGTCCATTTTTAAAGCTCGATGTAAAATTTGAGTTGCCTATGTTTAACGATGAAGTCAATGAAGAGAAACTTGAAAATTGGATAAGATAGTTGAAAGTTTACTTGAGGATACAAGACCTTCATGAAGACGACACTAAGATTCAATTAGCCTCTTTAAGAATGGAAGGCGTAGCATTGGTATGGTGGGAGGCCAAGACTAAGGATGAAATAAAAAAACATGGTAAGATCACTTTATCATGGGCTGAATCTATTTCCGCAATTAAGTAGAAATTTTTTCCATTACCTCATTTACAAAAGGCTATCATGAATTCGCAAAGTTTTAGACAACTTAAAGACAAAGTGTTCTAGATTACACTCAAGAGTTTAGAAGAAGGGCTCTGTTGTTGGGAATTTATTTTCATAGTCAAGATACCTTGCTGAATATATAGGTGGTTTACACAGCTATCTTATACATACTATCCTTACGTTCAATCCTACTAGTCTAGACGAAGTTTGTGTACAAGTTAAACATTTAGAGGCTAGAGGGAAACAATCTTCTGATGGGAATAAGGATAATGAAGTTAAAGGCAAAGGGAGGAAAAGAAATGCAAACTCTAGGAAAGAAAAAGGAAAGTCATTTTGTAAAAACTGTTCCAAGACAAGCCACGATGAAGACCATTGCTGGAAACTTCATCTGGAGTTGAAACGAGAGAAATTTAAAAACAAAGATAATGCCAAAGAAAAGGGGAAAATGGTTGCAACTGTTGAAAAAGACTTAGGGTCGGAATCAGGTGATGAAACTAAAATCATAGCCATGGTACTAAGGAACATAAAGGGAAAATAAGTTGTAAAGGAAACAAATCCCAGTTCTAGCACTTTAAACTGTCACATAGAAGCTCAAAATGAAAAGAAGGGGATAGAGCTATTTCATATAAGGATAATCTCAAAACACACAAAGATAGACACACTATTTTATAGTGGGTCTCAAGCAAATCTCATCTCAGAAGACTTAGTCAAGAAGCTGAAACTTGAGACCATACCTCATCCAAAGCCATATCCACTTGGATGGATTTGAAAGGATGCTAATTTACAAGTCTCAAGAAAGTGCATGTTGCACTTCTCCATAACAGCTCATTATGTTGATTTGGTTGAACTAGATGTGGTACCACTTGACATTACATGTGTGGTGTTGGGTAGTCCTTATTTATAGAAATAAAATCGATCTTCTAGTGCCATGAGAACAAGTACCATTTGTTCAAGGATGGTAAGGAGTTTATTGTGAGAGCACATTGGAAGAAACTAGAATCTTCTTTAGTGAATGCATGGCAATTGAAAAGGCTTGTCAATGCAAGTCAAAATCTGACTTTGTTGATGATTAAGCAAAAATATTTTGTACATAATCCTTTTCATGTTATTGCTGATGTAAATGATGATATGTTTCAGTCTAAAAGCAGGTCGTCTTTGGAAGAAGATGACAAGATGTTGCAGAAAGTGCCTTTGGTGTCGATCAGTGCAGAGAACAAATTTTCGGTGCAAGGTGGTGCAAAAATCCAAGAGAGGGTAAAGCATGCAAGAAAATAGGGCACAAAGTTCAGCATGGGTCATTGCTGGTTTTAGAATGGCAGATTGGTATGGTGAGAAAACTTGGTCGGGAATCGATGCAAGTACATGGCTCATTCGGCAAAAATTCGCCATAAGGACAGTTGGCAAGGTGAATCTCAATTTTAGTTTCCTTTGAAGTTAGACCATTGTAGAAACAATATGTATTCTACAAATTATAGTTGTTGTTCTGCAAATTTCAAAAATTTTCATCATGACTCAGTCAAGGTTGGCAACAGTCGGTTAGCGGATTCAAGGAATAATTTATATTTTTATGAGAAGCTCAATTTGATGAAGTCAGGAAGATTTTAGTGGTTAAGGGTTGGAAGAGTGGAGAATCAGTCTCCTCATCTTCAATTTCTATAATTCAGAGAGCTTTTGGGGTCCAAAAGCTTCCCATTTTGGAGGTGTGATAAGGTGATCATATCCAAGTGGAAAAAAATGCTCAAAAATGGAATTACTCAGAATTGTTTGAAACCTGAACGACCAGATAGGCCTCGTCACTAGGATTCTGGAACTGTGAACGACACTCAAATCTGACATCCTATGTGAAAGTTATGCAGGTTTGAATTTTTAAGTATCCTTCAAAAAATCAATTGACCAAAGTTCTCTTTTGACTTTGGAAATATTAAAAAAAAGAATATTCCACACTGGCAAATGGAATTCTGACAAGTGTCAAGATTTGATTCGAATTTTGGTTGACTTGGAAATTTTTGGGCCTATCACGAGTTGCCATGTGGCAGGCTCGGAGGCCGCCACGTGGCCCCAGGCCAAGGAGGAGGCATGCCATGTTAAAATTTTGGCAGTTACAAGTTTTGAACCCGAGACCTCTGGGTTATAGTGGAAATTCTTTACTGTTAGGTCACAATGGTGTTACTTGACTATGGTGGCGAAGAATTTTTATTTTAAGTTTCAATGAAATCTGGTTGGGTGGCAAAGGGGCCCAGCCCCCATAAACCATAGAACCCACTGCCTGAAACCAAAGCTCTAACCTGGCGGCTATGATTTGGATGGCGGCTTATCCGGTCTTATGTGGCCGCACATAACTGTTGTCAAATGCCACAATTAATAAAACATGGTTTGTTAAACGAATTCCGCCGACGGTTCCGACAAGAACAAATGGTCCATGTGACCACAAATTCCTGACATTTATTACGACCACCAGCAGTTCCACCTATTTTAGCACCACTCCGACATTTTCGGCCAGGTTTCCAAATTAGCGCCCTTAACTGCAGTTAGCCTGCATTTAGTGGGGTTTTCAATTGACATTGGGAAGAAATTTGTTTTCATCATAACTTCTTCAATATTGGACCAATTTGGACAAAATTTTGGTCAATTTGGGTATTCTGAGCATTATGGAGTATTTGGGATAGGTTGCAGAGTGAAAAAATGTGTTCTACAACCATTTTTTCTTCAGGTAATCTTGGAGAGCCACTAGGGCCATCAGGGAAATGGAGTTGTATTGGGCTATACTTCATTGTTTGAGGTGAAACAAAAGCCATTTTTAGCTTATTTCTGTCTTCTGAATTCAATTTGACAGTTGGTTTTTCTTGTTTAGGCATATTTATCACTGTATAATCCATTTGAGCAACTTAATAGAGCAAGGACATGCCCATTGGGAGCCTTGGACCCAGCAAATGTAGCTTAGGAGGGGTGAACTGCCTCATCATGTTGCTATGTTATGTTATGGTGAAGTTTATCTGCTATGTATTTCTGATTTAAGATGTTAAATAGTAAATTTAATTAACATTCCCTCACACATAAGACTCAAAAAACTTATCAAAAACACTTTTTTTAACTTGCAAGACATGGAGAATACTTTGCACACTTAATTAAATCGAAATGGATACTTTGCACAACATTTTCAATTACTTCCATTTCAGATCAGTTTCCTTTTCAAATGAAAATTCATTGAAAGCTCTCAACACAAGAATCCATGATCAACACTCCTCTCCCTTTTCTTGCATTGCATTTTTCCTACTATCCCCTGCTTCTGTTGTTATAATTCTCTCCCACTCTTTCCTTGATAGCCTCCTTGTTGCCAAATTGGCAATACGAATCCAAGATGTCTTTGATTATGGTGGAGGATTGAATATTCCTAGACATAACCAGTACTACACCCTACTATTTTATCACAATATATCTCATACAATACTTTCTTATTGTTGAATAATCACACACCATTAACACACATAAAAACACACAGATTTATAGTCAAACACAGTCATGGAGGAAAAGGCTTCAACCTCACGAATTCCTCACATATTTTATCATTATTAAAAGAATGTAATATTACAATTAAATAGATGAGGATACTGTGTATCAAGATAGTGTGTTCTATCTTGGACACTTTGGCTGAGACAATTTCTCAACCATACACACGCCAATCTAGGAGCTACCTAAACTAACTCCTAACTTAGAGGAATAGCCCAATCTAGAGAGTTAGGCATACATTAAAAACTTTTAATATTTAATTTATTTTGGATTTATAATTGTTTTATGAGAGAGGCTAACAGTTATGTGTTATGCCTTCCTTTCCTGGCAACCTTTTCATTATGGGCCAAAGCAGTAGTGGCCCATACAATTGCTTCTGCTTATGCAGGAAATAGGCCTTCATGGCTAAGGATGATTCAAAAACTACCCAAGCTCTGGAAATGCCTCTTGGGACTTATATCTAGGTTTCACTTTTAATCTCGGGGTTCAGTGGTCTGATGTTTGTGTTAATTTCTGCAGTCATTAATGGGGTATTTGTGTTGGTATTTCTTGCAGTATAGGGGATTGGGGCTACTTTGTGTGGGGGAATTTTTTATTCAATTGTGTTTGCACATGCCATGATTGTCTGCAATTTTTCCAAAATTGTATGTGTGCAGGTACCCACATACAATCATGGTACTTCATTCATTTTTTTCATTACACGAGGATTTCGGCGCTCTAAATATCTCCTTGGGATTCACTGTTAGATTCATCTTTCTCTTGTCTGTCTAGCCCACTGGTGCATGCAACACATCCATCCCTTAAGGGCCCAAGTGTCACATTACGAAATGGGATACGAGGTGCAAGTCTCATTTAGGTATCAAGTACAAGGGTGAATATAAGGCCATTGGGGTTTGATTACTATATATCACCCTTATTTATATTCAATGGGTTTGTGGAATGGTGAAATTCAGGCCACGATGGCTAAGTGGTGGTCATACCATATCATGTATACTTTTGGGATCAATTCATTGCATTTTTCAAGGTGCCTTTGGAAATATAGTGTTGGTGAGAGGAATGATGACAATCATTATTTCCCTTCTCTACAACTCTCAGTCCCTGTGACTCAACCTAGCTTACCTTAGACTTGATTTTGTGGTGTGACAAAATTCAGGCCTATCTTTTCAGAGGATCTCGGGCTTATGGGTCATTTTTTTTCAAGGTTTAATTTGATTAGTGTTGAAGTAATCTTGAACCAAACTTGAAAAGGGCTTGAGGCAGACTTGGAGCAAATTTTGAAGTATTCATTGAAAAATACTTGTATCCTGATTTGTTCAGAAACATGAAGAAAATATTGGAGACACCTAGTTGTAGATTTGAAGCTTGTTTTGAGGCAATATTTTGAGCAATCCATCAACCATTTTGAAGCAGAATTGGAGATTTTGTTTTTGGTACAAACTTGAATAAGTTTCTGGAATTTTGGACCATAAATCTTGCATAAAACTCATAGATGCCTTTTGAAGAAGACTTGAAGGATATCAGAGCATAATTTTTGTGCAAACTTGAAGACACTTTTAAGTAGATCTTTGAGGAATTTCTTGAAGCAATAATTTTGCATCTTTTGGAGCAAACTTTGGAATTGGTTTTGAGATAAGTTTGAAGAAATTTTGGAGTTTCATATAGGACCATATTTGGAGTTGTGTTGAGACAATATTTGGAGCATTTCTAAGGATTCTTGGAGCAACCATTTATCAGTATACTTGAAGAAATATTTATGTAGTAGAATTTGGAAGAATTCTTCAAAGGGTTTGGTACAAATATTTGACCAGATGTTGAAGTGATTCTTGAAGGATAAAATCATGGATGTGATGTTGGTGTCTATGTTAGATTCAGAGGATTTGTGTCCTTATAAAATATTGGTGCCTTGTAGAATTAGTTATTTGAAAAGGTTGGAGAAATTTTTTTGTAAAATAGGTTCATATTCCTCACTATTATTTTCAATATTAAAATTATATATTTGTTATATCTTATGCTTCCTAATGTGAAATCCTTTAGCTAGCTTAATATTACAATTGAAAGAAATATTGATTCATCCCCCCTCTTAGTGTTTCCATCACAAGCAATCTAACACTAGTTTGGTTCTGTGATGACAAGATTTGGACCAACTAGTAGATTCATGACTTGTTGCATTAGCTGAAAATGAAGACCATTTCATTAGATTAAAAAAATTGGGCATTGTATGATAACCCTTTGTTGTGGCTCATGTGTGTTCCAATTTCTAGAGCAGGGGAAGGTGGCTCTAGATTTTGACTAATTCTTCCAAATGGGTAATTATATGTTGATTATTTTATATCTTATACACAACAATGAGGTTCAATAAGTTGTAAAATCTACTAATGGTATATCTCTAAACGGTTTTAATTTTCTATCACCTAGATTAAATAATGAATTTTGCAAGAAAAATTTTCAATAATTTTCTTTCTCCTTTCCAGTGTATTAGCTTTTGGGAAACATTCTATGGGAAAGAAAGGAATACAAAGATAGACATTCAACACTTCAAGCTTTGGGGAGAAATCACTCCAAATTCAAAATTTTGTTTCTTTGGAACATGATTCCTGTTATGGGCTGGATGTTGTTTTCAAGGCCATTTTTCTCATGAGAGGGAGAACTCAGATTGCTCTTCTAATGGTGCTCATAAAAAATATGAGCTTGGCCTTGGTTGACAGCCTCTTCCAGTATAGAGTGACAGGGACTTATATCTGGGTGTCCCTTTTAATCCTGGGGTGCAGTCATTAATGGGGTTTCTATGTTGGGATTTCCTGCAGTATGGGGGATTGGGGCTATTTTGTGTGGGGGAATTTTTTATTCAATTGTGTTTGCACATGCCATGATTGTCTGCAATTTGGCCACAGTTGTATGTGTGGAGGTATCCTCATACAATCATGGTACTTCATTCATTTTTTTCATTACACAAGTATTTCAACGCCTCTAAATCTCTCCCTGGGATTTACTATTAGATTCATCATTCTATTTTCTGTCTAACCCACTGGTGCATGCAATACATCCATCCCTTAAGGGCCCAAGTGTCACATTATGAAATGGGATACGAGGTGCAAGTCTCATTTAGGTATCAAGTACAAGGGTGAATATAAGGCCATTGGGGTTTGATTACCATATAACACTCTTATTTATATTAAATGGGTTTGCGTAATGGTGCAATTTAGGCCATGATGGCTAAGTGGTGGTCATACCATATCATGTCTACTTTTGGGATCAATTCATTGCATTTTTCAAGGTGCCTTTGGAAATATAGTGTTGGTGAGAGGAATGATGATAATCATTATTTCCCCACTCTACTTCTCTCAGTCCCTGTGACTCGACCTAGCTTACCTCAGACTTGACTTTGTGGTGTGACAAAATTCAGGCCTATCTTTTGAGAGGATCTCAGGCTTATGGGTGATTTCTTTTCAAGGTTTAATTTGATCAGTGTTGAAGTAATCTTGAACTAGACTTGAAAAAGGCTTGAGGCGGACTTGGAGAAAATTTTGAAGTATTCATTGAAAAATACTTGTATCCTAATTTGTTGAGAAACTTGAAGAAAATATTGGAGACACCTAGTTGCAGACTTGAAGCTTGTTTTGAGGCAGTATTTTGAGCAATCCATCAGCCATTTTGAAGTAGACTTGGAGATTTTTTTTTTTTGGTACGAACTTGAATAAGTTTTTGGAATTTTGGAGCATAATTCTTGGATAAAACTTAGAGATGCGTTTTGAAGCAGACTTAAAGATTATCGGAGCATATTTTTTGTGAAAAATTGAAGACATTGTTAAGTAGATCTTTGAGGAATTTCTTGAAGCAATAATTTTGCATCTTTTGGAGCAGACTTTGGAATTGGTTTTTGAGATAATTTTGAAGAAATTTTGTAGTGGCATATAGGACCATATTTAGAGTTGTGTTGAGACCATATCTGGAGCATTGCTAAGGACTCTTGGAGCAAACCTTTATCAGTATATTTGAAGAAATATTTATTATGTAGACTTTGGAAGAATTCTTTAAAGGGTTTGGTACAAAACTTTGACCAAACGTTGAAGTGATTATTGAAGGATAAAATCATGGATGTGGTGTTGGTGCCTAGGTTAGATTGAGAGGATTGGTGTCCTTATAAAGTATTGGTGCCTTGTAGAATTAATTATTTGGAGGCAATTTCTTTGTAAAATAGGTTATGAGTCCTCACTAATATTTTCAACAATAAAATTATTTATTTGGTATATCTTGTGCTTCCTAATATGAAATATTTTAAGTAGCTTAATATTACAATTGAAATAAATATTGATTCATCACCCCTCTTACTGTTTCCAACACAAGTAATCTAACACTAGTTTGGTACTGTGATGACAAGATTTGGACCAACTGGCAGATTCATGACTTGTTACATTAGCTGAAAATGAAGACAGTTTCATTAGATTAAAAAATTTGGGCATTGTATGATAACCCTTTGTTGCGACTCATGTGTGTACTAATTGCTAGAGCAGGGAAAGGTGGCTCTAGATTTTGACTAATTCTTCCAAATGGGGAATTATATGTTGATTAGTTTATATCTTCTACACAACAATGAGGTTCAATACGTTGTAAAATATATTAATGGTATATCTCTATACGGTTTTAATTTTCTATCACCTAGATTAAATAATGAAGTTTGCAAACAAAAATGGCAATAGGTTTCTTTCTCCTTTCCAATGTATTAGTTTTTTGGAAACATTCCATGGGACAAAAATGCACACAAAGATAGACATTCAACATTTCAAGTTTTGGGGAGAAAACACTCCAAATTCAAAATTTTGTTTCTTTGGAACCTGATTCCTATTAGGGGCTAGATGATGTTTTTAGGGCCATGTTTATCATGAGAGGGAGAACTCAGATTTCTCTTCTAATGGTGCTCTTTACAAATATGAGCCTGGCCTTGGTTGAAAGCCTGTTCCAGTACAGAGTGATGGACATGAGTCATGGAAGCAACTTCTATTATGAGAATAGTAGTAGAATAAGTTAATCAATAGTGTGGGAGGATCCTCTGCTTCTATTTATGTATTCAATGGTGGGTGTGATGGAGGTTGTGATGAGATTTTTGTTTTACTACACCTGCAAGTCATATCATTTGGAATTAGGCATTAATCCATCCCTCAAACATTCTACCTTTATGAATCTAGTGAAACATGAGTTATCTTGTGAGCAGAAAATCAAATTTTCTAAGTGCGGGGGATTGGGGTTGCTTTGTGTAGGGGAATTTTTTATTAAAATGTGTTTACACATGCCATGATTGTCTGCAATTTGGCCACAATTGTATGTGTGATGGAACCTAATTCCTCTTATGGGCTAGATGTTGTTTTCAGGGCCATGTTTCTCATGAGAGGGAGAAATCAGATTGCTCTTCTAATGGTGCTCATTACAAATATGAGCCTTGCCTTGGTTGACAACCTGTTCCAGTAAATTGTGATGGGCATGAGTCATCGAAGAAACTTCTATTATGAGAATAGTAGTAGAATAAGTTCATCAGCAGTGTGGGAGGCTCCTCTTATATTTATGTATTCAATGGTGGGTGTGATGGAGGTTGTGATGAGTTGTGTGTTTTACTACACCTGCAAGTCATCTCGTTTGGAATTAGGCATTAATCCATCCCTGAAACATTCTTCCTTTCTGAATCCAGTGGAACATGAGTTATCTTGTGAGCATAGAATCAAATTGTCTGAGTGCTTTGTATGAATTAAAGACATGAATAAAGTCTGACATTCAAAATTCTCTGAAAAAAGTAATAGATGAAGTTTTAACAGTGAACAAGTGATGCAGTTGATTGTGCAGGCCATGACCCTGGGGAATTCTTTTTCATAATCTTCAAATAAATTATTTTAAAATTTTCAATTGACAACACCTAACGTACATCAAATTTACAATGAAAGACAACATTATTACTGAACCTGATGGCTTCTCCTACCTTTACTAAAATTGACTAAAATCACTACAAATATCTTGCTTAGCAACTAAAAATCTTAGGGAATTTCCTTTGCAGCATCGGGTGATGGGGCAATTGCTATTTAATAAGCTACTAGATTATATTAATTCTAACCAATTAAAAAAAATGATCTCACTTCAATTAAGAAAAATAACTATAAGAGAGAATTTACTAAAATCTATATCACTCTATAAAAACATAATTCTTACTTATACACATTATTAATTTGCATAAAATATTGACATCATTATGCATAAAATATTGATATCATCTCATAGATTAGTAATTGAAAATAAATTTATTTAATTAAATTATTTAAGACAATATGTTATGATCATGACAAGATAACATCAACTTAATTTAAAAAAAAAAACTAACTTCTTTAGAATATTTAATTTTTGGCATGAAATTATTATGTATAAGCAAATTTAAACTTAACCAAATTAAAACTAAAATTGACTATAATGTTATAACAAAATTATATCCCTTATGCATTTAAATAAAGAAAATATCATCAATGGTTATGAATATCATACTCAAAATAACATATATAAAAAAGAGTAAATAAGTCAGGTTAGGATAAAAAAAAAAACTAATAGTAACCATAATTGAGACGACTTTGAATTAGTATATGGATTAAAATAAATTTATGAAAATGATTAAATTTCATTATATCTTTCGAGAAAGATATGTTCAGTTGAGTCGTAGTTTAACTAGACTATTTTTTTGCCCTAAAAATCATGGAAATTCTGGTAAGATTTTAAGAAAATTTGGATGGGTTTTTTGTAAATCCACGTTATAACTATCAAACTTTAATATTTTGGGTGCTCTAGAGGTTTTTGATGGTGCTGAATCTATTTCCACCATCAAAATCATGATTCAAACATTGTTAGTGTAAGATTTCTTAAAAAAAATTGGCCCGAATTCCCGCCAATTTTGACTAGCCAATTCCTCCGTCTCGTTAAACAACTCCTTATGCTGATATGCAGAAGTAAAAGTAATAACTCATGCAAGTGAAATAGATAACTGCCCAATATTTTATAGTTTATTTATTTATGAGTAGGAGGTAAATACTATATATAGTATTTTTATTTTATCTAAATATCTATAGTGAACCAGAGAGGTTAAATTAGTCACTTCTCTTTTGACAATTTGATTTTAGAATATTTTTGAAATCTGGCATGGATATCTTATTTGTAAATACAGAGATGAGACTCTAGCTGATCAGATAATCCTTTGGTTTATTAAATGGGAGGGTATCGTGCAGAATTTGAGCACCGATAGTGTTGTTGCAATACTCCAAGATCTTGTCGCCGAGGATATACAGGCAATCGGAGCAATGATGGACAGAGGTTGTGTAAGTGCAGTATGCTTCGCCGTAGGCAGTGGGAGAGCCTGGTGCATAGGGCGTGTTTTCTTCCAGATCTTTCATGAGCGTTGAGAGAGTATCAAAGAAAGGACTTCCGATTGGGATTTGCTCGTTGTTACGCACTTTTGAGGCAGACTTTGGATTCTGCGCGCCCACCACCACCAGGAGTAGTAACATTACAGCTAAAGCAAAGCTAACTGACCACTTCGCCATGGCTGCCTCAGAGGAAATAATAATGTCACCTCAAATGGCAAACGTTATTGCGATGCTTATCAAAATCTGCTGGGGTTAAACATCGTGTATTTAGTGAAGGTGGTCAGATTGATGGGTAACCTTCTAGATACTTGAGAAATGTGCAGGAAAGGAATGACATATTGCTTTAAGAGTGCATCACAATTTGAAGCTCTTAATCCTAGGATACTTCACCACGCTTCCTTTATTTGGGGAGAGATTTATTCCCTACTGCTCTTAACTCATTTAAATATTACGTCGGGTCTGGTAGAGGATATAATTGCATGTTTTTTCATTTCCATAAATTTTATTAGTATGGGTATCACATCCCTTTGAGCCTCTTTTGATTCATTAATGTTTTAAAGGAGTATCTCATGCATGGGAACCTTGAAGGAATGGCGATTGGGTCAAGGCTTATTGTTGGTCTAATTTGTAGTCTTGTGGTTACTTAATCAAGGAAATTCTTAATTTTTATTCGTGCAAAGGAATGCAAGGAAATATTGAGCCAAGGATAGATGAGATGACCATATTTCTTGAGAACATGAAATGGAGGTAGTGACCATATTTCTTGAGAACATGAAATGGAGGTAGTTGTCACATGATTAAATAAGTTACAGGAAATGATGGAAGATGTCACACTACCACGTTGTATGGATATGCATTGGGGAGGGAGGGGGACATATCACGGAATTGGAGAAATGTAGGAAAAATAGGAATTGTCATTAGGAAAATGGTGTCCCAGTAATAGGGGAAGTGTTCGTCATACACATGGAGTACAAGTTGGAACATGGGAATTATAGTATTAGTATAATGTAGTACAAGTGCTAGTATTTAGTATGCTAGCAAAGTTTGCTAGTGAGTTACATTAACCCTACATGTGGACGCTCGATAACATAATGGAGGCAAAGATTTTTGTTCACCAATGAAAAATGACATAAAGAGGACAAAGGTTAGAGTGAATTAAAACGCACCATGTGTTGAAAAAACTCTTCAATAAAATGGGAGTTGGGATTGGGATATCAAAGATGGAAGGGGTTGTCATTACTAACATATATTGACAACTAAAATGCCATTATCCATACACATTGTTAACCAAGAAAGGGATGAGAGGTGAGATTTCATAGGATAATGATTTAGAGCAGTATGAATATCTTGATAGAAAAATTTTTGTTGAACCTACAGGCATGACCAATAAAGATTCAAGGACAATGGTTTATTATAGGTTTAAAGGAAAAAAAACCCAATAATTGGAACATCGCCAACCACATGTATACATAACTAGTGGAGAATTGAGGAATCAATGACTTAGGAAAGGTTTGATAATAAGAGATATTAGTACAATTGTTTGATATGCAATGGTTTATATCATTTTTATATGTCTATTAATTTATAGATAGAAAATGGAAAAATTTTCACATTAACTTATATCAATCATATTAGTAATAATAATAATATAATTCTAAGGTTACGACCAAGTTAGACACTAAATTGGTGAATGAGACCTCTTATATAAGAAAAGGACTCACCTCTCTGTAGTGATTTGACTGCTAAAGTCTACTAAGACATACAAACTCTATCACTCTACTATTTTGAACATGTGACCTCTTATGAGGAAACACATGCTCTTAACCATTAGGAAACTCATGCACTTAACCATTAGTAAATGTAGTGTTAGTTATAGTTAATGTATTTGTGGTGGATTCATTGTGCATGGTAGATTAAACCCTTAAATCTAGTACATGTGATGTCCTCAGGAGCTATGAGAAGTACATATGAGGTTCACCAATTATGGTTTACCAGGGTTGATGGGATTGATCGAGATTGGCGAGGTTTACCATGCTCAAGGTTACATTAATGTTAATGCTAATTTTTTTGTAATGTTATGAAAATGGTTACATTAATGGTTGAGATGGTTGATGGGATTCACCATGGGTGAAGAGGATTGATCTCATATTCAACTATAGTTAATGTTAATGCTAATTTTGTCCTAATGTTATGAAAATGGTTGAGATGGTTGATGGGATTCACGATGGGTGAAGAGGGTTGATCTCATATTCAACTATAGTTAATGTTAATGCTAATTTTTTCATAATGTTATGAAAATGGTTAGATTAATTATTGAGATGGTTGATGGGATTCACCATGGGTGAAGAGGGTTGATCCCATATTCAACTATAGTTAATGTTAATGCTAATTTTATTGTAATGTTAAAATCGTCAATTAAGATGACTATAGTTTTATGGTGTATTTATATAAATAAATATACATGAAAAATGTATGTAATTATATTAATATAATATTTTTTAAATATGGAGTAATGTGTAATGAAACAAAGTTTTAGGTTTGTGAATAATATATTTAATACTATTAATCTAGAACATTCCATGCTTTACCTATTCTTTGTGGCCAAGGATGGTTAGCATGTTTGTACATGGTCAACCATAATCATCAATTACGATGACTCTAGTTTTATGATGTATTTCTATAAATAAATGTACATGATAAAGGTATGTAATTATATTAATAAAATATTTTTTTTAAAATATGGAGTAATGTGTAATGAAATAAAGTTTTAGATTTGTGAATAATACATTTAATATTATTAATGAAATTTGTATATCAAAATGATACGGAAGTTTAACTATACATTAAATAAATTTAGCATTCAAAATTATATATTATTAATGAGTCATAATTAATTTTAAAATAAAAATGTGTTTTATTTTAATATTAAATACGGTGAACAAATATATTAAAAATATTTCAAAACATAATTATTTTATATTTATACAAAGTCAAAAGTCTAATCAATTTGGCCATTAAGAATTGCCATATTTGGTATGGTAGGGAGATGGATAAATAAAGTGGTTATTTATAGAGACTTTAGAATTGTTTTGATTATGAAAAATGTTTGGATGGGCAAAAAAAAATAAAAAAATTGCAATAATAATGTTTGAGTCTAGTTTTTGATAGTGAAAATAAATTCAACACCATAAAAACATTTAAAACACTCAAAATATTGAAATTTGACAGTTCTAATTTGGATTTACAAAAATCTTTAATAAACTTTATCAAAATTTTCACAAAATTTCCATGATTTTTAAAATAAGTTTACGATTAAACGGTAGCATGCTAGTATGACATTATGCAGGAAGTAGTTGTAGTGATTACATCAAATAGAACACATCATTGCTCGGTGGAATACGCAGAGAGAGTTCCCTGTTGCAAACGTTCCTCATGAGTGGAATCAACGTGCCATATGATAGTTTTGATGGGCACCGAGGACGAGTCATTTTCTTTACAGCAAAATGGAAATTGCATGTTGCTGATGTCATCCATGTGTAACTACTCTTTGTTTAAGAGGTAAATTGTCAATGTTAAGTTGCTAGAAGTTGTCGACAATGGAGTCAGACCCACGTCCCATTGTTTTGAAAATGTTGACTTAGAATCTCTTTTAGGATGCCCTCAATATCAAAACGATTACGGTCCGGTGCTTCGTTGAGATTCTTTATCATATAGGTTATTGTAGTTATTTGTTTAGAAAATAATAGAAATTTTGTTAAAAGTTTGGTAAAATTTGTTTAAATATAAGTATAGTTAAAATTTTAGATGTTTTTGAGATTTTTTTTGATGATGTTGAATTTATTTTTATTATATATATATATATATATATATATATATATAAATAAGTTAGAGGAATCGGTAACATACTCGGATGAGACTAGGCTCGAACTAATGACCTGCTTAAAAGCATGAACGTATATCCCCTAGCGACTAGAGCATGCCCTTGCGAACACTATAAAAAAATAATATTTAATCACTACTAAAAAAATAACTTCAACCAATTTTATTTCTCTAAACAAATTTATGCCCTCGAGACAACTGCATTGTGGACAACTTCGTCGTTTATTAGAAATAGTCTATAAATGTAAATTTCATTTAGGAAGCATGGAAGCTACTCTAAACCACAAACTTCTATTTAATTGAAATTTAAAGCTAGCACGGATAGTTGAAGATAATATGAATGATTTTTCAGGATACACCGTTCTTTTAATTCCGATACATTATTTAACCATATTCAAGGTTACCATTTGATAGAAGATTTCAGGATGAGTTATCGTTTAGATTAACTTGAGGATAAGTGGATAGTATATGCTAAGATATTTTGAAAATTTAGTAGATAATGAGTTATTTTATTCATATTTATCTATTTTTCAAAATATTTTAGAGCGAACAATCAACCTAAAAATAACTTTTCAATTACGGCTTGGTAATACTCCATTAAAACGGATGATTTCAGCAAAGCAGGCAGTGCTTGCAGTTGCAGTGATTGATCGCGATCGAAAGTGGATGTTTGATGTCTTATGAGATAAGATGAAGTGTGCACTGAAAATCAGCGTCTTTGTGCGTTGAACAAAGTTTGTTTCTGGGCCAACTCAATCATGTGGGGCCTACAAAAATTGCTATATGACTTCATTTTTACCTTGATGTCATAAGTTTATGAAATAACTTATTCTTTTCGTGACTCGTGGACTCCTGCCCAGGGCGTGTACAAGGGGAAATTTCTCCACAGCCCTTCACATTTTCACTCACGTTTTAAATAACGCTGGCACAGTCCCCCCCCTCACATTTCTTCCAGAAATCACAATCAATACGCGCTTACACCATACATATAAATATTCGCCTCCACATCTTAACTCCGCAACACATTGCAACTTCAGTTGGTTTGAGATTTTGTGTTCAGGAATCACCAATCTGTAGGGTAGCGTAAACAAACTGCAACATATCTACTACAGTGTGATTAATCTTTTTCCGCTGCCACGGCACAGCGTTCGAATTGCGTCGCTAGTTATGGATAAAGCCTCCCGAGAGCACCTTTCACCGTTTCCATCATCAGACGAAGATCGCGGACAAAAGTGCTCCCAATTTAGGGGAATCCGAATTGGAAAATGGGGGAGTTGGGTGTCTGAAATCCGGATGCCCAAAACCAGACAGAAGATATGGCTGGGGTCATACAAAACCGCCGAGCATGCCGCCCGTGCTTACGACGCCGGAATGTATTGCGTGAGAGGCCCCAGCGCCAAATTCAACTTCCCCGATTCGGTGCCCGCCATTCCGTCCGCGTCTTCACTTTCCCGTGGGCAAATTCAGGTTGCTGCGGCCAAATATGCCCTCGACGTAATCCCTTCAAGTTTGCCCTCTCTGCAGAATATCACAATTATTAAGAACGACGCGACGAAGAAGCCGGCGTCGCCTTCACGACCGTTTTCAGTTTCAGAAACGGAGTGGGCATGTGGCAATTTGGAGATTTCCCAGGCGCAGGACTTGGGGTTGTGGGAGACTACGTTCGAGGAGAATGGCGGCCTGAATTTAGAGAAAATCCCGTCGATTGAGGAGGCGTCATTGAGGGAGTTCATTCCGAGATGCGAGGAGGAGCAAGAAGACGAATACATCTTCTTCGACCCCACAAATTTGTGGAACTTTTAGACATTTGAATCATTTACAGGGAAATGGAGGAAAGGAAGACTGCGTAATGAATTTTTACTTTGTCACGTTGTCCGGCTGGCAATGGGGTTCGACCCAATTGTCAAAATATTTCGTTAGTTTTCCATATATATATACATATATGGTTGAGATCTTTTATAATAGTAAGTGTATGTAATGGGTAAAATTTAAACGTTTTCAAATTTTATGAAAGTTTTGAATTTATTGATGGATATAAATTTAATTTTAAATAATTGAAATTTACTAACTTAATTTTAAATTTTTTTGGTTTATTTTTTGATTTAATTTCTGTAAAATTTCTCAATGATTTACTGATTGTGTAGAATCTCAAGGTTTAATTAAATCTTGTAATTACAAGATTTAGGTGAATTCTTAGCAATCAAAATACTTTAAAGTTTTAAGCTGTTGAATTTATATATGCAATACAAAAATCAGTTTAAACAATACAAATCAAAATATAACCACATCTTTTTACCAAATTATAGTGAAAAACCCATAAAAATAATTAAAAAAACACACTTAAAAACTATTCCAAATAAAATTATATTATTAAATTATAAACAACATATTAATTATACTACAACTTCAAAAAAACTACTCCAAAAAATTATATCATTAAATTAAATTAAATTAAAAAAAAAAAAACATATCAATTATACTACACCTTCATCATGCCCCTGTCCTCAAATGTACACGTACAAACTACGGTTATATTTCTTTATATAGAAAGGTAACGCAATCATGTCCTTGGCTTTGAAAATACACCTACAATCTATTTCGTCAAAGGCATGAGATTTTAACCATGAAAACAGGTCGTAGCTCCGTTGATAAAAGAACTATTCAGCAACAAATTGTTTATAGGGCGAATGATACGGTCAGCATAGTGAATTACACACTCAAGATCCAAGTCAACTAGGTTTTTAAAATTCATTGTGAGATAAGTTCCCTATAATGGAATAGGATAAGGGGTTATTATATTGTTTTTTTCGATCTTAGGATTTTCCATTTTAATGTAAAATTATGATTTTAATAATGATTAGTTTTTTAAGTTTAATATAAAATTATTATTATTTTAATAATTATAAAATTTAAATTAATTTTAAATTTTAATTTTATATGAAAATTTATTATGAATAATATAAATTATAATTTTATCATTTAACAAATTATTTTTTCAATTATTTTTAATTAAATATAATTTATAATCATTTTTATTTTAATATTATTAAAAATATAAAATATATATAATTTGTCTTTTATGCGAGCCTGTGTTTCTCTTAATAAAAATGAGAATAAAGTAATAAAAATGAAACTAATGGTGAAAGAAGATATTGAATGAAACATATTAATGTTTTAGTGGGATGAACATATGGGAATAATCATATATGGGAGTGAGGTAGAGTTGAGATGTTAAAGAAATTATATATATCTTCAAGCACGTAGAAATGGGTAGAGATATTTTAAAAAGTAGTCGTGTGAAGAGTTAATAAGCAATTTTTTTATGAAAGTAGAAGTTAAGAAATGTTTTAAAAAAATATTAAAATCATTTTTTATTTTTATTGTTTTTATATGAATATGAAAATGAAAATAAATCTGAAAAATAATTAATTGAAATACATATCTACTTATGAAATATGAAAAAATATAATATATTTTCTTTAATATCTCTTCCCTCCATTTTAAATATCTCATACCTACCTACTTTATAATAATACATAGTTATAACCAAACAAAAAATCATTACTAGTTACAATAACTTTTTCCAGCTTAGATTAAGAATCTATATACAAGTGCCTTAAAACATCTTTGAAATAAAGACCCACGCAACATATAATTTTCTAACAATTTTCTTCAATTTAAATTATAATTAATATAAATTTATTTTAATTTAAAAAATATTAAAATTTATATTTTTTATTGTAATTTTTTAAATTTCTATTATATAAAGTATATTAAAATATTAAAATATATTAATAGGATAGTTTATATATGTAAGTATTATTGTTATATATTAAGATATTAATATATTTATGTTGATATATCAAACTATGAGGGTGATGTGTGATTCACTTTTTATTTAATGTTAGTTTGCACTTGTCCTTTATATAAAAGAAATAAACATTGTCTTTCATAATAAATAAATAAAAACAAAATGAATATACATGGAACGAAGATGGCGTGGTAAAAATATTTCACTCTCACTTTCTTAACCATAAATAAAATATTTAGTACCATATTTTATATTAATTTTAGAGATAAAATTAGTAAAAAAAAATATGTGTTCACTTTTCACTATGAGTAAGATGTACAATTAATATAAATTTTACAAAATATTTTAATACAACACTTAAATAACTATTTTAATATCTATACACACTCTTTGTCTCTGTGAGTAATGGGAAAGAAAATTCAATTACTCCCTAAAATGAATTATACATATATAATTTAACTTTTAATATATAATTTTACACAACATCTAGCAAATATAATTAATGATAAAAAAATTCAATATCTGTCATAGATAAAATAATTTGATGTCGATTCTCTCTGTATATATCATTAAATAAAAGAAAATTATGTATATATGATTAAAAAAATGAAAAAAAAAATTGTAATGGTCTAAACATTTTAAATAGTCTCACTCTGCTAAATTTTGGCCAATTTTCATGTATATTTTTTTTTGTTGATTTTGTATGAAATCCAACATAAAATTGTTGAAATGACAAGTTTAAGCTATGTATTTTATCCAAACCATGTGGTCAACGAAATTTCAAGATATTGAATCCATTTATTGTTTCAAAAGATTAATTTAACAATGAAAAATGATATATGTATGTATGTATTTATTAACTTATTTTAATGATGGAAATATCCAGCTCCAAGGGGGAAGGCCAAATTTCTAGAATTTTGCATCTTTTCTCAAGCTTTAGGTTCTAAAAGAAGTTTTCACCTCAAAAAGTTTGATCTCTTTGAAGTTTGTGAGATCCATGGTTAAGATGCATCTAGATTGTAGTTATTTCTAATACATTATTATTATATGTTGTGACAATATTATGGTATTTTTTCATTACATTATAATTTTTTATATATTTTTATATTAAATATAATTGCGAAATATGTATTATAATACTAACTTTTTCAACATTTTAATTTATCAAATTAAAAAAATTAGGAATATGATTAATCAAAAATATTTTGTGTTAAATATCTAGTATATAAGCATATTAAATTATAGTTTTTTCAATAGTAAATTTAAAATGCTTTGTATTAACAAAAAGGCATGGAAATTACATAACTATTTTGACCAAAACACAAAGGAGATCTTTGTTAACTCTTATAGATGCTAGATAATTCATACTTAATTCATACTTCTCTATTAATCCAAGATTAAAAAAAATGAAAATTTTATCTCACTAATCACAAAATACTAAAAGCCAAATGTACTTGTGAACTATTATATAACATACCATAATACCAGTCATAGCTAACAAGAATATTCACCATTAAGAAATAGAGGAAAATATGGGAGAAGGGTCACTGGCTCTCAAACTAGGAGGATAAGTAGTGTTTGAAACACAATGTAGGCATCCTTGCACATGAGCCAGTCTTGAGTCAAGCATGTCCATAGTAAAATGTTGGTTATGCATCATCCTATTGATGTCTTATACAAAATCAAATACATTTTGTCATTCTACTTGTTTTTTTTTCAATACTAGACCAAGCAGAGTCTTCATCTGCCAGTGAAGAGCAACATAATTGAGATATTGTTTTCTTCATCCCTTGGTAAGACTAGGGTACAAAACCCAACAAAAAAACTCATCCAGAATCTCGAAATCGGAGTAGGAATCTCTCTCTATTCCTGCTTGAGTTTCCATCTTCTTAATTTCTTTCCTTGTCTCCCAGGGTTCTACATTAGAATACGTAGTAGTTGAGTCTTGAGTGAAGAGCTAAGGCCTCTATCAACCTAGTGGAATACTTCTACGTCCACCCAATTTGCACTGCATGTGTTGTTTGGGAAGAATTGCAGACAAGAGGGGATCACACTTATAACAAAAAATAAAATGACCGTGACTAGAGAAATGGGAAGATAAGAACCCAGACCGAACAAAACTATGAGATGGACCCAACAAGATACCAACATTGTCAAAGTAGGACATTGACAAAATTATACTTCATGGAGGAGCCCTGTACACAAAGACCCCAAAACTAGCTCCCTTCTTTAAGGATCCTACTCCAACCTGAGCTAATCCTACTCCTACTCCAACCCCACAGAGTGCCAAGCATTCAACAATTGCACTAGCTTAAAAAAAACCAAGAGGGCACAAAAATATAGACCCTTGGCAACAAACTCAACATGAGAGCTCCATCATCGAAAATAAAACTTGCCGCAAATATCTTTCCCCAACCTCGACCAAACCCAAGACCCAACATGAACATGTACAACACGTAAATAATTGGACAAACAAGGATTGAGCTAACACATCCATGAAAAATACTAAGAGTTTCAAAGAAATTTAGAGGGGTCAATACCCACATTCCAGTGATTGTAAGCATAGTTTGAGGCAAATGCCAACCTCCATGACCAAGATTTGGAATGACCATTTGATTGTCCTCTCACCAACTAAAATTCTTCACCTCCTAAATTTACCTAGATTCCACTACAAATTATGCTCCTCAAGCATGTTACTAAGTTGCAAGACTTGCAACTCTCCCACCACACCAGATCACAATCTGCCAAATGCCAACTTCAACAACCAATTCCTCTTATGGCTACCGAAGAAACCCACCCCCCTCCACTTCTTAGCTCTATGCTCATCGATCCAAACCGCCTATAAAATGATTTGCACAACTCATCACTATATTAAATTATGATTTCAAGCTATTTATTATAATATAAATAATTTTAATTTTCTATCTTATCGAAATTACAATGATTTAAAAACACTTTGTTACAATTTTTTTTAACTCATAAATAAAATGATAAAAAAAACTAAATAATTTCTTACTTCAAAAATAACTATTAATTATAATTCTTATTTTTATATTATAAATATTATATTTTTTTAAATTAATTTATAAATTTAACATATATATATTTATATGAAAATAATGTTTTATTTTATAATTTAAAATAAATACATAATATTAACTTCATTTCAAACTTGAAAAAGCGCTATGCATTTTGAAGCAATTCATATTTCTCTTTAAAGAACGCACAAGTTGAGTTATTCACGCATAGTTAGGTTAGACATAGTTTTCCATGAATTTTGGGAATAGATAGCTGATAATTATACGCATAAAAATATTATTGCTCATTTTGGAATGTTCCGTTATCCACCTAAATAAATAAAAGGGACTCGTATAATATGGTGTAATAAAGTAAATTATGTAAATGAATGATGATGTTGAGAAATTAAGAAGTTTTGTTAAAGCTTCTTGTTTTTGAAGATGGTGAAATGTTTATGAGAAACGTTCAGAGTCTTCAAATATATTTATTTTAATTTAAACTAGCAATTGTATCATTATCAAATGTTGCAAAGGAAACGTCGTAAGATTCTTAAAGAGATCCAATTAGTAAGTTATTTAATTTTCTCCGCTCTATTTTTTGCAGAGAAATATAAATTATTAATTTAAAATAGATATTTCCAAATTCTTATATAAGACCGATCATGGCCATAATAGGCAGATGCTATAGTAATTAAATAATTGTATATTATCTATTAACTATATTGCAATGTTCTTCAAATTTGATCATTTTCCAAATTCCTTACGTTTGACAAATACCAATGTAGTAAAAAGGTATTCCATCATGGTTTCACAGAGAATCAACCTCTCTAGAAATTATAGATGCGTGCAATGTTACCACAACAACATGTCAACATATTTTGATGTGAACATTTAGCCATTAACTTCTGGGATCGACATAGAATTACAAACCAAGATTTATACTTACAAGCATCTTCAAGGACAATATTTGAAAAATTTGCACCTGGCAACTGTGCAAAGTACTTATTTTACAATTTTAGTTCCAAACTTTCTCTTACACGCACATATACATTGGTTCCTAGAACAACCTCAACAGCAAATTCTAAGAATTTACAAACAAATGAAAAAGTTCATGTAACAATTGCTTGCATTAAAATTGCAACAAAAAAGTTCATAAAGCAATTTCACCTTCTGCTACAGATTTAATGAGAAGAGCTCAAGAGTTTGTTTGTCTTGCGACAATAGACTTCTAAAGGCACTCAAGAGAAACATTTCAAATTAAGATATTTAAGAGCTCTTAACCAGAAGATTATAAGGCTCAAGACACTATCCAAGTAGTGTGATTTTGGAGTCCTTAATATAGTTGGGAAAAGATAAATATAATGATTTGCATGCAGTTTGGTAGTGAAACATCCTGTTGTAGATGGAAAGAATTCATTCAATGCAGTAAGTTCTACTTTCATAATTTTTAGAAGCCCACAATACTTACCAAAAAAGGTCTACAACCTGCAACAAGTCAAGAAGATAATAGTTCCATGCTTTTCTTTTGAAACATTAATCTGCAGAAATAAATAATACATCAGTTTGACACTAATACATTAGTTTGAAACATTAGAAATCTATGTGTGGACATCGTTTTTGTGAAAAAAAAAATCAAACATAGCAGGGATTATTTGGAGACTCCCACGTTATAGATTGTTACAAGTATATCTTAACAACTCTGGTTCTTTAAGCATGGAGAATTTTGAACCTTTATTTCTTTTTTTATTTCTCTTAATGCTTAATAAATCCCGAGTTAAGATGAATCTACACTGGTGTAGAAACAACATGAGCATCAATATTGATATAGAATCAATGAAATCATTCAAGATGGGCAAGGTTTACCATCAAAAATAATAGAATGCAACCTGTTATTCCAGGAAATATGGAGTACCACCATTGCAGGTATTGAAACTTTGGTCCATCAATGAAAAGTATAGGCAGTCCAACATCTGCAAACAATGCCCCAAAATTTAGATATTTTATAAGGATATCAAATCAACTTTGTGTCACAGGACCAACATCAAATTGAAATTACGACAACAAATTGAAGTGAATTTGATTGAAAATGTAGCAACAGGTTTAAGTGAAATTGATTCCATGTAATATGATATCGTATAGATACAATTTCCAAGAATGAGATAAATGAATGGGAACACACCAGGATGATGGAAAGAACCGGAATATATCATGAATGCCACAGATGCAGCTAGGGCAACACTGCGGGCAACCCAACCTGGGCCAAAAATATATAATGCAATCACTCCAAGTGCTGCACAACAAATATGAGAAATGAGCATATTGTATTTCTACATATGCAGTTCAAAATCAAATGCTATGTTCTTCAAATTTGATCATTTTCCAAATTCCTTATGTTTGACAAATACCAATGTAGTAAAAAGGTATCCCATCATGGTTTCACAGAGAATCAACCACTCTAGAAATTATAGATGTGTGCAATCTTACAACAACAACAACATGTCAGCATATTTTAATGTGAACATTTAGCCATTAACTTCAGGGATTGATGTAGAATTACAAACCAGGATTTATACTTACAAGCATCTTCAAGGACAATATTTGAACAATTTGAACTTGGCAACTGTGCAAAGTACTTATTTTACAATTTTAGTTCCAGACTTTCTCTTACAGGCACATATACATTAGTTCATAGAACAACCCCAACAACCAATTCTAAGAATTTACAAACAAATGAAAATGTGCATGTAACAATTGCTTGCATTAAAATTGCAACAAAAAAGTTCATAAAGCAATTTCACCTTCTGCTACAGATTTAATGAGAAGAGCTGAAGAGTTGCTTTGTCTTGCTGCAATAGACTTCTGAAGGAACTCAAGAGAAACATTTCAAATTAAGATATTTAAGAGCTCTTAACCAGAAGATTCTAAGGCTGAAGACACTATCCAATTAGTGTGATTTAGAAGCCCACAACACTTACCAAAAAAGGTCTACAACCTGCAACAAATCAAGAAGATAATAGTTCCATGCTTCTCTTTTAAAACATTAATCTGCAGAAATAAATAATACATCAGTTTGACAATAATACATTAGTTTGAATCATTATAAATATATGTGTGGACATCGTTTTTGTGAAAAAAACTTTCAAACAAAGAAGGGATTATTTGGAGACTCCCAAGTTATAGATTGTTACAAGTATATCTTAACAATTCTGGTTCTTTAAGCATGGAGAAGTTTGAACCTTCATTTTTTTATTGCTCTTAATGCTTAATAAATCGTGAGTTAAGATGAATCTACACTGGTTTAGAAACAACATGAGCATCACTATTGATATAGAGTCAAGGAAATCATTCAATATAGGGCAAGGCTTACCATCGAACATAATAGAATGCGGCCTGCTATTCCAGGAAATATGGAGTACCACCATTGTAGGTGTTGAAAGTTTGGTCCATCAATGAAAAGTATAGGTAGTCTAGCAACTGCAAACAATGCCCCAAAATTTAGATATTTTATAAGGATATCAAATCAACTTTGTGTCACGGGACCAACATCAAATTGAAATTACGACAACAAATTGAAGTGAATTTGATTGAAAATGCAACAACAGGTTTAAGTGAAATTGATTCCAAGTAATATGATATCGTATAGATATAATTTCCAAGAATGAGATAAATGAATGGGAACACACTAGGAGGATGGAAAGAATAGGAATATATCATGAATGCCACAGATGCAGCTAGGGCAACACTGCGGGCAACCCAACTTTGGCCAAAAACAGCTAATGCAATCACTCCAAGTGCTGAACAAAAAATATGAGAAACGAACATATTGTATTTCTGCATATGCAGTTCAAAATCAAAGTTGTCAAATTTAAAAAATGCTCAAAAAATGCCTGATTTTCTATTTCTTGTATTAGATGGTTTAATATAATATTGATTTTACATGAGAAATTTAGTATGTTTACAGTAATTTTAGACCATTAGCTCGGCCAAAAATTATAGAGTAAACCATTGATCAATTCCATGACAAAACAAAGCCTAAAAACCCAGGGAAACAATTGTCTTCTGGAAAATACAAGTCATATATCTAAGGTCGAACATGTAAAACCGGAAATAGAAAGTTAAATAAGGAACCTAGATGCGGCATTAACCCCGAGAGAGTCGAAGAACTCAAGTAGTGCTCACCTCATCTTACTCCAACCTGCAAGTAGAGGAAACCATCAGAGAAAAAATAAACCTAGAGGAAGTGAATTACATGGCAGAACAAAGCCTAAAAACCCAGGGAAACAATCATCTTGTGGAAAATACAAGTCATATATCTAAGGTCGAACATGTAAAACCAGAAATAGAAAGTTAAATAAGGAACCTAGATGCGGCATTAACCCTGAGAGAGTCAAAGAAGTCAAGTAGTGCTCACCTCATATTATTCCAACCTGCAAGTAGAGGAAACCATGAGAGAACAAATAAACCTAGAGGAAGAAATGAATAATACTGAGGGTTACAGTAAAACCAACATCACCTCTACCTGTATCTTCATCGCTGCCATGGGTCGAGAGAGCAGGGTTGGTTTCTTCATCACTGCTAGGGGTCGAGAGAGTAGGGTTGGTTTCTTCATCGCTACCAGGAGTTGGTTTCTTCATCATTGCTCTTCATCGCTACCAGGGGTCAGTTTCTTCATCGCTGCTAGGGGTCGAGAGAGCGATGGCAAGGTCGAGAGAGCGATATGGTGGTCGAAATCTTAATTCACGAAAACTTAGCCTAACTAACAAAAATTCTCTTAACTCACAAAAAATTACCCCAACCTGGGCCAAAAACAGCTAATGCAATCACTCCAGGTGCTGCACAACAAATATGAGAAACGAACATATTGTATTTCTGCATATGCAGTTCAAAATCAAAGTTGTCAAATTTAAAAAATGCTCAAAAAAGGCCTGATTGTATATTTCTTGTATTAGATGGTTTAATATAGTACTGATTTTACATGAGAAATTCAGTATGTTTACAGTAATTTTAGACCATTAGCTTAGCCAAAAATTACAGAGTAAACCACTGATGAATTCCATGGCAGAACAAAGCCTAAAAACCTAGGGAAACAATCGTCTTGTGGAAAATAGAAGTCATATATCTAAGGTCGAACATGTAAAACTAGAAATAGGAAGTTAAATAAGGAACCTAGATGTGACATTAACCCCAAGAGATTCGAAGAACTCAGGTAGTGCTCACCTCATCTTATTCCAACCTGGAAGTAGAGGAAACCATCAGAGAACAAATAAACCTAGAGGAAGTGAATTACATGGAAGAATAGAGCCTAAAAACCTAAGGAAACAATCATCTTGTGGAAAATACAAGTCATATATCTAAGGTCGAACATGTAAAACCGGAAATATAAAGTTAAATAAGGAACCTAGATGCGGCATTAACCCCGAGAGAGTCAAAGAAGTCAAGTAGTGCTCACCTCATCTTATTCCAACCTGCAAGTAGAGGAAACCATGAGAGAAAAAATAAACCTAGAGGAAGAAACGAATAATACTGATGGTTATAGTAAAACCAACATTACCTCTAGTTGTATCTTCATTGCTGCATATTCATCACTGCCAGGGGTCGAGAGAGCAGGCTCAGTTTCTTCATCGCTGCTAGAGGTCGAGAGCACAGGGTTGGTTTCTTCATCGCTGCTCTTCATCGCTACCAGGGGTCGGTTTCTTCATTGCTACCAGGGGTCGAGAGAGCGATGGCAGGGTCGAGAGAGCGATATGGTGGCCGAAATCTTAACTCACGAAAACTTACCCTAACTATCAAAAATTCCCATCGGAAGGCTGGTAAAGTTTCAATCATCTAACACAAAATTGAATGCTCACAAACAGTGTAGAGTGTCATTTAGGAAAGTTGTTTTCAAATAAGGACGCCTTACGACATAATCAAAGTAACATGAATGTAGATAATTATATCTAAAATTATAGGGTTGTGTATCAAATGTTTAAGTTGTATAATAAGAAGGAAAAAATAAATAATATTTTTTTTATTAAAACTTAATAAATATATTAATTATTTATAATGTAAAATTAATTAATTTATATTAATAATTTTATTTAAATTAATGCATTAAAAAAATTCAAAGATTACATGATTAATGTTTTATAAATTTTGAAGAGATGAAAGTGACAACTAGTATATTTGTAAAGGATTTACAGAATAAGAATTAGCTTGAGAATGTGCTCAAAGACACACTTTCCTCTTAAAGTTGTTACAAAATTATAAAATGCACTACATCAAAGTGATGGAGTGAGCCAGGTTTATTAAATTTATATTGAGACATGGTTATTTCAATTAAATATATTTCTCTAATGCTATTGAGAGGTAGTTATTAGTCCTTTTCATCATGATAGGTACTCTTAGTAATCGGTTTATTGATGTTAACATTAATTCATGAGAACATTTTATTTAATATTTTTAAAATCGTATAGTTATGACTATTTTTTAGTCAATGCAAAATTTTATGGTTTTAGCCTCCTCTGGAGGCATCTTCTTAACTTAAAAAGGGTTTTTCATTCTTATTTTTATGAAGTACTTGAAGTAATGCTAACATTACTCCATAAACATAAAATGTTTGATCTTTTATTCAACATTTCTATGTTCCTATATTTGAAGTCTTGCCACGATCTCCTAAAGTCTTTCCACGATTTTTTGAGCTTGTCTTCTTGCCACAATCCTCTGAGATTATCTGCATGGATAACAGGTGTTATACACTTGTCAAGATTTCGTTTAGTTAGATGGAATAAAAAATAATTCACTTGAGTAGGGATTATCAAACCTTAGCTTAGCAATTGCTTCTATCCAGTTTTTCTCTCAACAACGTCAGTGCTCTCAACATCATCAGAAGGTCAGAAGGAAATTTCCACATGAGAAGGCAAGTTCTTCTTGAGAAAGAATTTGTAATAATGAAAGCTCAGAAGGCCAGTTATGCTTGAGAAGACCATTTGTGCTTGAGAAGGCCTGTTTTTCTTAACGTGATTAGCCCAGTTGTAAGCGTGAAGCTCCATCATGGTACAATTCAAATTTAATTTACTGGAGTAGGTCTTATCAAACCTTAGCTTAACAGTTTCTTTTGTCTATTTTTTCTCTCGACATCATCAGTTCTCTCAACATCATCAAAAGGTAAAAAGGCCAATTCTACTTGAGAAGGCTAGTTTTGCATGAGAAAGCATCTGTAATAATGAAAGCTCAAAAGGCCAGTTTTGCTTAAGAAGGAAAGTTCTGCTTAGCGCAGTTAGCCCAACTATGAGTGTGAAGCTCTACCTTTCCCTTTGTCATGGCACAATTCAAATTTTTTATATACGTTGTTCGTGATGTAATTGGAAATATTCATACCCATTTGATTAATGTTTTAGGAACTCTTTCAATGCCTCAATGATCTCACACAATTAGATACAATAGAGGCTTCAGATAGTTTTAATAGGCAGGTTTTTTAGAGGCAACAAAACAATGAACAACGAAGGACATTTTCATGCAGAAAATTGTTTTGAGCCAGCCATCCAGCCAAACATTTCTCATCATCCAAATAGCCTAAGAAACCAACCATTTTCAACCAGTAGCCTAGGGTAGATGGTCGGAATACAACTAGGTTTGATTTCTAAAGGTTCACTTAGTAATCAATTTATTGATGTTAACATTAATTCATGACAAAATTTTATTTAATATTTTGAAAATCATATAGCTATGACTATTTTTAGTCAATGTAGAATTGTATGGCTTTAGCCTCTTCCAGAGGCATATTATTAACTTAAAAGGGTTTTCCGTTCTTATTTTTCTGAAGTACTTGAAGTAATGCTAACATTATTCCATAAAAATAAACTTTTGATTTTTTATTCAAAATTTCTATGTTCTGATATCTGAAGTCTTGCCACAATCTCCTAAAGTATTTCCATGATCTTGTAATCTTGTATGCTTGCCATGATCTTCTAAGTTTGTCTGCATGCATAATAGGTGTTATACAATTTCCAAAATTCCATTTAGATAGCTGGAATAAAAAAAAATCACTGGAGTAGGGCTTATCAAACATTAGCTTAGTCGTTGCTTCTGTCTAGTTTTTTTCTCAACATCGTTAGTTCTCTCAACATCATCATAATGTAAGAATTCCACTTCTGCTTGAGAAAGCCAGTTCTACTTGAGAAAGAATATGTAATAGTGAAATATCAGAAGGCCAGTTATCCTTGAGAAGGCCAGTTCTTATTAACAAGGTTAGCCTAGCTGTGAGCATGGAGATTCACATTTCCCTTTGTCATGGCACAATTCAAATTTAATTTACTGGAGTAGGTCTTATCAAACCTTAACTTAGCAGTTGCTTCTATCTAGTTTTTCTCTGAACATCATTAGTGCTCTCAACATCATCAGGATGTCAGAAGGCCAATTTTACTTGAGAAGGCTAGTTCTTCTTGAGAAAGCATTTTTAATAAGGCCAATTTTTCTTGAGAAGGCCAGTTCTGGTTAGCACTGTTAGCCCAGCTATGAGCATGAAGCTCCACCTTTCCCTTTGTCATGGCCCCATTCAAATTTATAGTATAAGTTGTTCATGAAGTAATTGGACGTCTTCATACCCATTTAATTCATGTTCGAGGAATCTTTAAATGGCTCAATGATCTGAAAAAATTAGATATGGCAGAGGCTTTAGATAGTTTGAATAGGAAGGCTTTTTAGAGGCAATAAAACAATGAACATCTAGGGACATTTTCAGCCAGATAATATTTTTCATGCAGATAATCATTTTCAGCTAGCCAACCCGACATTTCTCAATAGCCAGACAACCCAAGAAACCAACCATTGTCAACCAGCAACCTAGGGTAGATGGTCAGAACACAGCTAGGTTGAATATCTAAAGGTTCGAGGTGAAATATGGTAGAACCTAGCTAAGAATCACTTAATTTAGTAATAGAGCCAACATCCTTGTTTTTCTAGTCTATGGGGTTGTCTTCCCTTGGTCTTCATGGTAACACAATGAACAAATGATGAAAATTATTTACTCATTAAGCCATTGCATTAGCTTTCTGAAGGCATGAGAGTAGAAACTAATCAGGCTATCCTAGATTCTTATGGATTGGATTTACTGGGCATGGGAGGAACTAACTGACCAGGGGGAAATACCATTGTTGTTAGTGCTCTAACCAATCTCTTTGTCCCACTGTCTCTAACAGTATAAAGTGTTTCTATTTTCTATTTTTCTTCTAACAAATATATATATATATATATATATATATATATATATATATATATATATATATATATATATATATATATATATATATATATATATATATATATATATATATATATATATTCGATTTTTCTTATAACAAAAAAAAAATAGAGTAAGCTACATGAGAATTTATCAAGGTTGTCAGAGTAGAATTTACCAATCATTCACTTATCCAAATATGGGAAAACTAGACTTTTTATGCTACCAACCTCATCAGTATTAATGACCGGGAGATCATGTGTTATGCTAAAAAATGAAAGTGCTCGATGTCGTATGAGGAAGATATCACGTTCTGTTAGTTTTTCCAAACAACTAAAATTTTGTGACTGGGATGCCCAGTTAGTATTTAGGTACAATCAACAGGTGGCATATTCTTGGGAATATTCCCTTTTCTCACAGCCAATTAGAATTCAACATGTGGTTTAATCTCGCCCATTGATTTTGTGGTATGAAATTGGTTTCTGACCGTTGATGGGGTTTGTGTGTTTTTGAACAAGTCATTGGATGAGAGACACGTGGCAAGCTCGGAGGCTACCACGTGTCCTCATAAGGCTTTATTAAAAATTTTGGTGGAGTCGGGGGGCGGGGGTCGACCTCGCGACCTCCGACCTGCTCGCGTAAACCTCCAACCATCTCCACTATCCATTGGTGCTTACCATATATGTTTGTGGCTTCATTTTATGGTATATATTTTCTGCAGTCGTGGGGGGGGGGGGGGGGGCACCAATAGTCCTAACCCACCGACAATCCAAAAGATTGATCACATGCCATAGTTCACGTCAAGGCAAAATATGTTGTAAGGTTTCAACAATATTAAAACCGTAACTCCGACGGCGATAAGCTATATCACATGCAAACATTCCTTTAATGTTACCCGACAGTCACAATTATCAACTCCGGATATAACTCCAGTTCCAACCACGATATAGCTGTAATTCCGCTCGGCGGTTAGACTAACCGCGGGGGTTGCGGGGTTGGCATGTGGCCACCCCCTCCCCCTTAAACATCACATTCAAAATTCGTGGTTTAGACTGGTGGGTTAATTAACGCGCCCTTAAATTTAGGGTTTTTCACTATTTTTAGTGACAGTTAAGTGTCAGTCTCCACTTTTAGTGGAGATTTTCTAGCTGACATTGGGAAACATGCATCAGGAGGTCAATTTTCGACCAATTTGGGTGAAACAAGAGTCTACCTAGACTAATTTGAGCATTCTGGATCCATTGGTGTAGTAAAAACCACCATTAGAGGCCTGTGAACGCATGTAATTTGAAATTTTGAGCATAATGAAAAAGAGGGACATGTCATTTGGCGCTGGACCAGTAGCCTAGGAGGGGTGAAATACTTCATCATGTCTAATGTGTAAAACTTATGTATTATTGTATTTCTCTATTGTACACTATTGTTCAATGTTTTTAAGGTTTATTTTCATGCTTAAAGTTCACAAATTCATCTATGCTTCATGGTTAAAACACTCATTCCTTAAGAAAACAAATAGAGACAAATTATACATGTTTTTATTACTGAAAGGACACTTAGCACAACAAAACTAATACACTCCTTTCAGATCAAGGTGGTATCAGAGCTAGAGTTTTTTATCTGGTGTTTTGGTGTGAAAATATTTGTTTAACTGTTTGCAAGGGTTTTCATGCTTACTAGGCTCAAGCTTAAGAGAGGAGAAGGAAAATTGGTTGAAGCAAGAGGTTCTCAAAGTGAGCCACAACAAAGGAGGGCAAGATTTCTACATTCTCCACCACCACCTAGCTCACCTCCAAAAGAAGCATAAGAAACATTAAGCATGCCTCCAGGAGAAGGAGAAATCCATGAAGAGATGGATCTCAAAGAGGAAGAAAGAGTGTAAAGAAAAGAATTTCTTGACTTGACTGAGATGGTTAGAGTCATTTATCAATAAAGTAATGATAAGCTAGAAGAATAAAGGTCCAAACTTCACAAGGAAGGACAGGGATCATCATGAGGCCACAATGATGAAGGTAAATCAAAGAAGGGCAATGGAGGAGATGGAGACAATGGAAAGTCACCATCATCACTGTCATCTTCATCCTCATCATCCTCTACTTCATCTTCAGTACATCAGCCATACAAGTCAAAGAATACTGGTAAAATTCCTTTTCTAAAAATTGATGTTAAGTTTTAATTGCCAATGTTTAATGGTGAAGTTAATGTAGAAAAGCTAGATAATTGGATTAGGCAATTGGAGGTCTATTTGAGAATCCAAAAATTTCATGATGATGATACCAAAATCCAACTAGCTTCATTGAGGATGGAAGGTGCAACTCTTGTTTGGTGGGAAGCCAAGACAAAGGAGGAGATAAAGAAGCATGGTAATATTATTCTATCATGGACTGATTTAATTTCTGCAATAAAACAATAGTTTTATCCATTAGCTCACACGTAGAAACCCATAATGGACTGGAAAATTTTTAAACAATTGAAAGGACAAAATGTAAAAGTTTATACTCAAGAATTTAGGAGAATATCTCTCTTATTATGAGTAGATTTGCAGATCCAAGGCACTTTGCTCAAGTATATAGGAGGCTTACATGCCTACCTAATACATTCTATTCTCATGTTTAACCCTACAAGCCTAGATGAAGTTTGTGTACAAGCCACACACTTAGAGGCAAGGGGAAAACAAAACATAGATGAGAATGAGGAAAATGAGTTCAAAGGAAAATGGAAGAAAAAGAGAAATGAAAATATCAGAAAAGAGAAGGGAAAATTAATTTTCAAAAAATATTCTAAAACTAGCCATGATGAAGACCATTGTTGGAAACTTCATCCAGAGTTAAAACCAGAAAGTTTGAAGGCCAAAGAGAAAGCCAAGGAGAAAGGAAAAACTATTGCGATATCTGAACAAGACTTAGGGTCAGATTCAGGAGATGAAACAAAAAACATAGCTATGGGACTAAAGAATATGAAGGGGAAAGAGATTGAAACTAAAACCAGTTCTAGTATATCTAACTATCACATACAAGTTCCAAATGAAGGAGAGAGAATTGAACTGTTTCATGTGAGGGTCATTTCCAAACATACCAAGGTTGACACATTGTTTGACAGCGTGCCACAAGAAAATTTAATCTCTGAAGACTTGGTCAAGAAACTTAATCTTGAGACCATTCCACATGCAAAACCATATCCACTTGGTTGGATTTGTAAGGATGCAAATTTCCAGGTTTCAAAGAAGTACATGTTGCACTTTGCAATAACTGCACATTTCATTGACACAGTTGAATTAGATGTTGTTCCGCTTGATATAATGGGTATAGTTTTGGGTAGTCCTTACTTGTATGACAGGAAAGCAATATTCCATCGCCATGAGAACACATACCATTTATTCAAAGATGGCAAGGAGTATATTGTGAGAGCTCATTGCAAGGAACTAGACACTTCTTTAGTTAATGCAAGGCAACTGAAGAGGCTAGTCAATGTAAGACAAAACTTGACATTGATGATGAATAAACAAAGAGATGTTTTACATCATCATTTTCAAACAAATTCTGATATATGCAATGAGTTGTTTTAGTTCGAAATCAGGTTGTCTTTGAAAGAATATGACAAGCAGTTGCAACAGTCGACATTGGTGTTGACCGGTGTTGAAAACAAGTTGTCAGTGAAAGAAGTTATAAAGATCAAAGAGAGGAAAAAGAAACTTGGCAAAGAAGGCACAGGATTTAGAAATGTTCATTGTTCATTTTTGAAAGGCATGGTACAATGGCGAAGAAACTTGGTCAAAAGTCGACACAAGTTCAAGGAAAAAGCTACAAAAAATCACCATAAGGACATAATGCAAGGTGAGAAAAATTCCAAGTTTCCTTTGATTAAAGACCAATGTAGGAACAAGATGTTTACTGCAAAGTTAGGTTGTTGTTCTGCAAGTTTAGAAAATTTGAAGCATTACGGTATCAAAGACAACAATGGATGGTCGACGGAATCAAGGAAAAAATTGTCCTTTCATGAAAAGCTGTAGTTAATGAAATTAGGGAAATTTCAGTGGATAAAGATTGGAAGGGTGGGGACATAGTCTCCTCATCTTCATGTTCAGTAATCCAAAGAGATTTTGGGGTCAAAAATCTTCCCAACTGGGAGGTGTGATCAAGATTTCATGTGTTATGCTAAAAAAAGAAAGTGCTCGAAACTGTACCAAACCTGAGTGAACGGAAAGGTCTTGTCGTTTCGATTCCGGCGCAGCGAATGATTTGAAAAAAAGATGTCGTATGAGGAGGATATTGCATTCTATTTGTTTTCCCAAAAAGCTAAAATTTTGTGACTGGGATGCCCAGTCAGCATGTAGGTATAGTCAACAAGTGGCATATTCTGGGGAATATTCCCTTTTCTCACAGCCAATCAGAATTCGACACGTGGCTTAATCTGGGCCATTGATTTTGTGGTACGGAATTGGTTTCTAACTGTTGATAGGGTTTGTATGTTTTTGAACGGGCCATTGGATGAGAGACACGTGGCAAGCCAGGAGGCTGCCACGTGTCCTCAGGAGGCTTTATTAAAAATTTTGGTGGAGCCGGGTGGGGGAGGGGGCAGGGTCAACCCCACGACCTCCAGCCTGCCCGCGTAAACCTCCAACCAATTCCACTATCCATTGGTGCTTACCATATATGTTTGCGGATTTATTTTATGGTATATATGTTTTGAAGTCATGGGGGGACTGCCTGTGGTCCAAAAGATTGATCACATGCCACGGTTCACTTCACTGCAACATATGTTGTAAGGTTTCAATGGTATTAAAAATGTAACTCTGGTGGCAGTAAATTATCTCACATGCAAACATGCCTTTAATGTTAACTGACGATCACAGTTATCAACTCCAGATATAACTCCAGTTCCGACCACGTTATAGCGGTAGTTCCACTCGGAAATTAGACTAACCACGGGGGTTGCGGGGTTGGCATGTGGCCACCCCCTGTCCCTTAACTATCACATTTAAAATTCGCAGTTTAGACTAGTGTGTTAATTAACGCGCCCTTAAATTTAGCATTTTTCACTATTTTTAGTGACAGTTAAGTGCCAGTCTCCACTTTCAGTGGAGTTTTTCTAGCTGACATTGGGAAAAATGCATTGGGAGGTCAATTTTTGACCAATTTGGGTGAAACAAGAGTCTACCTACACTAATTTGAGCATTCTGGAGCCATTGGTGCAGAGAAAACATCCATTAGAGGCCTGTAAACACATGTAATTTTCAATTTTGAGCATAATGACAAAGAGGGAAATGCCATTGGGAGATGGACCAATAGATGTAGCCCAGGAGGGGTGAACTGCTTCATCATGTCTACTGTGTAAAGCTTATGTGTGATTGTATTTCTCTATTGTACACTATTGTTAAGTGTTTCAGGCTTATTTTTATGCTTAAAGTTCACAAATTCATTTATGTTTCATGGTTAAAATACTCATTCCTTAAGAAAACAAATGGAGACAATTTGTACATGTTTTTATTACTGAAAGGACACTTAGCATAAAAAAAATAATCCACTCCTTTTAGATCAATTAAATAAATGTGTTTAGGATCGTCTCAAATTAGTGAGTTATGTGAGGGTTTACGTGTCAAGTTTTGTGCCTTTTATGAGAAATTTATTAAGTAAAATAGTTGTTAAAAACACATGTACATTAAATAAATTGTAGAGAAATAACACACAGAAAACACATTACACAATAGCTGATAACGAAGTTCACTGCTCTTGGGTTACATCTCCATGGACCCGCTTCCACTTGCTAGGACCTCTTTGGATTAATGGTCAATTCTCTAATTATATGCACCTACAATGCTTCAATGGCTTTTCAAACTTCTCCATTGCATTAAAAAGACCCAAAAAGCTTAAAATAGACTCTTCAAGCTCTGCAAATGGTCTTCACTTGATCTAGGCATGACCTCTTCTCGTGGTGGCCCTTGGCTTAACTAATGTTAAAAATGGAAAATTTACTTATAGAAGTTCTTCAACACCTCTTCAACCTATACCATCATGCTCAGAGCATCCAAATCATCTAGGAATGACTCTTCTTGAGCCAAAATTGGTTGAAATATGTCAAAGTTATGACTTCCTCAATATTTCCTAGAAAAACCCCACTAAAACTGGAACATCTCTAGTTAGCACCACCAAAAATGGATTTGGCACTGAAATTGGCGGACCTGCCGAATTAATCTCAAGTTTAATTAGTGTTGAGTGGAGTTAACCTGGTGGTTATCGCGCTAAGCACATTTTAAACAAAACTCGAATTAACTGTTTGTTTAGAACAAAATAATGAGGGTGATGGGATAATTGATCCCATTTAATGTTAATCCATGCCATTAATCTTAAACCCTCCAGTTAAACCTTATGAATTTAAGTATATTCCATGGGCATAATATGTTATGTCTCAAAGTTTTGGTATATTGGTATCGTGGTGCGCTCGCTTGGGGGGGGTCGTGGGGTCGAGCCCCGACCTTCACCCTTCCGTTGGTAATATATTTTTCCACCAAAAAACTTACCATATGACATATATTTAAAATATTTCGATACCAAAAAGTATTTAATTCAACCTTAGACATAACCCAACATTCTGCCTTTGGGGGGGCACGTTGCAGCCTCCGAGCTAGCCATGTGTCAGCTCACCATTGGTTCATAAAAAATCAATTAAATTGCAACAAGTCACAACCAACCACAATTTGACACTTGTTATCTTCTCATTGGGCTGGAGGAAAACCCAAAATTTTGGCCTTTGACCCTGTTTTGACCCTTATTATTTTTAAATTCGCATGTTTGACAAAGTGAACAATATGCTTTAACTTCCTCATACGAACTCTATTTTGAGTGATACAAGGTGCGGTGAATTCCTGGAGACGAGTCGTATCTAGTCGTTATAGTTTGTTTCAATTCTTAGCACCTTAAATTTTTGGAAAATTTTCCCCCAATCCGTATTTCGTTCACTCCTTCCCTTTGACAGGCTTTTAGACCCACAAAAGCGGGTTATCTGATGAGAGCTGAATACTCTTCTATTTCCTAAGTTCTATCAAATTGATTATACTTGGAAAAATCTCCATGAAAACCACTTGGTTTCACTCATATGCCTTGCCTAGCAAATGGCTTTGCTGCTGAACCAATCCAACACTTTTCGGCTGCTTGCTGACTGATAATTGGATTGTATAGGCTAAGATAATTTGAAATTTTAATAGATAATGAGTTATTTTATTCATATTAATCCAATTTTCATAATATTATAGAGCTTACAATCAACATAAACATAAATTTTCAATTACGACTTTGTAATACTTCATTAAAATGGATGATTTCAGTAGGCACTGCTTGCAATGCTACATCCCGATCAAAAGTGGATGCTTGATGAGTTATCAGCGTCTTTGTGTGTGGAACAAAGTTTGTTTCTAGACCAACTCAATCATGTGGGGCCTACAAATATTCCAATGTGACTTCATTTTTACCTTGCCATCATAAGTTTATGAAATAAGGTCTTCTTTTCGTGACTCGTGGACTCCTGGCCGGGGTGTGAACAAGGAGGAAAATTCTACAGAACCCTTCACATTTTCGCTCACGTTTTAAATATCGCTGGCACAGTCCCCGCCTCACATTTCTTCCAGAAATCACAATCAATACTTGCTTCCACCATACATATAAATATTCGACTCCACATCTTAAGTCCGCAACACTTTGCATTTTCAGTTGGTTTGAGATTTTGAGTTTAGCAATTACCAATCTCTACGGTAGCATAAACAAACTGCAACATATATACCACTTTGTGATTTATTTTTTCCCCTGCCATGGCACAACGTTGGAATTGCGACGCAAGTTATCAATAAAGCCTCCCGACAGCAGCTTTCACCATCTCCATCATCAGCCGAAGATTGCGGACAAAAGTGGTCCCGATTTAGGGGAATCTGAATACGTAAATGGGGGAGTTGGGTGTCTGAAATCCGGATGCCCACAACCAGAGATAAGATATGGCTGGGCTCATACAAAACCGCTGAGCAGGCCACCCGTGCTTATGACGCCGGAGTGTATTGCTTGAAAGGCCCCAACGCCAAATTCAACTTCCCCAATTCTGTGCTCGCCATGCCGTCCTCGTCTTCACTTTCCCGTATGCAAATTCAGGTTGCTACGACCAAATTTGCATTGGACGAAATCCCTTCAACTTTTCCCTCTCTGCAAAATGTCACAATTATTAGGAACAACGCGACGGAGAAGCCTGCGCACCTTCACGAACGCCTTCAGTTTCAGAAACGGAGTGGGCATGTGGCGGTTGGGAGTTTTCCAAGGCGCAGGTCTTGGGGTTGTGGGAAACTCCGTTTGAGGAGAATGGCGGCCTGAATTTGGACAAAATCAATGTGGGAGTTCATTCCAAGTTGGCAGGAGGAGCAAATGATAAGTTTAAAATGATAAGTTTGAAACGTTGTAAATTAATAAAATTTAAACATGTTGAAATTTTTTAAAATTTTAAGTTGGTTAATATATGAAAAATTGGAGACTTTCACAGTTATTTATAAGAATTGTTTTTGTAATGATGAATAAAATAACAATCAGAAATTTTGGAAAAATCACATTTTCACACATTCCAAAATTCTCTATTATTAATTAATATATTTAAAATTAATTTTTAAATAATTAAAATTTACAATATCATTTTTTAGAATTTTGGTTTCTGTGATTCATGGTAGAATTTTTTTTAGATAATAATCATATTCAAATAACAAAGTTTATTTGAATGTAATTATTATCAAAAAAATTCTATCCAAAACTTACAATATCATTCAACAATAAATTAAATAATTAAATTATATCATTGAAAATAATAAAATATACTAATTAATCTATACCAATATTTTTTATATTATATAAAATAAAATAACCTGATTATGCCCTTGAATGTAGACCTACAAATTATTACCTAGAAGGAATGAAATTTTAACCATGAAAACAGGTCCTAGCTCCATTTATACAAGAACTGCTTAGTAAAAACTTTGGTTCTAGGGCTAGAAAGAATGACAATCAATATTTTGTAAACTATGTGTTATTTAATGCATTCTTAGAGTCTTTAATATGCATCTATCCTATCCCTTCCGCATCTACTCAGGTGGCTTCCCATCCCATGGGCATGTAACTGGGCCTATGGTGTATCTATCCACGCTAAATGGCTAATGCATCATGGCATATCATCCCGCACGTCCCCAAACATCTGCCTTTGTATGAAATTTCCTATGAAATCCTCCTCTTGGAGCCCTCTTTTATGATTTCAAACCTCTTCCTTCAATATTTCAAATTGGCAATGGCGCCCGTTTTTTATTAAAATTAATTGAAATCCCAACCATTTCAAACTGGGCAGGAAAATATTTTGTTATCCTTGCTACGGTATCCACTCTCACAGCAGCTTGGCCGAGGAGCGAATTCAGTCCATGCCTAGAGGTTTCATCAACCACTCCCTAGACGAAACTCTCTACGTCTTGCTGAAATAGTTGACATCCCTGGACTAAGAATGCGCCATTGACACCCATGTCCATATTCACTTGTAACCTCCTACTTTTATTTTTTTACTTTTACTTATTGTTACATGAGTTGTTATAAGATATTCAGAATGAGTAAAGAATGAGGCATCAGTTAATGAAATTAATACATGAATTTTATTTAAAATATTTAATTAAATGATAATTATATTTGAGTAAAAGGTGAAAGTAACTGTGTGGTAAAATATTCCAAGAAACCCAGGAAGAGGTTGAGACAGTTCTGACAGTTACCTTCCCAAAAATTATTTAAGGAAAAATCCTAAGAGGGAATGGGGTTCTGTGCAGAACAGGTAGAGGGTTAAACAGTTGATGCTTGTTCTGAGTTGTTCAGAGCTGGTGGGAGTACTAGTGGAACTCAAAAGTTCACCCTAGAGAAGAAACACTGCATTCTTCAATTCTAAGGTCTGACTTCCTATCTCAAAAAATTACCTCAGACCTGGTGAGGAGCAAGGGGGGAGCGAAGGACGTAATCGCCTCGCTCAAGGTTGGGAGGATTGATAGTTACTAAGAAAAACCTGTACTTTAAAATAAGTACATTTTACTATTTTATGTTTACAGTGAATATTGCAGTATTATAGTATAGAAACAAAAATGAAAAATATATTTATACTTGAATATCTATGACCTGAAAAAGAGCAGTAGGTTAACTATGCAACTCGTTCTAGAAAATAACAGAACATGAATGATGCATTTATGGGAATAAAACATTGTTCTTACTTTCTGTGTTATAGGAGATAAATAGTAACCGATGAAACGGAAGTTTTCTTACTTTTAACTTTCTTACTTTCAATTAAGATCACTGATGCTCATATACTCCTGTAAATTCCTCCCATTCTCCCTCCACTCGCCGTGGAAAAGGTAGAGGAAGAGGAAGAGGGCATGCTCACTGTCCACTCTCTGTCCATTATAAAGAAATTATTGCTCAGCGTTAAGCGTCTGGTCGCGACAGAGGCCGAGGGAGTAATGCCCAGCCTTCGTAGACTGCTCATCTGGAGACACGGCCTCTCCTACCTGAGGAAAACTCCGTGCAATTTCATTACACGCTCGCATTGGACCACCCTAGCCTCACATCAACCATCACCATCAGCTTCAAGGAAGAAGCTTCTCTAGAGACTAGATACAACACCAAGAAATGGCAAAGAAAGTCCACCATAGCCTCTAAGCCTCTTCATCTCTCGCGCAAATGAGAAGCCATCCCTATCAAACCGGGGGCCAAATCCTCCAGCAGTAAGGGAATCGAAAACAACTCAGACTGGTCAGGCGAGGGATGCTTTAAGGGCAGTTCTAGTGCAATTCATACCGCCACTACTCCAGAACCTACAGCTCACCAAACTACGCATGCATATGACTCCTCTGATGAGTATAGGTGCCTCATTATGGAGGAGCCACCGCGTCAACGCCATGACACCTAGTATGAAGAAGTCTTTTTTTATTGCTATGTTTACTTTTTGTGTTAATCTGTCTTTCTGCAATATTTTCATAACTTAGAATTATTTTTTGACAGAAGTTGGTTTCCCCTCTGAGGGCAGTTGTACTATGACTGGTTTCCCCAACTGGGGTAGTCAATATTTTTCATTTTTGATGTATAATGTCTCTGGGCTAGAACAATAATTCCAAAGGCCCGACTCCACCTATAAATTTTGTTACATTAATAGAATTTAGTCTTACGTAGAAAAAAAAAAAAAACAATGACAATGGAATGTGCATGTCAGTAAATAAACTAATCGACATGACATGTTGTTCATTAAGATGATTGAAATGACACACAACTCGCTAAGTTGACCAACTTGACAAACTATTGGTTTTTTCATTGAACTAACATGCCTTTAATGAACACAACCAAATGTGCATGAGGTTGAACAAGTAAACCAACCTAACATACCTTTAATAATAATAACAATGTGTGCAAGTTGTGTATTGGGAAAATTAAACTAACATACCTCTGATAATCGTAATCGACCATACATGCATATTGTGATCAACCCTTCAGGAGTTCCCTTGCTTTCGTGCAAAATTAAGTATGTCATGCAACTCTTAGACTAAATTTGATACAATATATACAAATTAAGTTTGTATTTACTTGTTAGAATTGTGTTATAAAGTCTTTCCCCTTTAAATTTCACGAGTGTGAATCAAAGGGAAATTAAGGCATGTATACCTCCATGAATTAAATAGTTAAATCATTGCATGAAGGGCATCCATTGTCCTATGAACAAGGGGGTCTCACATGCCAATTTAACATCTAACTATATTATAACTTTATATTAAATACTATTATTAGTTTCTTATGTTAATATGAGTGTTTTTAATATTTAAATATATACAATTAAGTATATTACCTCTTGAATAATTAGTGAAGTATTTAATATTGGATGTGAGAGTTGTAAGGTTGAAATTTCTATACATCGTGTTAATTTGAGTGTTTGTATCATTTCAATGCAAAATTAGGTTTCATACATATCCATGGATCAATTAAAGGCATTTACACATGCCAACCAAAGACATTCAATAGTTGGGTTAGAACTAGTGGGTGGGAGGAGTTCATTATCATCTTCATCCAAGGGCTTCCAGATTAGAGAAATTAGGGCACGTGTTTGATTTATGGGCTAATGTTTAAAAGCATGATATGAGAAGAGGAGTTAGCGTAATTCCTTCTTGTGGAAAGGTCCTGCACCTCTTCCTTTATTTCTTAAAGTAAACTTGAAAGAAGTGATTACAAATATATGATACATATAATGTGCAAACCATTCACAACATCACGACATTAAACATTTACACGACATGCAACTTAATTCATGTTAAATATATTTTTTCCTTTAAAAAATCAATATATGGTACCATGATATGATATAGTGATTCACCAACATTGGCCACCAAACAAATGACCTAAATGAGAAATGTTATTTATGGTGACTATCATCCACCATAAACTATGATTATTAGCCACTCGGACACCCCTAAGTTTAATCCTAGACTGAATTAGTCATTTAAGTTAGTCGCTTTTACTTTAGTCACTTATTATCTAGTCATATATTTTATCCCTAGACTAAATTAGTCGTTTAAGTTAGTCGCTTTTAGTATAGTCACTTATTATCTAGTCGTATATTTTATTCCAAGACTAAATTAGTCATTTAAGTTAGTCATTTTTAGTTCGGTAACATAAAATTTCTCAAATTTAGTAGTAATTCACTTAAGATTATTGTGGTGGCTAATATTTTTAGTCACCTAGTCATTAATTTCATCATTTTTTACTAATGTAAGATTAGTTTTGATATGTTTTGTATATTTACATGAAAATCACCAATAATTTTCCCATATTTACCATACTTGTAATTTCCAAGATATAACACATCAATTGATCTTTTAAAACAAATACTTTATTCAATACAACCAATAATTTAACATATTACAACAATACCACCAATGTTTGATCCTCAATTACACTACAAGAAAAAATGACATTAGTGAAGGTCGAAAAATGTCACCATAAGCTCATTGGTGACGGTCAAAAGAGCCTCTGTCACAAAAAATTGAACGTAACCAAAGGTGGCATCACCAAAAGTATAGGTGTTGTGGAAACATTCAAGGTTTATCACCAATAATGGTTTATAATAAGGGATAGTGGCCATCATCATTTCATATGAGAAATGGTGATGGAACTTAACCTTTATCGCAAAAAACGTGAACGTAACAAAATGTGGCATCACCAAAAGTATAATTGTTGTGGTGAAATTCAAGGTCTGTCACGAATAATGATTATAATGACGGATAGTGACTGCCACCATTTCATATGGACAACAATGATTTATGGCGATGGACCTTTCATGGCCATCACTATTGATGCATATATATGGTGACGTTCATTTACCGTCACCATTTCATATTTTGGTGAGCGTCAGAAAATGTCACCATCAGCTCATTGGGGATGGTCAAAAGAGTCTCTATCACTAAAAATTGATCGTCTCCACTCCATATAAATATCAGGGCACAATGGAATCAAACCACCAACCTTCTTCTTGTAAAGAAGGTGTTGTTCAATTGAGCTAACACCCTTTAAAGAGTTAGGCTTAAAAAAATTAGAACTTGAAACTTTATAAATTGTAAATTCTACAACTTTCACTAAATTACAAAACTTTGTAAAATCTTGAAAAATATTTTACTAAACAAGCAAAATAGGATCAAAGTTTGTACCTAACGGTTAAGGAAGTAATGAAAAGTGGGAGGAGGGAAAATAGATATATCTATCAATGTAACAAAAATGTTTATTTCTGGAATTTAAATTATATAATTACATTGATATGTGTATGTATTTTAGAATAGGGATTCCAAAATTTTAATTTAATTATCAATAACCATTAGGTGGATGATAGGGATTAACTTTAATGGAATATTCTAGAATATTTTTAGTAGTCGTCACAAATCAGAAGTTGATATTTATCTCAAAAGTATTTATGTCATTTTTCTCCATTTTGATTAAATTCACTAATTAAACAAAAATGTCACATAAACATGTATCCTATGAACATGATTTATGGATTTTTAGACATGTGACATACACAAACCATGGTATTTTCAAATAAAAAAACTTGTGTAAGAGTTAAAATGCCCCATGTTAAAGTGGGGACAAATCTCTATAATTAAACTTTATTGCATATATTTTTAAATTTATATGTGATTAAGTTATATAATAATTTTTTTTATAATTAATAATAATAATAATTTAAAATAAACATATAATTTAATTCTATTTTATAATGTGATTTAAACCTTATTAACATTTATCATTCATTTATTTTAGATAACTAACTTTTCAATTCATATTAATTAATTATAGAAAAAGATAATTTCTATAATATTAATCAATTTTGAACATTAAAAACTTATAAAAGAAAATACACTTTACCATGGCTATGAAGAAGGTAGCGAACCACTAATCAATGCCTCCAAATTAACGAGTGTAAAAAATCAACAACTCCCCATATTTTGACTAGTATGTCTTTTTTTTTAAATATTAAAATATCATTTAGATTTTATACCATTTATGACAATAGTAGATATTAGTACAATTTATTTTAATGTGTTTGATACATAATGATCTATATCATTTTCATATGTCTATTAGCTTATAGATGGAAAATGGAAAATTTCACTCATTAACGTATAGAAAAAATATTAGTAATGATAGTAACAATCTAATTCTAAGGTTACAAGCAAGATAGACACTAAATTGGTGTATGAAATCTTTTTTTATATAGGAAAAAGAGATCTGCTTTTATATAGGAAAATGACTCATCTCTTGTAGTGATTTGACTGCTATAGTCTACTAAGACATACATATTCTACCCCTAAGACTTTGAACCTGTGACCTCTTAGGAGGAAGCACATGCTCTTAACCACTAGGAAACGCATGCTCTTAACCATTAGTAGATGTAGTTGTGCTAGTTATAGTCAAAGTCTTTGTGGTGGATTCATTGTCCATGGTTGAATAATCCCTTAAATCCAGTACATGCGATGTCCTCAAGAGCTAGGAGAAGTACATCTTAGGTTCACTAATTATGGTCGATGCAGGTTAATGGGATTTATCAAGATTGGTGAGGTTGACCATGATCAATATTACATTAATGCTAATGCTAATCTTGTTGAAATGTTATGAAAATAGTTACATTAATGGTTGAGATGGTTGATGGGATTCACCATGGTGAAGAGGGTTGAGCTCATATTCAACTATAGTTATCTTAATTGACGATTATGGTTGACCATATATAAACATAGAACATGTTAACCATTATTGGCCATAAAGAATAGATAGAACATGGAATGTTCTAGGTTAACTATGGTTGACCAAAAAATAATATGCTTGATCATGATTGACCATAATTGAAATAATAATTTTTAATAGATATTTTTAAAATATTAAACTATAATATATATTTTTTATAAAATTCATGATAATAATAGATACTAAGAAATTTGACATAGGCAAATTCAATGTTTTAGTTAGGTTTGATCTTATTTATTTATCTTTTGAAAATATAAAGTTGGATATGTCAATGGTGTTATAATTTAGTTAAAATTATTTGTTTAATTTATTATTATAATTGTTATTTAATGTTTTAGTAATTAATAAAATTTTAAATTTTAATATTAAATTATTTTTTTTAATAATAATTATGTTTATAATAATTGTTAGTAATAATTAAGATGATTATAATGTTTATTAGGAGTAATGTAGATGTGATAGGGTGTTCTATTAAAGTACTTTGTGGTGTAAAGGTCATCCGGTTAAAATTTTGTGGCAAAAATATAGATGTGGTAAAGGTTAGCCTCATAAAAATTTGGCTATGCTAAAAGCTAGCCTGGACCATATAAAGTACCATCTCCAAATGATTTTCGCAATTGAGCCAGTCATAGTTATTCAAACCATATATTAAACATATCAATTGTCTCAAATTTCACATAATCTAACAAATAAAAAATAAAATAATTATAACATACTATAATAAATAATTAAATGTCATAGATTAAATTTATCTTAAAAAAACTAATGCATGAAGCCTAAAATTTATAACATATCATGAGAAATGGCGGAGTTTTATGGTATATTTTTATAAACAAATATATATGAAAAAATGTATTTAATAATATTAAAAAAATATTTTTAAATATTTGAATAATGTATAACTAAATAAAGTTTTAGATTTGTGAAATACATTTAATATTATTAATGAAATTAGTATATCCAAATGGTATGGAAGTTTAATTATAACTAAATAATTTGAGTAATCTACCATTTAGAAATTATATATTATTAATTGATCGTAATTAATTTTAAAATATAATTATTAATTATTAAATATTTAAAAATATGTTTTATTTTAATATTAAAGTTAGTGAATAAATATGTTAAAAAGGTTTAAAAACATAATTTATTTTATATTTATACAAAGTCCAAAGTCCAATCAATCTTGCCATTAAGAACCCCATATTTGGAATGGGTAGGGAAGATCGGATAAATAAAGGGTGTCATCTAAAGAGGTTGTAGAATTGTTTAGATTGTTAAAAGTGGTTGAATTAATTTAAAAAAATTCAATTTTTTTTTGCATTAGTAGTATTTGCATTTAGTTTTTGATAGTGGAAATAAATTTAACATTATCAAAAATCTCTATTGAATTTCATTAAAATTTTACTTAATTTCCATAATTTTTGATAAATTTATAGATTAAATTGATAGATTAATTAAAATACGGTTAAATAAATGAAAGAGATTATACAGGAGATAGTTGTAGTGATTGCATCAAATACAACACATGATTTCTCGGTGGAATACGCAGAGAGTTCAGCGCTGCAAGCATTCCTCGTGAGTGGAATCAACGTGCCATATGAAACTTTTGGTTCTTTACAGCAAAATGGATATTGCATCTTGCTGATGTCATCCATGTGTAATTGTTTAAGGTAAATTGTCGACAATGGAGTCAGACCCCACGTCTCATTGTTTTGAAAATGTTGGCTTAGAATCTCTTTTATGATGCCCTCTATTTCAAAACGATTATGGTCTTGTGGTTCGTTGAGATTGATGTAAATTTGTTCAAATAATAATAGTAAAATTGGTTAAGTATAATTATTAAGTTTCAAAATTTTGAGTATTTTAAAGTGTTTTTGATGGTGTTGAATCTATTTCCACCATCAAATATAATATTCAATATTTTTACTATCAAAAATTTATTTAAAAAAATAATTTCAACCAATTTTATTTTTCCTATTTATTAATATTAGTAGAACTTCATTGTTTATTAAAATTAGAAGATAAATGTAAACGTCATTCAGGGATCATGGAAGCCACTCTAAACCACAATATTTTTGAGATTTTGAATCTATATATACAGCTAAAAAAATCAATTTAAACCATACAAATCCAAATTTAACCACAATATTTTTTTACCAAATTCCCATAAAAAATCTACCAAAAAAATAAACTCAAAAACTACTAAAATAAAATAAAATTATTAAATTAAATTAAAAAAAATATATATATTAATTATACTACAACTTCATCATGCCCTTGTCCTCGAATGTACATGTACACACTACGGCTATAATTTTTATATTATATATAAAAAAGGTAACCTAATCATGTCCTTACCTTTGAAAATACACCTAAAAACTATTTCGTCGAAGGCATGAAATTTTAACCATGAAAACGGGTCCTAGCTCCATTTATAAAAGACTTATTAACAAATTGTTTATAGGGAGTCCGTGAAGCGGAGGTCTCACAGTGGAGGGAGATGATTTTCATCCAATCCACCAAGGTTCAAATCTCTGTGGAGACGTATGCTTGTTGTGTCTTGGCTAGAAGAGTAGGCGACCCTAGAGCAGACGTCTCGGCTCTTGTTGAGGCATAAGTTAATTGCTATTGTGTGCGGCTTGCAGGTTGTTGCACCTAGCCTAGGTTTATAGTGACAGCCAGTTGGATTTGAACCCGGGCCTTGCTCAGGCAACTCTCACCAGTTACCGATTACCCTAGATAAAAAAAAATAAATTGTTTATAGGGCGAATGATACGGTCAGCATAGTGAAAGACACACTCGATATGCAACTCTCACAACTTTTAGATGAGGATGAAAGTTTGAGTGGGATAAACATATTGAAACAAATATATATGGGAGTGAGGGTAGAGTTGAGATGTTAAGGAAACCATATTTATTTTTAAGTGAGTAGAAATTGTGGAGGTATTTTAAAAAATAGTTGTGTGAAGAGTTAATATGCAAATTCTTTCCAATAAAAATAAAAGTAAAAGTTAAGAGATATTTTAAAGAAAATATTAAAGTTATTTTTTATTCTTACTATTTTTAAGCCTTACGTGTTTTCTCTGAAAACAACTACCCTCCCATGTCACTTATATCTTCATGTGTCATTGATTTGGATGTTAGACGATAGAAATAACTTGGGCCATTAGATTGATTCAATAATTTTAGTTATGAAATCCTTTGATCGGTATGAGTCAATTATGAAAACTTTCGTTTAGAGTCTATCGCAAACGACTCTAAAAATGAGCAACTGGGTTATATATGGGCATGTTCTAAGTTTACTATTGTTAAATGTGAGAGTTCTGCACTTTTTGAATCTATGGGTATGATGTTAATGTGGAGGGGCTTTTGTATGAGGTGTGAATTTCATACTAATGTCTTTCTGAGGAAGAATGTTCATTTACCCTATTCCTGGGTAGGGAACTCCGAAACTCAATAATTGGGGCAGTGTGCGTGGGTGTTTCATTAGCCTATATACAGACTTAGAATCCTCCCTTGGTGACACAAAGCAAATACCTTCACATCAATGGGATGATCACTGTTCTTGTTGGAGTCCATTGAAGACCGGATTTTGTCACGATGTGTTCCACACTAGGATAAAACTTTGGTTGTTGTTTGTTTTAGTGTGCTTTAAAATTTATATCTATGTATTTATTGACTTGGCAATGTCATAAAATCTTGTGATTTTTGATAAAATAAAAGAAAACAAATAGTCACTATAATATCACTCGACTCTTGCAATTGCACAAATATTTTATTACTCCACGTGAACTCTTAATATTACTCACTCTTGCAATTGCATGAATATTTTCTTACTCAACGCAAACACTTTCATTTCCAAACATATCGTGTAGACTGACGGATATTTTATCCACACTAAGTCTTTCATTTCCAAACATATCGTGTAGACTGACGGATATGGAACCTAGTATCATGATGTCATTCTGCTTGGCCTACCATCTTCTTTGACTTGGTGTTCTATCCTTTCTTAGAGGAACCGCTGCGATGAGTGGTCTTATTATCCAACCTATTGTCCTCCTTATGTCACAAGCAGTTCTGCCATCACCGAAACTAGTTGTTATCCTCTTTACACCTCGCTCCTCTAGGAGGAGTTTCCTTTAAGCTATTTTCAGACTCCTAAATTCAGAAAATATTGTTGAGTGAAATTTTCTCCTTCATGCTTGTACAATTACCTGAAGAGTCGTTTACCTAGTACAATTTTAACCCTTTTCCAGACTGGGATAGACTAGTTATTAAAAAGGAATAGCCTAATCTACTATGGCTAGGAGGTTCTCCCTTATATACTTTTATCTCTTTTTCAGGCTTGGGGGACAACTTTACAAAAAAGGAACTTATAAAAAGAGGAGGGAGGGAACATTTATTTCCATTAGTTGTCAAATGGTAACATTTTTTTTGTCACCCTTAATCATGGCACCTATATGTTTCATTCTCTCATATTTCATTTTTAGCTTTCCTAGGAGCCATACTATACATATGATTATGTCTACTCATTCAGATGGTTACTCTTCTTGCCATATGTAGCATGCCTCGATGTCTCCTTCATCATCACTTGATATCATCTAGTGCTCATTATGTACCTTGAGGGTTATTTGAAACAATTCTTTGTATATCATGTTCCCATAGTCCTACTGTTGTATACTATGACATAGATCCACATTGTATTTGTTGGTGTCTATGATCTATTTATTAAGTCACATGGATCCGCTATGTGTTCTAGCATTTCATATCATGGATACACAATGTATTTTTTGGCGTCCATGTTCAGTATTTTCTTATGATAGAGCATAGGTATACCCACCTTGGGATGTTATCAACACAGATGAGACTTTAACTCTAGTGTCTTATGATCAGAGTTCCTGGCTTTGTCTCCTCACTCCTATTGTTACCTCTGAACTTTGTCGTAATGTATTTCGGCCATCATATTCTCTTCTGACCTCATACATTAGGGGGCATTTGTTATGAGCATAATTTTCTCCCTAGGGTTAGTGCCTCTGTGACATAATGTTGATTTACCTTTTACCTAGGACTTAGACCATTTTTTACAGTCATGACACCCAGTCACACAGATGATGACCTTGTGAGAGAGACTATACCTCTTCATTCGCTCGCATGACCACCTTATGGGAGTGATTGCAGCCTTTTCCCCTCTGTCTAGTGCCTGTGACTAAGGACTCCTAAAGTTTCATGGTTCGTATGAGATGAGTTCGATTCATCACTTATTCGAGTTGGACAAGTCTTATCATGTAGAATTTTCCATAACATCTTTTCATCTTGAGCATCCACATTCATCCTCTTAGGAGCTCTCTTCATCCTATTTATACTCGACCACTTGAGAGATTAAAGCTAGATACAAAGAGCTTGAGACTTGCGTATATTTAGTTTATGCTTAATATTTAGATTCTTGATGATAGAGACAAATATCATGAGGGTTATGCTTCTATAATCCATATTTTACCTTTTGTAGTGGGGAGACTCTACCAATTTTCAGAGAGGAGACCTTGAGTGAAGGTATACATGTACGTTTCTTTTGCATTATAGAAATTCATTATTCCTTATCTGTATCCACATACTTGCAGCAATATTTCTTATTATATCTATGGTGTTCCTAATATATATATATATTAAAAAAAAATTATAACTTGATTAATTTTTATAACTTTTTAAAATTACTTTAAAAATCATTTAATTTAAATTTGTATAATTACTATGTAATTATTATTAATTATAAAGCTTCCCATCTAATATAATAAATTAATCAATATTATATACTGAAGGTGGAGTTCATCATTTCTGCATTTTTGAGGTATTTTATAGTTAGAAACTTTCCAATTTGGGTGAAATTTGAGGAAGCAAAGCATAGAGCGTGAAAAAATTGAGCAACTGTGGTTTTGAAATTAGGGGATGCAGTTCTATTGACGATTTTGTGCACAGATCCATGCAATGCATGGTTTCAGCCTCTAAACCTGGGGGGAACAATTCCTACAACACTGAATGAGATAGCAGGTGAATATTTGACTGATTTTAAACAAAATGCCCTACCTTTGCTGATGTAAGTTTTTTTTTCTTCATCGAATGGATGAACCCACAACTGCTCCATGGTCTTTTTGCTACCAAGATGTTGGTAACTTGTGAAAAAAATTGAGATGCAAGTGTCTGCAATTTCAGAGTTTCAGAACCAAAATATGATCAACTTTCATTAAGTTTCATAGTACTTATATCAATGAGTACTTTTTTTGGAATCACATCCCACAACTTTGAAGCCCTGTCTCTATATTGATATATCAGGTGAAGATTTGATTGATTGTAAACAATATCCCCTGCCTTGGTTGATGAAAGTTTGTTTCTCTTCACTGAAGTGATGAACCTATTAGTGCTCCACTATATTTTTTCTACTGAGAAGTTGGGAAATTGTGAAAAAACCTGAGGTGCAAGTGTCTGCAATTTTAGAGTTTCAGAACCAGAATATAATCAGTATGCAATAAGATTCATAGTACTCATATCAATGAGTACATTTCCATTTTCAAATTCATTACTCCTTGTGATAAATGTAATAAATTAGTTCTTTATAGCTCCCTTTGTTTAGGACAAATGTAGAAATTGTTGCTTTGAATCCATCAATCACTTCCTTGTCTTTGTTTGGAACTCTCCTTTCATTCCCAAATTTAGCCAAGTAAGCCTTGTTGTATACTTTGGATTCAATGAATAGGATAAATAATGAAAATGGGTATTTTATATGTCCCATCTATTGATAGTCAATCTCTTGAATTATTTCCAACATACAATCAATATGCTCATAAATTTCTGCGAACATAGGAATATCAGTATAAAAAAGTTTGTAACAAATCGACTATGGCTTGATATGGAAAGAAACAACTCAATCTAACCCCAACAAGCCTTATTGAGAATTATAGTTCTGATGTGCATTGTTTTTTTAGTGTTGGGAAATCTCAATGTTTTCCACTTGGGACAATCTGCCATAAAAGACAAAGCAACCCCATTGCCCCATAAGTGAATCAATACATGGTGTGATGTAAATCTATTTTCTCCAATCTTAAGAAGTTGGAGCTTGGGAAATTTTCTACACATTGTTTATGCATGTTAGTCCTTTGTAATAAAAAAATATATTTATTTTGCTTCATTACAATGTTTTTTCATTTGTGCAACTTCAAAAATAACAGCTTTGAAAGAGAGATTCAAATTGTGAACTGCACATGGTGTCGTAAAAATATGGTCATACCTACTTAATGATTGCATCAATTTCTTTGCATGACCTTGCATTGTCAGTGATAACTTGCATGAAGTTTGAAGCCTAGTCATCATAGAACTTTGTTTGGGCTTGGGGTATGTACTTTTTTGCACATTCTCTGTATTATAAATATAGAATATTGTCAACATATGATTGATTGTATTGTATCTGTATCTGCATTGTCAGGTACAACAAAAATATACCCTGTACGAATTCAGGGAAAATCTCCCCTAAAATCATCGTTAAAAAAATTTAAAAAAAAAGGCCTAAAAGATCTTGATTTAATAGGTCTTTATGGCATAAACTTTGTATAAGTTTATAGCAAATCTTTAGTTTTGTCGAATGATTTTTTAAATTTTCTAGCATTTTGGAAAATTCACATGTTTTTCATTTTGTGAGATGTAGACACCTACATCTGGTTGTATGGGATTTTTTTGGGTACACTTTTTTGTTGTATAACATCAATATCCATATTAATATATTGAAGCTATGATTTGAAATCTCAGTTATTTTTGTAAGTCTCAGTCATGCATTCAATTCTTTTCTCCTCATTTGAAGCATTTATTCCCCTGAAGAAGTATGCACCGAAAGGAGACATACTGTCAAATTTATTGATGGTTGGTTTTTTGTATTAGTCCAAAATAAATTATCCTTGTGTAGAACAGTGTTGCATACATTTTCAAATTTTCTCTCTTGTAATGAATGGGTTCTTCATTCACCACTCTAAACATGACTTGAAAATATAGAGAAAAAATAATCTATAAAGGAAATATCACATGCATGTATGGCAGGATCAACTCCACCATATGTTTCTTCCCTCCTACCAAAATTAAACATTTTGTCCAAGATTTTGGTGTTCAATCTCTTCTACGGTTCCTCAACTGTTGAGGAAATCGTTGCCCATTATTTTAACCTACGAGAACATGATTTCTTCCTCTCCTTTATTCCCCAGCTAACTGTGTGTTGTCATTTATTTTGAGATTGTGCATTAATCTTTTGGGAAATAGAATACAAAATTCAACCCCATTGTTAGGAATCAACCGCTAAAAGGCTTTACCCCTTGAGTGTGAATCCAAAATTTCCTTGCAATTATGCAATTCGATAAGTAGTTTCCACCTTATTTTAATCTTTTTTTCTCTATATTTCTATGACACACTTCCACACAGGGGAATGAATTCGAAGCCTTATATAGGGGTTATAATCAATTGTCCTATTCCAAACCTTTTATATTTAAATAACTATACCATCTTCAATAATGTAATATAATTTACATAGGGCCGTATAAATATAAATTTAGTATAAGGGAAATTCTAAATTCTAAATATCGTTAAAATAGAGCTTTACAACATTAAACAAAAACAATTAATCTAAATCATTAGCTAAAATAGGATTAAAAAATTAGGACTTTTTAAAGAATAAATAATTAATAATAAAATAGTAGACATTATAACCTACATAGGGTCTTACAAAATTAATAAAATCAAATCATTAAATCTATTAAAATAATCTACAGAGGACCTTATTACATAAAATTAGGATAAAAAAGAACATACTACACTTTGATATCATTAAAACAATACTTTATAACAATTAAAAATAATTATAAACAAAATAAAATAATTAACCTAAAATTAAATAAAAACTTAGGAATTTATAAAAGGGATAAATAATTAATAATAGAAAACATTAAACATTATTAACATTAAAACTCAAAAACATCATAACAAAGAATATGATATTTATAAAACAAAATAATTAAAACTCAACTAAATATAAATAAATTAAAAATAAATTGTAATTATTTAGAAATTAAATCATTAAGTTGATAACTGGTTGGCTCTCTTTCCTGTCATTTTTTCCACTATTTATTTAACACAAATTGTCTCTCTTATTTGTAGATTTGTCCTGAAGATGGGTCTTGTTTTAGACCCGAAACGTAGACTGAAAAATGAGAACTGTGGAGATTTCGAGCTTTGAACCTAAAAATCTACACCACAAAAATCTACAATCCATCATTGTTACCCTGTACGGAAGGGATACATGGATCGAGATACGCAATCTCGAAAAAACAAGGATGAAAATTCAAAAGAGAGAAACATATTTGACATTCCTGAAACACTGCCGTGACTCAAATCTTACTCCATCATTCTCTCTCATCAAACACAAACTCAACAACCAACACAACCATAGAGCTTTCGACAAGCTCAGCAGATCACTAATACGCCATGAAATCCATAAAACTAGATTCTAGCTGGATCATCTATCTACAAAAGCTTTCAGATTGCATCTCAAACTGGCACAAGTCATCCGTCAAGATATTTGGTCCATCATCGATGCCGCAGCAGCACTCACAGCACAAAAAGAAAACAATCAAGCACGGGAAAAACAAAACAGGAAGCTGGTGTTAGGGATCTGTAATTTATTGGCAAGACTGGCAGAGTCCAATTACAGAAACAACATCGTTTCAACCAACTTTGGGATTCTAGGATCTAGCCCTCCTGAATCCGGAGAGGGATCTCTCCAAAAAGTGAAAAGATGAATTTGTCTTTGAAGTTCGGGGTAATGATATTAGGCTAGTTATGAAGGCCAATGGTTTCTTTGTTTTTTGGATGGTTGAGCATGATTATTGTTCAAGGTGGAAAGTTTTGAGTGCAAAAAGCTCCAAAGGTGAGAAGTTGCAGGCAATCAGAGTAAGCTTCAGTCAAAAAGGTAGAAAATTGCAGGTCTTAGTCCATTGGTCTATGGAGTCATAATAGGGTTTAATTGGAATAGCAAGAGGCAAGAGTGGTCCATGGGGCAAGTCCTCTATGTCTAAGGATCTCTTTGAAGATTGATTTATGGAATGGAATGATACAATAAGAAGGAGAAATAAACAGATGCAGAAACAAGAGCAACCCAGGATCTGGTAAGTACTTTGAAACTAGCCAGCCTTTGACATCAACTCAAGAAAAACATAAAAGTAAACTAGGATCTGGTACGTACTTTGAAACTAGCCAACCTTTGATACACTTTCCATAGAAAACATCTCAAAACTAAGGGAAACTTGAGGGAAACCTTTGGATTAGAAACTAGCGGGCCGGGCTCACCACAGATCCTCTCCTAGCTCTTCTTTACTTGGTTACTTTCAAGATAGATACAAAGATAACAACATAATGGCCTAAGATCTGGTAATTACTTTGAAACTAGCCAGCTTTTTACACATTCAAAGGGAAACAATCAGATAGTCTGTGGGATCAAAATGGGACCAGGGCTCACCATATCTTCCTCAGTTCATCTTCACTAAACATATACTGAAAATAACATCTAAGAACAACATTCAGCTAAGACAATAAGACGAGGGAACACCATCATTCCTATGATTAAACTGAATTAAATCATTCCTAAATAACACAGATGGAAGAAAACAATCAGATAAATATTTTCAGTCAGAGAAGGTTATTGATGTACAATAGGTCCTAAATCTGCGCATGCTGTTCTTTATAAGAGAATATGAAACACAGATGGAAACAGAAACAAAATAACAGGTTACAATAAGGAAAACATCATCGTCAACATAGACCAGGATCCCATAAATCAACTTGTATTGATGCTCCAAACTAGTTACAACTTTAAGTCCAGTGCTTTAGGTTAGCAACCATCTACACATCTCAGCCTAACCTATCTATCACTAGCAGAGCTCCAAGAGCTAGTGAATACTATGTACAATCAGAATTTTTTGCTCAAATGTATATCAAAGTTCTACAACCAATAGTTTCTCATCTTCTACTGTAGTATATATAGAAGAATGAGGAGGTGAGATCTGATAAAAGATCTCAATTACAATTAATACAGAGTTAATGTCTTCTTGGCCCTTGGGGGGCTCAATGAAGAAATTGTACAGGTGTTTCACTGTATTAATTGATTTACACTTATAAATTAAGCTCGGTGGGAGCTTTGTTGACCTTTAAGGCTCTGTGTGACGCTAGGGTTACTCTGCAGATATATTTTGCATTAAGTTTCATTGCAGAAGTAACTTTTCCAGTTGTGCTGAGGCAAAAATCTTCATTCGATTAATAAATTCGGCCCTTGATTGAGTACTTTGAGGAACAGGTGGCACTATGGTAGCTAAGAGGAATCGATTTTCCTTAGATTGTGGCGGTGGAAGCATTCCTGCTTCATAAAACACTTTAGGTTTTCTGTAAACTTTGTTTTATTTGGGGATTAGGCATTTGATAAGCATCTTAGACGTAATCCCCACAAATCTGTTCTTTAATCCTCTGTTCTAGTGCATTTTTGTCTCTGACATTGATACTCTTTGTCTGTGCCCGATTTTTTATGTTCTTTGCTGATGTGCAGGGCTGTGCAGGGTTCACAAGGCATCCATGCCTGAGGAAACACTGAGGAAACGTGCATTTCCACCCTGTGGATGATTTCCTTTGACGATTCGAAGATGGGATGGTCATCACCCTCCGCCTTTGAATCTTCTTTGAAAATTGTGAGAAAATGATAAAAGCCCTGCAAAATACGAAAACTATTAAAAAATCCTGCTTTTATAGGTTGACTGCATCGGAGGGCGTGCGAGGAGATCGGAGCCGTTGGATGGCATCATCCAACGGTCAGAATTGAACGAGAGAGATCGTGGAATGGGTGAAAGATGGATTAAATTTGAGCCGTCGATCGTGCAGAGATCGACGGTCGAGATTGAACGAGGCAGTCAGAGGAGAAGGATGAATCTGAGCCGTCGATCGCGCAGAGATCGACGGTCGGGATTGGGCAATGGAAAGTCAAACGGAGAGATTGGGCGATGAATTGTGGGCCGTCAATCTGCAGATCAGATCGACGACGGAGATTGATTTTCCGTTGTACGATGGCCCGGCTATCGCTCACGCACCTTTGTTAACCATCGAGCAACTTCGGCGAGCGATCACCATTGGATCAGTGGGCCCAGATCGGACGGTCCACAGCAATATCGCTAGGCATCCAGGTCTGAATGTTAATGTGCGATGGACGATGGTTTCACAAAAAGTACAAGGGACGTGTGTCAAGCGATGTATGGAATCGCTGGTCATCGGGCAAAAACCACCCTCCGCTGAAGAGTGGTGCGATAAAAAACACGCGGTTTTGGGAAAATGGCGCACGGCTGGGGGGTCCACAGGGAGGCGCGCTCTGCACTGTCGGATCTATGGATTGGATTGACGGTCGAGATCGCTCCATAATTTGCACGGGCGGAAAAATAAAATAAAATGAATTTCGACGGTTTAAATAAATATCAAAGGTTTTTTAATGTTTTGCGAAGAAATATTTATTTAAACCAGATAAGCGCCCGACTGGCTTAGCGCGCGGTCACGGCGCCAGGGTGTATGGGCGGAAAGGCTAGGGAATTATCCCAAGGGGGCTTAAGCCCAATATATATAACAAAATGGGTTTTCAATGGTTTTTTCTCATGATTTTCAAAGGTTTGAGGGTTCCGGTAAGGCCAAGAGTGAGTCTTAAACCTTATAAAGGGGATTTTGATGAGGGGAAAAGGAAGAAATGTGAAAATGAGGGATTTTTGTGGGAAATAGGGGGATAGAAAGATGAGGTTAATTTGGGAAGAAGGGAAAGGAGAATATGTTGTTTGCAGCAATATTTTGGCTTTGGAAATCAGCAGGATTTCAGACTCTTTTGGGATGAAAATGAGTACAATCTGGACAGAGGCAGGAGGCCTTTAAGAGTCTTCAAGAGCCAACAATTTTTAGTAATAGAATTTGTTCCTTGAAGGCTCAAACAGTCTTAGCCACCTTTTGCTATAACAAATATTATAGGTGGCTAACAGTGGCTCCACTTGGGGATGGTGCCTTCTTGAAGGCATCAAGAACTTTAGACTTGCTTTCTTTGGGAGGCTGACCTGTGCCTTATCCATTGGGCTGCTCTTCTTTTACTGGGATGATATTTCTCTGAAAAACATATTAGCAACCATGAAAAACAATGGATCTTCATCAATACAAACTTCTACCTACCCAATCCTACAGATCTAACATTTTTTCTTCTTTAGAGTGCACTTGGATTGGAAAACCCTTTTCACAACATTTTATTCTTTTGAAAGCAGGAAATCTAATCTATTTCTACTCCTTATTTCTCCATGGACTCAGATTAAATAGTTGAGCCCATATGATTCTCTACCTAATCTACTAATCTGTTAGGATTAAACTGTCTAACAGATCTTATTATCTAAATTCTAAAACATAAATTTAAACAATAGCCAAGTCAAGATTAAGCTGTTCGACTTGCTGTGATCTATGGCATAAAGACAAGCTGCACATAGACATTTATTTTGTAGAAAGAATAAATAAAAAATGGAAGGCTTAAGATCTGAAAATTTGGAAACATTTCCTTCCTCCTTTCACAGCTCTGTTTTGACTCTTATTGAGTTGTCTTTCCTTTTTCTCTGGTTCAGATTTTGAGCTAATTAGAACCAGATTTTTACATCTCTTTGACTCAGAAAAATAGAACATATTTGAGTCATTTCTCTTTGCAGCCTTAGGTTCAGATTTTGATCATGTTTGAACCTTTAATTTCTATCCTAAACTATCTACTGATAAGACAATATTAGACAGTTTGGCATATCAAATTCACTATCCTATCAGCAGAAAATTTAAAGCTAACTAGTCAAGATTAAACAGTTTGACTAACTAGAAGTGTGTTTTTCAGGAGTGGCATTTGAGCTTGCACACTTTCAGATTTATCTCTCTTTTTTGGTATGGGGCTATACCTTGCTTGTTTTCAAAATCTACCCTCTTTTCTTTCTTTTCTTTGTTTTTGTATTTTTGTTTTTTACAACTTTGAATGCAATGGTGGATGAAATATTCATAATGGAAAAGATAAAAAGGCTTCACAACATAACATGGATCAAGAGAAGTAATGCTTAAGCATCCTGCCATTGACAGGACCCCCAAACAATTCTGCTCCATTCAACTCCTGGAAGAAAAATGCATTGTTACAAGCAGCTGAATGAATAGAGTAAGGGCCAAGCCATAGGTTGTCAAATTTTCCATGCTTGCCCTTCTCTTCCCTTCTTGAGTCCCACTTTAAAACTTTGTCCCCAATCTTGAAATTGCTAGCCTTTGTTCTTCTATCAAAAAGATTTTTAATGCTCTCCTGTTTCTGCAATGCTTTGTTATACACTTCCTCTCTGGTTTGCTGAAGATGAATGGTCTGATTTATTCTTCTGATCATGTCATTATCTTCGGTCTGCAACTCTTGAATCAACTTTATCACTGGTACACCAAGGCTGTTTGGAAAAATTTCATCAGTACCATACACAAGCTGAAAGGGTGACATACCAATGGATTTGTTCAAAGTCAATCTGTCAGCCCAAAGTGCATGAATCAACTTTGTGTGCCAAGAATTTTTGTTGTCCTCCAACAGTTTCTTGATTATGTTCACTAAATTTTTTTTTGAGGATTCCGCAAGTCCATTACCTTGAGGGTAATAGGCCATGGAATGCCCCAATTTTATCTGATATCTATGACAGAACTCAACCATCTTCTTTGATCCAAATGCTGCTACATTATTAGTGATGATCTTGCTAGGAAAACCAAATCTAGAGAGAATATTAGTCTCCATAAATTTTATGATAACTGAATCATTGGCCTGTCTACAAGGAATGGCTTCTATCCACTTAGTGAAATATTCTGTGGCAATGAGAATCCATCTGTGCTGGGCAGAATATGGTGGATGGATTTCTCCTATAAAGTCAAGTCCCCACTGTTGAAATGGGGCTTCAACAGTGATTGGATGCAGAGGGAGGGGTAGCAGTTTTATTTTGCCTTCAAAAAGTTGACACTTATGACATGCTATGATCATCTGGTGTACATCATGGAAAAGAGTAGGCCAATAGAAACCAGCCCTCAAAATTTTGTTGGTTGTTGTCTTCCAGTACAAATGACCTCCACACTCTCCTTCTTGGAAATGGTACTTAACCTTCTCTGCATCAAATTCAAGAAAACATTTAAGCAATAGACCACCTGCATTTTTCCATTACAAACATTTATCTATAATGCAATAGTTTACATCTTTCAATTTTAGGAACCTTTCCTTTGTTTTTGTCAAACCAGGAGGTGTATTCAAATTAAGAAGAACATAAAGAATATCAGCATACCAAGAGGAATTCATAAAATGGTTTTCAACAATGGGTGTTGATATTTCCTCTTGATCATCTAAAGCATTAATCATATGAATATCAAGAACTTCACAATTTTATTCAGCCATTAATCTAGTTAGACCTTGGCCTTTGATGAGCTTAGTGGGTTTTATCTCTAAATCATATTCAAGAATAACAGCAATCCAATTACCTCTCTTACCATCTGGGTCCTGTGTTAGAATGTCTTTAACAACTGAATTTGGGACAAAGGCAATAATATGTGAATGAAGGATGTATACTCTGAAGTCTTTCAATGCTTTAACCAAAGCAAAAGCTTGCTTCTCCATAATGTTATACTTCAAAGGGGCATCCCTCAATGCCTTGCTAAAGAATGTGACGGGCTGCTCTTGTCCTTGTGGATTTTTCTGTAAAAGGACAGCAGCTATGGTATGTTCTGATCCAAATGAGAAAATATAAAAATATTTTGAAAAATCAAGACTTATCAGAATTGGTGTTTTGGTTAATGCTTGTTTCACCAGTTCAAATAAATTCTTTGCTTCCAAGGTCCATTTTACCTCTCACTCCTTTTTCAGCATGTTTGTGATATTCCTAAGGAGCTCAGCCAAATTAGGGATGAACCTTCTCAAAAATTTGATCTTCCCAATGAAAGATTGCAACTCCTTGATATTTCGAGGATGAGAGATTTGCAATATGGCCTCAATCCTCTTTGGATCTATCTTTATACCCTCTTCTGAAATAATGTGTCTGAGAAGCTTACCTTCTTCGAGATCGAATAGTGTCTTCTTCGGGTTTAAAGATATTCCAAACCTTCTGCACTTCTCGAAAAATTTTCTCAAATGTTCTAAGTGTTCTTCATCTGTTTTTTAAAATACAGTAACATCATCGAGATAGATAATGATGAAGAAGCCCAGTTCTTTCGAGAATGCTATGTCCATGGCTCTTTGAAAGATTGCTCCAACATTCATTAGACCAAAGGGCATTTTTACATACATGAAAGTGCCCCATGGTGTAGTAAAGGTTGTCTTTAATTGATCGGCAGGGTAAACCAAGATCTGATTGTACCCTGAAAATCCATCCAGCAAATAAATTCTTCTAGACCCTACCACCCTTTGTAAAATATGATCCATCTTTGGTAAAGGGTAGTTTTCCTTTAATGAAGCTTTGTTTAAGTCTCTAAAGTCTATACAAAGCCTGATTTCTCCAGTTTTCTTCCTAACAGACACCAGATTAGATACCCATTCAGAATATCTAATAGGGACAATAATACCATCTTCATACATCTTTTTAATCTCCTTCTCAACCAAAGGTAACTGAATAGGGTTTATTCTGCACAGTTTCTGTTTGAATGGTTTTTGTTTTTCTTTAAGGGGAATTTTGTGCTGTATTATTTCAGTGTCATAGGATTTAAGATCTTCATAACTCCACGCAAAAACATCAGAAAAATCTTTAAACAGCTCAGTGTATTTAAGTTTAATGTGAGCTGGTAAAGTTTTAGACAGCTTAATCATTTTTGGTTTTTCCTCACTGCCTATATTGCACTCCTCCACTTCAGTCTCTACAAGTTCCAGTTTAGGTTTATTGGCCACATCGTCAAAATCAAAAAACTCTTCTAAAGGGGCCATACCTCTAGGAAAACTTTCATCTTTAGCATGGAGAGTTTCCAACTCCTCTGTTTCATTCGTAAGTTTGCTAGAAAATAGGTTAATAATGACAGGCTCAGGAGACGGTTCTTCTTCACCAAGAAAGTTTTCTTCACTGCAGTCTGAGTCCGAACTGTTGAGTTTGAATTCATTTCTGAATTGCATGAAGTCTTCTATTTGTTTGTCATTTTCAAACACCTGCCAATAATTCTTATTATCAGGCACTGCTGGTCTAAAATTTATCTCAGTTGTACAGTATTTGGTTTCAAATGGTGCTAAGCATGTCCTAGCTGCAAAGGCTAAATTGTGGGCTGCAATGTTTCTTTTCCTTGGGACAAAAATTACTTTGGACTCCTTGAATGTTTTCAGAAGATCCATGACATCATTCCGATAGGCTCTAAGTATGGGATGATTTGCGTTATACTCCCCATTGACTTGCCTAATGATCAATTCAGAAACCCCATATACATTGATTCTTCTGGCTCCTAACATTTTCAAAAGATGTAAGCCTAAGAAAAGGGACTCATATTCCGCTATGTTATTGGAACACTGAAAGTTTAATTTGCATGAAATGCATTTTGTGTGGTTGTTTTCAGTGTTAGTAATCCAGACACCCACACCAGTGTTAGTTCTAGTGCATGACCCATCAAAATACATACTCCAGAGAGGACCTTTCTCGGTTTTATCTTGGTTAGAGTCCTCTTCAACTATCGTGCTCAAGGGTTGTTGTGGAATCTCAGCACTGAGTTGAATTTGTTTTGATTCCCCTAGATTTTCATTTATTTGAGGGATACATTCTTGAATCTCAATGTTTAGAAGCAAGGGACACATGACTTGTAGTTCAAGACCCATATCTGGTTTGTTGTTGTTTAAAGGTTCAACAAACTATTGTGACAGTTCATTGGTATTTACCTCCTCCTTTCTATCGGCCATTAATTATGTTAAAGTGACTTGTTCACTAAATGTTTCATCATTAAACATGATAAAAGAATTGAGGCCTGTATTGACAGAATAGACAGGAGAGTTTTGTGGTCTGTCTTGGCTTGTGACCATGTATTTCATATGGGATTCCCGGTAAAGTCTTCTAGTTTGATTGAAAATAAGGATAGTGGCATAGGTCATGTCCATTTGCATAGTCCCTTGTAACTTAGCCCCCCAAGACCTTGAGAGTAACATTCCATACTTTGGGGGCACATCAGCCACAAAAATATCCATGACTAAGCATTTGGCTGGAATTTGGGCTAAGTTAACACAGAGGTCCTTGATTAATCCTAAACATTTTACTCTACTAGAATCAAAAGAGTAAATGTCTTTATAAGGTCTGGTGATTTCTAGACCCAGGCTCTCCATTACGGCTTTAGGCATTAGATTATGAGAAACCCCTGAGTCACGCATAGCGTTGTGAAAAATCTTGTCATGAACGTTAAAACTCACATAAAAGGGAGGAACAGGTCCCTCTTGATATTTTCCTTCAATCTTTGGACCAAAAATAAGCTCTGGTTGGTCATCGTTAAGAATGACTGTATCATTGTTGTCTTATAAATTTAAAGCCTTCAAAATTTGGGTCCTATATACATGTTGGGCAGCTAACTCGGTGAGGGGAACAGAAATTTTGATCTTTGAGATTTCCTGCTCCAGGCTGAAAGGAATTTGGTTCTTTGAAAAACTTGTTTCAGCCTTATTAACTGCCATTTTATCAGCAATGTCAGGTTGTTGTTTTGTTTTATTTACATTTGATAAAATTGTTTTCACAGGAGTAATAGCTGTAGTGTTAGTACTACTAATGTCTGCACTCTGTTTTTCATTGTCTTGAGTGCTTTTTCCTTTACCTTTATCAGAATTTTCAGCCAATGTTTTATCCTTTTGTTTGACAACTTTAGGCTTGGTGGTAGTGTTGTTTTGTGAGGATTTGTCAGAGGTTTTTTTGTTGGGGGTTTGTTGACTAGATTTACTTCTAATGTCATATTCACTTCGAGGTTCGGTGATGGCATTTTCCATGTCTTGACAACAATTTTCATTATCATCTCTTTTGTCATCATAAGGTGTATAAAGACCTTGTTTTCTATCATAATGAACATCAAAGTCATCATAATCTACCCAAAATAGGTTAATATCATCTTCCTCTGTTATTTGATCTGTTTCCTCAACCTCACTCACATATTTTTGATGAAAGGGAGGAGTGATCTGTTGATCATCTTCCCTAGGTCTGTTTGGAGGTTGGTTCCTTCTAACATTCTGATTCTGGTTCTGGATTCTATTTTGAGGAGAAGTTTGGTTTTGGCTTGCTTGTGCTCTCTTAATTATGCTCATCTCTTTCATCATTTCTTCCATCATTCTTTCCATCTTTGAAATGGAAGTGGAAGGTGTGGATTCCTCTCTAAAAGATACTAACTTCTCAGCTTTCATCCTTGCTCTTTTCTCCATTAGGTTGACTTCTACAGAAAGAGCACCTCTTTGCATATCTTCAAGAGTTGCAAAGTCTCTCTCTCTCAGCTGATAGGTCATGTCAGAATCAAACCCTTCAGGAAACTTGTTTAAAGCTGAGCCTTGTGGAGGTTTTAGCTCTGGGGAAAGTGCATTATACACACTATTGAATCTAGTGAAATAAGCTTGGACACTTTCCCCAGGGTTTCTATGAAGGTTCTTGTAATCAGAAAGGACTTGGAGAGGATTCTTTTTAACTTCCCATTTGTTTAAGAACGTTTGATGGAAGCCTTAGAGATCATTGATACTATGGGGGACTAAGCCTTTAAACCATTTTCTTACTTCTCCCCCCAGGCTTTGAGCAAATAATCTAAGTTTGACAGAATCATCATCAATTTCATTTCTGTCAAAATAGTCATCCATCTTATCCACGTGTTATGATGCAGTTGTATTATTGTTAGCATCATATAATGGAATTTTGGACTGATAGTCCTGTGGAAGGTTGACTAATGGTGCAGGAAGGACTAAGAGAGCATACCATGCAGCCATGGCAGGAGGTGGAGGTGGATTGACAAGGGGTGGATTAACAAAAGGGAAAGTGGGTTGGAGTGGAGTGGTTTGGACAGTGGATGTTGGATGAAGGGATGTGGATGGAACAGCAGTAGATTGCTGAGCTGATCTTGGATGAGAGACACCTAGTTTGTGGAAGAAATGTAAATCAGGAGGTGTTGTTTCTCTACTACCAAAATGTTCACTAGTTTGAGGAGAAGAAAGTGAAGACTCAGAATCTAGCTGGATTATATCATCAAATGACCTAGTTCTAAATGGATTCACTAAGTCAGCTTGTGATTGTCGTAGAGTTGAAAGATTTTCCGGAACTGATTTAGCTCTCAAGGGTGATCCGAAAATAGTTGATAATTTAATCGTAGGAGACTTCCTAAGGATACTTTTTGGGTTATCAACGAACTCAGGTGGATCAGGGTCAGGATGGGCTCTAGTGTGAATCTTTTTAGTAGCCACTATGCTGTCTTTTTCAGACCCAAATAAACAAGAAAATTTCAACCAGATATGACAGTCTTTGAATGGTTAACTAACCTTTTTACCTAAATTTGAATCCTAAAGTCCTCTAACTGAGTTTGAATAATATTATGATGATCAGGGTTCTTCCTAGCAGATTCTTAAGGTCTGTTTAGGATTGTGGAGTCGCCAAGTGGAAGTTTTTAGCTCTTTTTAGAGGTAAAAGGTTTTATGGTCCACCACCATGCTTGTGAAATATCCCTTTTCAAGGATATCTCGGAACACAACAAACTCTAACCAGAGATCGACTAGGAGGGCATTTACCAGATATGTCACCTCTGAAAGAGGATGGGATCCGGAAGCTACCTGGCCCTTTCCAGACTCTATCTAAGAGTATGGGGTAACACACAACAAAGGTAAGTGTCAATGAAGGAGTAAGTGTTTTACTGCCAATCTGAAATATTTTTGGTTTTTTCTGAGTTATTTTTCAGTTGTGTGGTTTCTAAGAATATGCTAACTCTGTTTCAAAACTTAGCTACAGTTATGAGACAAAGACAGTCTACTCTTATGGCTAAGCCAGCTGATTTTTCAAGGTTTGATAAAGCCTTTAAGAGAATCCTAGGGTTTACCTAGATTGTCACTAATTCAAACAAGTTTCATCATGAGTACCATTTATTGGTAGTGCTTGAAAAAACTAAGATGAAAATTCAATTGAGTTCCCCAGTGGAGTCGCCAAAAATGTTAGTTGTTGGTGGCTCAGCTGGTCAATCTAGCAAATGTTCTTGAAATGATTCTGGGTTCGAGTTCCCTAGTGGAGTTGCCAGAAATGTTAGGGATCTGTAATTTATTGGCAAGATTGGCAGAGTCCATTTACAGAAACAACATCGTTTCAACCAACTTTGGGATTATAGGATCTAGCCCTCCTGAATCCGGAGAGGGATCTCTCCAAAAAGTGCAAAGATGAATTTTTCTTTGAAGTTTGGGGTAATGATATTAGGCTAGTTATGAAGGCCAATGGTTTGTTTGTTTTTTGGATGGTTGAGCATGATTACTATTCAAGGTGGAAAGTTCTGAGTTCAAAAAGCTCCAAAGGTGAGAAGTTGCAGGCAATCAGAGTAAGCTTCAGTCAAAAAGGTAGAAAATCGCAGGTCTTAGTCCATTGGGCTATGGAGTCATAATAGGGTTTAATTGGAACAACAAGAGGCAAGAGTGGTCCATGGGGCAAGTCATCTATGTCTAAGGATCTCTTTGAATATTGATTTATAGAATGGAATGATACAATAAGAAGGAGAAATAAACAGATGCCTTAACAAAAGCAGCCCAGGACCTGGTAAGTGCTTTGAAACTAGCCAGCCTTTGATACACTTTCAATAGAGAATATCTCAAAACTAAGGGAAACTTGAGGGCAACCTTTGGATTAGAAACTAGCGGGCCGGGCTCACCACAAATCCTCTCCTAGCTCTTCTTTACTTGGTTACTTTCAAGACAGATACAAAGATAACAACAGAATGGCCTAAGATCTGGTAAGTACTTTGAAACTAGCCAGCTTTTGACACATTCAAAGGGAAATAATCAGATAGTCTGTGGGATCAAAATGGGACCAGGGCTCACCATATCTTCCTCAGTTCATCTTCACTAAACATATACTGAAAATAACATCTAAGAACAACATTCAGCTAAGACAATAAGATGAGGGAACGCCAACATTCCTATGCTTAAACTGAATTAAATCATTCCTAAATAACACAGATGGAAGAAAACATTCAGATAAAGATTTTCAGTCAGAGAAGGTTACTGATGTACAATAGGTCCTAACTCTGCGCATGTTTTTCTTTATAAGAGAATATGAAACACAGATGGAAACAGAAACAAAATAACAGGTTACAATAAGGAAAACATCACCGTCAACATAGACTGGGATCCCATAAATCAGCTTGTATTGATGCTCCAAACCAGTTACAGCTTTAAGTCCAGTGCTTTAGGTTAGCAACCATCTACACATCTCAGCCTAACCTATCTATCACCAGCAGAGCTCCAAGAGCCAGTGAATACTATGTACAATCATAAGTTTTTGCTCAAATGTATATCAAAGTTATACAACCAATAGTTTCTCATCTTCTACTGTAGTATATATAGAAGAATGAGGAGGTGAGATCTGATAAAAGATCTCAATTACAATTAATACATAGTTAATGTCTTTTTGGCCCTTGGCGGGCTCAATGAAGAAACTGTACAGGTGTTTCACTGTATTAATTTATTTACAGTTATAAATTAAGCTCGGTGGGAGCTTTGTTGACCTTTGAGGCTCTGTGTGACGCTAGGGTTACTCTGCAGATATCTTTTGCATTAAGTTTCATTGTAGAAGTAACTTTTCCGGCTGTGCTGAGGCAAAAATATTCATTCGATTAATAACTTCGGCCCCTGATTGAGTACTTTGAGGAATAGGTGGCACTATGGTAGCTGAGAGGAATCGAATTGCCTCAGATTGTGGCGGTGGAAGCATTCCTGCTTGATAAAACACTTTAGTTTTTATGTAAACTGTGTTTTATTTGGGGATTAGGCTTTTGATAAGCATCTTAGACGTAATCCCCACAAATCTGTTCTTTAATCCTCTGTTCTGGTGCATTTTTGTCTCCGACGCTGATACTCTTTGTCTGTGCCCGATTTGCTGTGTGCTTTGCTGATGTGCAGGGCTGCGCAGGGTTCATAAGGCATCCATGCCTGAGGAAACACTGAGGAAACGTGCATTTCCACCCTGTGGATTATTTCCTTTGATGATTCGAAGACGGGAGGGTCGTCACCCTCTACCTCTGAATCTTCTTTGAAAATTGCGAGAAAATGATAAAAACCCTACAAAATACGAAAACTATTAAAAAATCCTGCTTTTATAGGTTGACTGCATCGGAGGGCATGCGAGGAGATCGGAGCCATTGGATGGCATCATCCAACGATCAGGATTGATCGGGAGCGATCGTGGAATGGGTGAAAGATGGACTAAATCCGAGCCATCGATCGTGCAGAGATCGACGGTCGAGATTGAACGAGGCGATCAGAGGAGAAGGATGAATCTGAGTCGTTGATCGCGCAGAGATCGACGATCGGGATTGGGCAATGGAAAGTCAAATGGAGAGATCGGGCGATGAATTGTGGGTCATCGATCTGCAAATCAGATCGACGGCAGAGATTGATTTTCCACTGTACGATGGCCTGGCTATCGCGCGCGCACCTTTGTTAACCATCGAGCAACTTCGGCGAGCGATCACCGTTGGATCAGTGGGCCCAGATCGGACGGTCCACAGCGATATCGTTGGGCGTCCAAGTCTGAACGTTAATGCGCGATGGACGGTGGTTTCACAAAATGTACAAGGGACGCGTGTCAAGCAATGTATGGAATCGCTGGCCATCGGGCAAAAATCGCCCTCCGCTGAAGAGTGGTGCGATAAAAACCACGCGGTTTTAGGAAAACAGCGCACGGTTGGTGGGTCCACAGGGAGGCGCGCTCCGCACCGTCGGATCTATGGATTGGATTGACGGTTGAGATCGCTCCATAATTTGCACGGGAGGAAAAATAAAATAAAATGAATTTCGACGGTTTAAATAAATATCAAATGTTTTTTAATGTTTTGCGAAGAAATATTTATTTAAACTGGATATGTGCTAGACTGGCTCAGCACGCGGTCACAGCGCCAGGGTGTATGGGCGGAAAGGCTAGGTACTTAGCCCAAGGGGGCTTAAGCCCAATATATATAACAAAATGGGTTTTCAATGGTTTTTTCTCATGATTTTCAAAGGTTTGAGGGTTCCGATAAGGCCAAGAGTGAGTTTTAAACATTATAAAGGGGATTTTGATGAGGGGAAAAGGCAGAAATGTGAAAATGAGGGATTTTTGTGGGAAATAGGGGGATAGAAAGATGAGGTTAATTTGGGAAGAAGGGAAAGGAGAAAATGGTGTTTGCAGCAATATTTTGGCTTTGGAAATCAACAGGATTTCAGAGTCTTTTGGGATGAAAAAGTATAGGATCTGGACAGAGGCAGGAGGCCTTTAAGAGTCTTCAAGAGCCAACAATTTTTAGTAATAGAATTTGTTCCTTGAAGGCTCAAACAGTCTTAGCCACCTTTTTCTATAACAAATATTATAGGTGGCTAACAGTTGGATAAATTGAAAAACAAATCTAGATAATGGCACCCACATATCCAAACAACTGATCACTCCGCTCCATGGATACGGTCGAACCTTAACCTCAATCTGCACGGAGGATGGGAGACGAGTCTGGTTACACTCTCCACAGCCATCGAAGATACCTATGAACAAGGGTGCCAAGGTTCGGTTAATAAATGCATTCTGTGGACCGTGCAGAAACAAACTTCAACGCACACCAAACATGAGCTACTCAAGAAAAAAGCGTTGGATCTTAACTCTAAACGAGACAACTTAGCACAGACCGATCATCACGTGGATGAAACATCGGTGAATACAGACCCATACACAGACCGCAAAACCGAGTCATAGGGTTTGACTGAATTGCTAGACTCCGAGGCACATATAAACCATAATGCTGAAAAAACAACGATGGATTCAGACCCAACACAAAACCACGCAGCGCAAAACCACGCAGACTACAGTACTAATTCTATGGGTATGAAAGCAACTGTTTTTTCTTTTACCAACAGTAACGGTCAAAACAAGTCTTACAGGGACGTGGACGTGATGGACAAACCAGCAACAAAGTTTTCAAAAGGACGTTCCAGCGCAACTTCCAACTATTCGATGAATCATGGCACCAATAATAAAAACAAAAACAGTAACATATCAACACGAAACAGAGGTAATGAAATGGTTTTAGAGAATAACTCAAATAACAACAATAAGAAAGTTATTAATATATCCACTCATGAATTAATTAAAGATGAAATAGAAGTATTAAGAAAAGGACTAAATTTCGTTGTAGCCCCTAATCATATACCAAATGAAGAAATCATTTGTGATATTGAAGATGGAATAAAAGTCTCTCAATGATGAGGACAAGGACAAGGTGAGACAAGAATGCGCCATTATCTTGGATAAGGCTAAGCTTCCATAGAAAAACTTAAGTAGTGAGCAATTAAAAGCCCTAAAAAACCTAAGAGGTAATGACAAAATTGTCATTCTAAAGGCCGACAAAGGAGGGGCCACAGTGGTAATGGACAAAGAGGAGTACAACAATAAGATGAGGGACCACCTACACAATAGTGGTAGTTATAAAAAGCTGAATGAAAACCCCATATCCAAAGTCATAAAAAACGTTAAAAAACCCATCAAGGAGTCCAATCTTGATGATAATTTGAAGAAGCGCTTATACCCAGAAGGCGAAATCATACCCCGTATATATGGTGCCCCTAAAATCCATAAATCCAGTGTTCCTTTGAGACCTATCGTCAACACTATAGGTGCACCAACATATGAATTAGCCAAATATGTGTCTCGCACCCTCGCCCCTATGGTAGGTAATACTAGCTCATTCATCAAAGACTCCAATCAATACGTTGATTTTATTAAAAAAGCTAAATTGGATCTCGGTGACAAAATTGTTAGCTTTGATGTTGTCGAAATTTTCACCAAAATCCCTCTTGATGAAGCCGTGCAAGTATTAAAAGAAGTAGCAGACCCGCACAATGCAAAGCTCATTGAAATATGTCTTCTCTCTACCTTTTTCACCTTCCAAGGGGAAATATTTGAAAAAACATCTGGAGTTGCTATGGGATACCCGTTATCCCCTATAGTGGCAAACCTCTTCATGGAGAAATTTGAAAAGAAGGCTTTGGAATCTTACCCATTAAAACCCAAGTTTTGGATAAGGTTCGTAGACGACACCAATGTCAATTGGCCTCATGGAGAGGAGGAATTAAAGAACTTCCTAGACCACCTCAACAACATATCCAAATATATCCAACTTACAATGGAAGGCGAAGAAAACAACTGCATCCCTTTCCTTGACATACTCCTCTCAAGAAATGAAGACGGATCCCTTGGACACAAAGTGTTCAGAAAGAAATCACACATGGATAATTATCTACACGCCGACTCACACCACTACTCAACCCAGAAGAAATGGGTGCTGCTGACTCTCTTTACACGAGCTTTTATAATATCATACAAAACTCATGTGGAAGAAGAAATTGAATATCTAAGAAAATCCTTCATAAACTTGGGATATAGCAATAGGGACATTAACAAAGCTATTCAAAGAGCCAAATCTGGAAACAGAAGAATGATTACTGACAATTCCTCTACTACAAAAGAATACCTCCCTTATATTCAAGGGGTCACAGACAAGATAGCCAAAGTTCTAGCCAAAAAGGACATTAAAGCATCCTTCAAACCTCTAGTGACCATCAGGAAAAGAATGAAATCAGTTAAGGATGACCCCGACCACCTACAACAAAAAGGTGTTTACAAAATCAATTGTTCATGCGGAGATTGCTATATTGAGGAAACAGGTAGAACCTTCAAAATAAGGTTTGAAGAACATGGGGAAAACATTAGGCTTGGAAGAATTAAAACCTCAGCTTTGGTAGAACACTCCAGCAAAACATGTCACCACATATGCCTTGAAGAAGCAGTGGTCATTTCCAAAGAGAAAAATCATTTTAAACGCAAAATATGTGAAGCTTTGGAAATCATAAAACACCCTCACAAACTAAACATAGATGGAGGCTTAGAACTTAGCAGAAATTGGGTCCACGTTCTTTCTCGTTAAATAACATGCACCCTTGAGTCATTGGTCTCCTTGTACCCCTTCTCTTCCTTCGTCCCTTTAGGATCTTTAAAATGACATTCGCTTACTCTACCTCGTACCCTTTCACCTCCCTCTATTCGCCTGTTCATTTCAAACCCTTACCCTACTCCTTGCCCTCATCGTGCTGCCCTTATTTAACCTTAAAAAAGTTAAAAGTAATTATTTAAAAGACACCCTTATAAATCTCCTAACAATAACTTAGACCTTAATTAAATCCCTAACCTTCCACAAACCTTAGTTTATAGGATTGATTGATTACAAGCCTTATATAGGGGTTATAATCAATTGACCTATTCCAAACCTTTTATATTTAAATAACTATACCATCTTCAGTAATGTAATATAATTTACATAGGGTCATATATACATAAATTTAGTATAAGGGAAATTCTAAACTCTAAATATCATTAAAATAGAGCTTTACAACATTAAACAAAAACAATTAATCTAAATCATTAGCTAAAATAGGATAAAAAACTTAGGACTTTTTAAAGAATAAATAATTAATAATAAAATAGTAGACATTATAACCTACATAGGGTCTTACAAAATTAATAAAATCAAATTACTAAATCTATTAAAATAATATACATAGGACCTTATTACATAAAATTAGGATAAAAAAGAAAATACTACACTTTGATATCATTAAAACAATACTTTATAACAATTAAAAATAATTATAAACAAAATTAAATAATTAACCTAAAATTAAATAAAAACTTAGGACTTTATAAAAGGGATAAATAATTAATAATAGAAAACATTAAACATTATTAACATTAAAACTCAAAACATCGTAACAAAGAATATGATATTTATAAAACAAAATAATTAAAACTCAACTAAATATAAATAAATTAAAAATAAATTGAAATTATTTAGAAATTAAATCATTAAGTTGATAACTGGTCAGCTCTCTTTCCTGTCATTTTTTCCACTATTTATTTAACACAAATTGTCTCTCTTAACTGCAGATTTGTCCTGAAGATGGGTCTTATTTTAGACCCGAAACGTAGACTGAAAAATGAGAACTGTGGAGATTCCGAGCTTTGAACCTAAAAATATACACCATAGAAATCTACAATCCATCATTGTTACCCTGTATAGAAGGGATACATGGATCGAGATACACAATCTCGAAAAAACAACGATGAAAATTCAAAAAAGAGAAACAGATTTGACATTCCTGAAACACTGAAGTGAATCAAATCTTACTCCATCCTTCACTCTCATCAAACACAAACTCAACAACCAACACCACCATAGAGCTTTCGATAGGCTCAACAGATCACTAATACGCCATGAAATCCATAAAACTAGATTCTGGCTGGATCATCTATCTACAAAAGCTTTCAGCTTGCATCTCAAACTGGCACAAGTCATCCGTCAAGATCTTTGGTCCATCATTGATGCCGCAACAACACTCAAAGCACAAAAAGAAAACAATCAAGCATGGGAAAAACAAAACAGGAAGCTGGATAAATTGAAAAACAAATTTGGATGATGGCACCCACAGATCCAAACAACTGATCACTCCGCTCCATGGATACGGTCGAACCTTAACCTTGATCCGCACAGAGGAGGGGAGACGAGTCTGGTTACACTCTCCACAGCCATCGAAGAGACCTCTGAACAAGGGTGCCAAGGTTCAGTTAATAAACGCAGTCTGTGGACCATGCAGAAACAAACTTCAACGCACACCAAACATGAGCTACTCAAGAAAAACGCGTTGGATCTTAACTCTGAACGAGACAACTTAGCACAGACCGATCATCACGTGGATGAAACAATAAAGACCCATACACAGACCACAGAACCAAGTCACAGTGTTTGATTGAATTGCTAGACTCTGAGGCACATATAAACCATAACGCTGAAAAAATAACGATGGATTCAGACCCAGTACAAAACCACGCAGCGCAAAACCACGCAGACTACAGTACCAATTCTATGGGTATGAAAGAAATTGTTGTTTCTTTTGCCAATAGTAACGGTCAAAACAAGTCTTACAGCGACATGGACGTGATGGAAAAACCAGCAACAAAGTTTTCAAAAGGACATTCCAGCGCAGCTTCCAACTTTTCGATGAATCATGGCACCAATAATAAAAACAAAAACAGTAACATATCAACACGAAACATAGGTAATGAAAGGGTTTTAGAGAATAACTCAAATAACAACAATAAGAAAGTTATTAATATATCCAATCATGAATTAATTAAAGATGAAATAGAAGTATTAAGAAAAGGACTAAATTTCACTGTAGCCCCTAATCATATACCAAATGAAGAAATAATTTGTGATATTGAAGATGGCATAAAGTCTCTCAATGATGAGGACAAGGACAAGGTGAGACAAGAATGTGCCATTAGCTTGGATAAGGCTAAGCTTCCAAAGAAAAACTTAAATAGTCAGCAATTAAAAGCCCTAAAAAACCTAAGAGGCAATGACAAAATTGTTATTCTAAAGGCAGACAAAGGAGGGGCCACAGTGGTAATGGACAAAGAGGAGTACAAAAATAAGATGATGGACCACCTACACAATAACGGTAGTTATAAAAAGCTGAATGAAAAACCCATATCCAAAGTCATAAAAAATGTTAAAAAATCTATCAAGGAGTCCAATCTTGATGATAATTTGAAGAAGTGCTTATACCCAGAAGGAGAAATCATACCCCGCATATATGGTGCCCCTAAAATCCATAAATCCGGTGTTCCTTTAAGACCTATCTTCAACATTATAGGTGCACCAACATATGAATTAGCCAAATATGTGGCTCGTACCCTCGCCCCTATGGTAGGTAATACTAGCTCATTCATCAAAGACTCCAATTAATACATTGATTTCATTAAAAAAGCTAAATTGGATCCAGGTGAAAAAATTGTTAGCTTTGATGTTGTCGAAATTTTCACCAAAATACCTCTTGATGAAGCCATGCAAGTAGTAAAAGAAGTAGCAGACCTGCAAACTTCAAAGCTCGCTGAAATATGTCTTCGCTCTACCTTTTTCACCTTCCAAGAAGAAATATTTGAACAAACATCCGAAGTTGCTTTGGGATCCCCGTTATCCCCTATAGTGGCAAACCTCTTCATGGAGAAATTTGAAAATAAGGCTTTGGACTCTTATCCATTAAAACCCAAGTTTTGGATAAGGTTCGTAGACGACACCAATGTAAATTGGCCTCATGGAGAGGAGGAATTAAAGAACTTCCTAGACCACCTCAAATGCATATCCAAAGATATCCAATTTACAATGGACGGCGAAGAAAACAACTGCATCCCTTTCCTTGACATACTCCTCTCAAGAAATGAAGACGGATCCCTTGGACACAAAGTGTTCAAAAAGAAATCACACACGGATAATTATCTACATGCCGACTAACACCACTACCCAGCCCAGAAGACAGGGGTGCTGCTGACTCTCTTTACACGAGCTTTTATAATATCAGACAAAACTCACGTGGAAAAAGAAATTGAATATCTAATAAAATCCTTCATAAACTTGGGATATAGCAATAGGGACATTAACACAGCTATTCAAAGAGCCAGATCTGGAAACAAAAGAATATTACTGACAATTCCTCTACTACAAAAGCATACCTCCCTTATATTCAAGGGGTCATAGACAAGATAGCCAAAGTTCTAGCCAAAAAGGACATTAAAGCATCCTTCAAACCTCTAGTGACCATCAGACAAAGAATGAAATCAGTTAAGGATGACCCCGACCACCTACAACAAAAATTTGTTTACATTTATCAATTGTTCATGCGGAGATTTCTATATTGAGGAAACAGGTAGAACCTTCAAAATAAGGTTGAAAGAACATGGGGAAAACATTAGGCTTGGAAGAATTAAAACCTCAGCTTTGGCAGAACACTCCAACAAAACATGTCACCACATATGCCTTGAAGAAGCAGTGGTCATTGCCAAAGAAAAACATCATTTTAAATAAAAATACGTGAAGCTTTGGAAATCATAAAACACCCTCACAACATAAACAGAGATGGAGGCTTAGAAGTTAGCAGAAATTGGGTCCACGTTATTTCTCGTTCAATAACTTACACCCTTGAGTCATTGGTCTCCTTGTACCCCTTCTCTTCCTTCGTCCCTTTAGGATCTTTAAAATGACATTCGCTTACTCTACCTCGTACCCTTTCACCTCCCTCTATCCGCTTGTTCATTTCAAACCCTTACCCTACTCCTTGCCCTTACCGTGCTGCCCTTCTTTAACCTTAAAAAAGTTAAAAGTAATTATTTAAAAAACACCCTTATAAATATCCTAACAATAACTTAGAACTTAATTAAATCCTAACCTTCCACAAACCTTAGTTTATAGGATTGATTGATTACAAGCCTTATATAGGGGTTATAATCAATTGACCTATTCCAAAAATTTTATATTTAAATAACTATACCATCTTCAGTAATGTAATATAATTTACATAGGGCCGTATAAACATAAATTTAGTATAAGGGAAATTCTAAACTCTAAATATCATTAAAATAGAGCTTTACAACATTAAACAAAAACAATTAATCTAAATCATTAACTAAAATAGGATAAAAAACTTAGGACTTTTTAAAGAATAAATAATTAATAATAAAATAGTAGACATTATAACCTGCATAGGGTCTTACAAAATTAATAAAATCAAATCATTAAATATATTAAAATAATCTACATAGGACCTTATTACATAAAATTAGGATAAAAAAGAAAATACTACAATTTGATATCATTAAAACAATACTTTATAACAACTAAAAATAATTATAAACAAAATAAAATAATTAACCTAAATTAAATAAAAACTTAGGACTTTATGAAAGGGATAAATAATTAATGATAGAAAACATTAAACATTATTAACATTAACACTCAAAAACATCGTAACAAAGAACATAATATTTATAAAATAAAATAATTAAAACTCAACTAAATATAAATAAATTAAAAATAAATTGAAATTATTTAGAAATTAAATCATTAAGTTGATATCTCTTCTCCCTTCACCACTTATTCCACCATGATTTATATGATCATACCCTCGCCAATATGATGAATAAGATTCTATCAAATGAATATAATATAGTAAGAAAAAAAATGAGATTTTAAAGTTTTGTTTTGCTGGAAACTCTGTTCTAAGTTCCTCCCTTCAAATATGCTCGCCAAGGTTGTTTTTCAATGTTGTTCTACCAAACTTGTCCACCCTGAGTATTTGTCATTTATGTTGTCCAAATCTACTCTCCAAAGAATGAAACCAAAAATGAGATGAATTTGGGTTTCAAGTAATTTTGTAGAAAGGCAAGGCGAAAAACTTTGATAAATAGGGGGCCCAATGCTCCTCACATGCTAGTTGTTGTGGGAATTCCATGTGGACCCTCTCTACCTGTTCCCTCCAAAATCAACAAGGTATTTTAAATATTTATTTTTCATTGTATGCAAGAAATGTTTCTCATGCTGATAGGAGCAAGCAACAAGTATTGCTAGTCAAATATTTCATTCTCAGTGACCATACGCTACGTGAATAGGTTGGGAGTTCCTTGATTTGAAGGGTTTGGAGGATCCAATTTTAAGTTGCTCATGTGTATCTAACTATCAACTGAAGTAAGTTGTGTCCCTCTTCATTTTCTTTTCCTTTTTAATTCTTCTAGTCAAATATTGTATTTGATTTACTAGTCTGATTATCTTCAATGCTTTAATATTGAACTTGTTTTATGCCATGAATAAACAATTATGGTTGATTTTAAAATGCCTCCTTGACTTATTTTCTTCCAACCAACTTAATTTAGTGTATTAACACCATTTTCTGAACTTAGAAGGTTTCTAAATTCATCATTGCACGTGAATGCTTTTGTTTGTCCTCGATAAGAATTATCAAGATGCTTATTTTCATGTTTCTATCCTTTCAATGGTTGGTAAATTGTGTGTAAGTTTTATCTATCATTTTTATCCATTAAGGGAGTTTGGGATTTTGGTATTTATGCTCATTTTTGTGTCCATGTTTTTGCAGTGATGTGCTAGAACTATGAATAGATGTTAGTTAGAGACAACGATTGCAACTCATTAGAATGGTGGCATCATGGATAGTCGGTAATTGACCAATATCATTTTAATGTACTATGGATGCTAATGTACTTTAAGCATGTTCAAATTAGTAGATTTTTGGGTGTAGAGCCTGATTATCTTGTTTATTTTGTATCAAAGCGTTGGACTCCTATACCTTAATGGGGCGGCAACATCGCCCATAATTCAATGTTGCCTAGGGGGTCCAGGGGGGGCAGCTGCGACTTTATGGATCCCCCCTTGGCAGGGGGTTCAGGGGAAGCGCCCCCGAAGCTAAAAACATATGTAAAATTGCCTTGTAAAAGTATAGTAATTTCTAGTCAATCTGGGCCGTTCATTAGGCAGATGATCTGATGGTAGAAGTTATGTTTATTTTAGGTTTTTTTTCCCTAGAAGGCAACCCCTTACTTGCATGAGGGCATTGTATTGTATGTGTATTCTCAGAGCAAGAAACATATAGGGAGACTGTGAAAGAGAACAAAGGATATTACAATGGATCTGTTGTAGGTTGTCTCCCTTCATTTTGGTGGATAATAGAAAGGAAGGACTAGCTGTTCGGGGTGGACGCAGCCCAAACTAGGTGAACCACGTATATTTGTGTCTCTCTGGTTTTATTTTTTTTATGTGCTTGTGTTTTCCACATATTTTATGTGTTGCATTGCTCTATAATATATAATTCTCTAACATAGAATTTATTGCTGATTATTTTTTTGCTTATCATATTTATTTTTCCCACTCTAATCCTATTCTCTATGGATCTTTTTGTTATTCCTATAGATGTATCTATAAAGTTAAAAGGGGGATGAAGTGTATTTTTTTTATTGTGTAGTTCTTTTTGGTTTGATGTTTTTGTCTTCACACCCATTTGCTAGTTGAAGTACGTGTGGGAGGACATAGTTATCATTGAGAGGTTGAAAGTGTTTTCTTTGTATCCATGAAATTGCATCTTTGGATATTTGTGATTGGTGTGGGTTTGGAAGTGTTTGAATTCCCTTTGGATATTTTGTTGGTGTAATGAATATTAGCGAAACATTGTGCTTACAATTTTAACATCTATTTAGTGGTTACATTTCAGGATCTTTGTTATCGATTATTGTATTTTTACACCTGGAATTAACTTATGACGAGAAAAACTTCCAATTAGTTTTCTAGACCCCATAACTTGTAGGATTCAAGCATGTAGTACATTATTCATAATTTATCATATATATTCACTGTTTTTTTACTTTTCAGCATGAAAATCAATGTTTTAGAGGTAGATTTTTACGTTGTCACAACAAATTTACATAATTCACAAGTTGAGAAATAAACTTTTGGTGTAACTGTAGATTTTAAGTTTGATAATTATAGATCATTTATATACTATAAATGTTTTCAAAGTTTCACTTCTAATTGATTATTCAACTGAAGATATGGAGTATCTTATACGCAAATATTTTTCCCTCCACTCACTTTTCATAACTTCCATAACCATTAAGTACAAACTTGCAACTTTGATGCTATTTTGCTTGTTTAGTAAAATATTTTTCAAGACTTTACAAAGTTTTATAGTTTATTAAAAGTTGTAGAGTTTACAATTCATAAAGTTTCAAGGTCTCTAATTTTTTAAAGTCTATTTCTTTAAAGGATGCTAGCGCAATGGAAGAGCACCTACTTTAGAAGTAGGATTTTGGTGGTTCGATTCCATCATGTCTTGATATTCATATGGAATGACGATGATCAATTTTTGGTGATAGAGGTTTTTTTGAACATCATCAATGAACTTATGATGACATTTTTTGACCTTCACCAATGAGCTTATGATGAAAATTTTCGACCCTCACCAAAATATGAAATGGTAACGGTCAATGAACGCTACTATATATCTGCATCAATAGTGATGGTCATGAAAGGTATGTCACAATAAATTTTTCATTTTCATATGAAATGGTGGCATGCACTATTCTTTACTATAATTATCATTCGTCATGGACCTTGAATGTCACCACAACACCTATACTTTCACGACGCCATCTTTGGTGACATACAATTTTTTGGTGAAGAAGGCTCCTTTGACCATCACCATTGCTCATATGTAATGGTGATGGTCACTATCCGTCATTATAAATCATTATTGGTGACAAACCTTGAATGTCACCATAACACCTATACTTTTGGCAATGCCACCTTTGGTGACGTTCAATTTTTGGTGACAAAGACTCTTTTGACTGTTACCAACGAGCTTATGGTGACTTTTTTCGACCCTCACCAATGTCATTTTTCTTGTGGTGTGGTAAATAATTATTTACTACGTTACATGGAGCATTACATTAACTTCATTTTTGATGAATTAGCTTGTTGTTTGAAAAAGAAAGTTTTTCATTTAGGTTAGTTTTTTTATGAATACTTTTCAATATAAAAATATTTCAGTGTAATTATGTAATTAGGGATTTAATCTTTATGCCCAACTTGCAATAGGATTTTATTTGAAACATCTTTTGATGGTAAACTCATTTTTTTATTTTTATAGAAACTAAACATTTTAAAACATAGTCACAGTAATAATCAAGAATGAGATAAATCATAATTATCTATATGTATTAACATGCAATCACTAAAACTAATGGAATTATTATCTCTAGAGACCCATAGTGAGACCATGGTGAATGCAAGAGATGCGCTTAAAATGAATTATATTACTACAATCTATTTAGGTTTAAATAAAGAGTTAAAATTTATATGATCCAATATTGTATCGAAAAATAAATTTGTAAATATTACCTTCTATCCACTGAAAATCACACACTTATTAACGTCTTAGCACACACTTCCCTCTTCACATGCTTCTCCCCCATAACATCTCTCCCATAACACTTTCTCTTCTGCACACTTCTTTTGGGTTTGGTAGGATACTTTTTTCTCTTGATTAATATTTTAAGAATTTATACAATTAGTATATGATCAAATATCATAATCAAAATTCAAAATTACAAATTCCAAAACAAGATTACAAGAATTAAATTTCCTTATTCCTAAGAAATATTTAGAAAATAAAAACTCCAAATTCCTCACCAAGATTACAAAAAACTATGTTACCATTCTACTGACAACATCTTTATTAGAAAATATTAATTGGCTTAAATATTGGGAAACACTATTACAACTAAATCCATGGTTCATTTTGGTTTTAATTTAAGTTTGTTTGTAATATGGAATTTAAACTTTGGATTATGTTTCATATTGTTTTTTAAATTATTAAAAAAATGTAAGTTAAATTGATAAAAAAATGGAAATTTCTCACTTCTACACACTATGTAATTTTTCATAAAAAATAATATAATCTCTTATATTAGTAGTAAAATAAATCTATTTGATTAAGTTATTTATGATAGTATATTAATACTATTTATTTAGATTTAAATATTATATCTAAAAACAAATATGTAATTCTTAGCTTATATCTATCCAAAATCCAATCCTCCCATTTTTAAAAGATCTAATATTTACATTATACTGTAGACATCTTATGGACATCTCCTCACACACTTCCCTAGAGACATGCTTCTCCCACACAACACTTATCAGATATCTAGTAGGAAATTTGTTTCTATTTAGTAAGTTTTTTAGTGTTTATATAATTAATATATGATACAAATATTTTTTAATGATTATTTAAATGAAATTATAATACTTTATTTTTTAATTGATAGTAAGAACATATAAAGATAATATATTTTGTCATTCATTAAAAGAAGAAAAATAAGATAATTTTATTAATGTTTAGTCAATAGAACTATGGTAATTACGCTGTAAGGAGTCACTATTTGAAAACGAATTTCCTGCATGCATCGTGTGATAACCTGAAACCGTTAGATTATATGTTAAACGATTAAAACATATTCAGTCGTTGGATGAGAAGGCAAAGGTAGTTGAAAATATTTAGTTTTCTAGGTATTCTTAGAGTCGCTTTGCCATTCAAATGGATCACATCAACTCCTTTTGTAACGGTTCTTGAATGTGGCCTGATTTCAAAGCAATTGGGTGCAGAATGTGATCAATTAGCTCTGGGAAGTTAAGAAAAGCCTGTTTCTTACCCTTCAAATAGACCTCAACGATGTCGTAGGTTCGAGCCACCATCTCTGGTGTATCGAAGGAGCTAAGACAATTTCTGGTTTTCTTTTTGGGTTCATTTATTTCAGAGACCCATTTCTTCTAATTATGATGACACATGCCTTTATAAGTTGGATATTGTACCTTCAATGTTCTCTCCTATGGTGGCAAGGGGCACCCTCCTCTTGGGTTTGAATCCCCTTAGTTATCAATCTAGATTTCCTGGTTTCTACTATATCCGTTGATAAAAACCCCATAGTCTTGGGTGGAGAAGAGGCTTCCTTATCCATATATTTTTGCACAGAAATTCAAGCTTCCAGGGTTCTCCAACATAGGAATGTCATGTCTGTGGATGAACAGGGCAAAGGGTGAGAATAAGGTTGAGGGCACATACATTAACATGGATTCCAATTTACCTGTGTATTATTGTGATTGTCATGATACATTTCCAGTGAGCATGTATTTGTCACAATATTAGTATTTTATTGTCTTAATGTTGTTGTGGCGTGTCCACTAATTATGTATGGTGTGTCCAGTTGTTGCAGAAGGTTGAGTGTCCATTATATATCTACTAATTAAGGTTGAGATAGAGTCTTTTCTATGGTCAAAATATCTTCTTGTAGGGTTTTTCACAGAATTGTGTTGCAGAGATGTTGCACGTGTTTTTGGGCTTAAATTGATTACAGAGGGAATTTGTTGGAGCATAACATGTCCTGTCATTAACCTGCTATTCCAGAGTACATTTGTTAAGTTGAAAAACACTTCTTCATGTTAGCTAGCCTTGTATTTGACAACCATCCCCTGTATTGTTACTGTTATAAGCTGCTGATGTGAGTTAGCAAGAGAATAATAGAGGAATTTGCAGGTTGCAAATTTATTAGCCCATGGATGAATCATTGAGGCAGTTCGTAGCCCATTGTGCTAAACCTCTCGTCAGAAGAAATTTGATGAGGATAATTTTTGAAGCACTCAGATTAAAGAAGGATGAGGAGAAAAAGTGAATGTAGTCTCCAGAACTCCCAAGGAAGAGCAGAAATCAAATGAGAAGAGGTTTATCTCGGTGATATCTGTTTCCCTCATGTATTTCGGGAGAAGATTTCAGAGGAATATGCCCTCTCTAATGGTGGGTTTCTCTTTTGTCGGGCCTGCTACATTTTGAATTCCTGGTCAATGGTGAATACATTTTCTTGTAAGTAATTGGAATTTTGAATGGGTCTTTGTACTTGATATGTATAAAGATGACTCTTTCTTTTCATGAACTTGTATACATGTGTATTGTTGTTCTTGTCATGATACATTTCTGGTGAGCATGTATTTATCATAATATTAATATTGTATTGTCTTAATGTTGTTGTGGTGTGTCAAATAATTTTGTATGGTATGTCCAATTGTTGCAGAAGGTTGCGTTATAGAGATGTTGCACATGTTTTTGGGCTGAAATTTATTACAGAGGGAAGTTGTTGGAGCATAACATGTGCTGTCATTAACCTGCTATCCGAGAGTACATTTGTTGAGTTGAGAAACACTTCTTTATGTTAGCCAACCTTGTATTTGACAACCATCCCCTGTATTATTGTTGTTTTAAGCTGTTGATGTGAGTTAGCAAGTTTGTTTCTAGAATAGTAGAGGATTTTGGAGGTTGCAAATTTAATATTTGGCTGAATTGGATACGTTTGATTGAAATGTGTTGCATTGAAGATTAAATAAGTTTAATTTAATACATTTTCATGTAAGTAATTGGAATTTGGAATGGGTCTTTGTACTTGATATGTATAAAGTTGACTCTTGCTTGTCATGAACTTGTATACTTGTGTATTGTTGTGATTATCATGATACATTTTCAGTGAGCATGTATTTGTCACAATATTAGTATTGTATTGCCTTAATGTTGTTCTGGTGTGTCCACTAATTTTGTATGGTGTTTCCAATTGTTGCAGAAGGTTGAGTGTCTATTGCATATCTACTACTTAAGGTTGAGACAAATTCTTGTCTATGGTCATAATATATGCTTGTAGGGTTTGTCGCAGAATTGCGTTACAGAGATGTTGCACATGTTTTTGTGCTGAAATTGATTATGGAGGGAAGTTTTTGGAGCATAACATGACTTGTCATTAACCTTCTATCCGAGAGTACATTCGTTGAGTTGAAAAAAGCTTATTTATGTTAGCCAACCTTGTATTTGACAGCCATCCCCTGTATTGTTGCTGCTGAAAGCTGTTGATGTGAGTTAGCAAGTTTGTTGCCAAAATAACAGAGAAATTTGCAGGTTGAAAATTTAATATTGTGGAAGAATATTTTTAAAAACTAGATTCAAATTCCTTATTATCAACTGTGTGTTTTACTACACCTGCAAGTCATCTCATTTGGAATTAGGCATTAATCTGTGCCTCAAACATTCTTCCTTTTTGAATCCAGTGAAACATGAGTTATCTTATGAGCAAAAAATCAAATTGTCTGAGTGATTTGTATGAATTAAAGACATGAATAAAGTCTGACATTCAAAATTATCTGAAAAATCAAAGAAGAAGCTCTTTCAGTGCATAATAAAAATGAATGTGTCCTCCGTAGCACATCATTTATGCCATTTTGACAATTTGTGGAATGCAGAGAATCTAACTGTGATTGCTACGTTTATAAATGAAATATATTTTCATATCTTAACTCTTATTGATTCTTAGTGGATATAATTGAGGGTTTTCACATATACAATAAGTGATCTCAATGATTTCCTCCCAAAACATTCCAAAATATTTGTGAATTAATCATAAGTTTAGGCTTCTTTTTTGGTATTTCTTCTTCTTAATTTTGTTTAAAATATAATTGGATTTTCTTTAAAATTATAATTATTATAGAAAACCCCTTCAGCTGCCATTTTCATAAAAGATGTTGCTGATGAGGTTTTCATGTCCAAGTGGAAAAAATGCTCAAAAATGGAATTGCTCAGAATTGGTTGAAACCTGAACGGCTGGATAGGCCTCATCGCTGTGATTCTCGCGCCATGAATGGCACTCAAATCCGACGTCGTATGTGAAAGTTATGCATGTTTGAAGTTTTCAGTATCCTTCAAAAAAATAGTTGACCAAAGTTGACTTTTGACTTTGGAAATATTAAAAAAATAATATTCTGGGAATATTCCCCAGAATATTCCATAGAATATTCCATACGGGCAAATGGAATTCTGACAAGTGTCCATATATGATTCGAATTTTGGTTGAGTTGGAAATTTTTGGGCCTATCTTGGGCTGCCATGTGGCCCCAGGCCGAGGAGGAGGCATGCCATGTTAAAATTTTGGAAGTTACAAGGTTTGAACCCGAGACCTCTTGGTTATAACAAAAATGCTTTACCATTAGGTCACAATGGTGTTACTTGACTATGGTGGCCGAGAATTGTTATTTGAAGTTTTAATGAAATTTGGTTGGGCGGCAAAGGGGGCCAGCCCCTAAGGGCCAACCCCCATAAACCATAGAACCCACTGCCCGAAATCAAAGCTCTAACCTAGCGGCTACGGTTTGGATGGCGGATTATTGGGTCTTATGTGGCCACACATAAATGTTATCAAATGCCACGGTTAATAAAATGTGGTTTGTTAAACGAATTCCGCCGATGGTTCCGGCAAGAAAAAATGGTCTATGTGACCACAAATGCCTGATATTTGTTACGACCACCAGCAGTTCCGCCTATTTTAGCGCCACTCCGACATTTTTGGCCAGATTTCCAAATTAGCACCCTTAACTGCATTTAGCCCACATTTAGTGGGGTTTTCAATTGACATTGGGCAGAAAATTTCTTTCATCATAACTTCTTCAATATTGGACCAATTTGGATGAAATTTTGGTCAATTTTGGGTATTCTGAGCATTCTGGAGTGTTTGGGATAGGTTTCAAAGTGGACAAAGGTTTTCTATAGCCATTTTTTCTTCAGGGAAGCTTGGAGAGCCACCAGGGCCATCAGGGAAATGGAGTTGTATTGGGCTACACTTCACTATTTGAGGTGAAACAAAAGCCATTTTTAGCTTATTTTTGTCTTTTTAATTCTATGTCACTGTTGGTTTTTCCTGTTTAGGAATATTTCTCACTGTATAATCCATTTGAGCAACTTAATAGAGCAAGGACATGCCCATTGAGAGCCTTGGACCCAGCAGATGTAGCCCAGGAGGGGTGAACTTCCTCATCATGTTGTTGTGTTATGTTATGGTGAAGTTTATCTGATGTGTATTTCTGATTTAAGATGTTAAAAAGTAAATTTAATTAACATTCCCTCACACATAAGGCTCATAAAACTTATCAAAAACACTTTGTTTAACTTGCAAGACATGGAGAATACTTTGCACACTTAATTAAATGGAAATGGATACTTTGCACAACATTTTCAAATACTTCCATTTTCAGATCAGTTGGTATCACAGCTCAGTATTTGAGTATTAAGAGCTATAGTTTTACTTTGCATTCGTTTTGTGCAAAGATATAGTTGATAGTTTGCAAGTTTTGATGCTTAATAGGCTTAAACTAAAAATAGGGGAAGGAAAATTAGTTAGAGCACAAGCTAATTCTCAACCAAGGAGGGCCAGAGAGTCATTGCCTCCACCATCTATTACACCCCCAAGAGTTACTGAAGAATCCTCAAGCATGTCTTCTGACATTGGTCCCAAAGAAGAAGAACGGGTATTCCGAAAAGCTATCCTAGACATGACAGAGATGGTAAGGATACTCTACCAAGAAAGGAATGATAGGCTTGTTGGAGAAGGGTCTACACATCAGAAAGAAGGAGAGGGTTCTTCAGGAGGAAAGAAAAGTGATGACAAGTTAAAGAAAGTACATGGAGGAAATGGTGATCCACCATCCCCATATTCATCCTCTTCCTCTACATCGTCATCCTCTACTTTGATGAATCAATCTCACAAGTATAAAACCACTAGTAAAAGTCCATTTTTAAAGCTCGATGTCAAATTTGAGTTGCCTATGTTTAACGATGAAGTCAATGAAGAGAAACTTGAAAATTGGATAAGACAGTTGGAAGTTTACTTGAGGATACAAGACCTTCATGAAGACGACACCAAGATTCAGTTAGCCTCTTTAAGAATGGAAGGAGCAGCATTGGTATGGTGGGAGGCCAAGACCAATGATGAAATAAAAAAACATGGTAATATCACTTTATCATGGGCTGAATTTATTTCCGCAATTAAGCAACAATTTTCTCCATTAGCTCATTTACAAAAGGCTATCGTGAATTCGCAAAGTTTTAGACAACTTAAAGGACAAAGTGTTCTAGATTACACTCAAGAGTTTAGAAGAAGGGCTCTGTTGTTGGGAATTTATTTGCATAGTCAAGATACCTTGTTGAATATATAGGTGGTTTACACAGCGATCTTATACATACTATCCTTATGTTCAATCCTACTAGTCTAGACGAAGTTTGTGTACAAGCTACACATTTAGAGGCTAGAGGGAAACAATCTTTTGATGGGAATACAGATAATGAATTTAAAGGCAAAGGGAGGAAAAGAAATGAAAACTCTAGGAAAGAAAAAGGACAGTCATTTTGTAAAAAATGTTCCAAGACAAGCCATGATGAAGACCATTGCTAGAAACTTCATCTGTAGTTGAAACCATAGAAATTTAAAAACAAAGATAAGGCCAAAGAAAAGGGAAAAATGGTTGCAACTGTTGAAAAATAACTAGGGTCTGAATCAGGTGATGAAACTAAAAGCATAGCCATGGTACTAAGGAACATAAAGGGAAAATAAGTTGTAAAGGAAACAAATCCAAGTTCTAGCACTTTAAACTGTCACATAGAAGCTCAAAATGAAAAGAGGGGGATAGAGCTATTTCATATAAGGATAATCTCAAAACACACAAAGATAGACACACTATTTTATAGTGGGTCTCAAGCAAATCTCATCTCAGAAGACTTAGTCAAGAAGCTGAAAATTGAGAGCATACCTCATCCAAAGCCATATCCACTTGGATGGATTTGCAAGGATGCTAATTTACAAGTCTCAAGAAAGTGCATGTTGCGCTTCTCCATAACAGCTCATTATGTTGATTTGGTTGAACTAGATGTGGTACCACTTGACATTACATGTGTGGTATTGGGTAGTCCTTATTTATATGACATAAAATCGATCTTCCAGCGTCATGAGAATAAGTACCATTTTTTCAAGGATGGTAAGGAGTTTATTGTTAGAGCACATTGGAAGAAACTAGAATCTTCTTTAGTGAATGCAGGGCAATTGAAAAGGCTTGTCAATGCAAGTCAAAATATGACTTTGTTGATGATTAAGCAAAAAGATTTTGTACATAATTCTTTTCGTGTTATTTTTTATGTAAATGATGATATGTTTCAGTCTGAAAGCAGGTCGTCTTTGGAAGAAGATGACAAGATGTTGCAGAAAGTGCCTTTGGTGTCGATCGGTGCAGAGAACAAAGTTTCGGTGCAAGGTGGTGCAAAAATAAAAGAGAGGGTAAAGCATGCAAGAAAATAGGGCACAAAGTTCAGCATGGGTCATTTCTGGTTTTAGAATGGCAGATTGGTATGGTGAGAAAACTTGGTCGGGAATCGACGCAAGTACATGGCTCATTCGGCAAAAATTCGCCATAAGGACAGTTGGCAAGGTGAATCTCAATTTTAGTTTCCTTTGAAGTTAGACCATTGCAGAAACAATATGTGTTCTACAAATTATAGTTGTTGTTCTGCAAATTTCATAATTTTTCATCATGACTCAGTCAAGGTTAGCAACAGTCGGTCAGCGGATTCAAGGAATAATTTATCTTTTTATGAGAAGCTCAATTTGATGAATTCAGGAAGATTTTAGTGGTTAAGGGTTGGAAGAGTGGAGAATCAGTTTCCTCATCTTCAATTTCTATAATTCAGAGAGCTTTTGGGGTCCAAAAGCTTCCCATTTGGGAGGTGTGATAAGGTGATAATGTCCAAGTGGAAAAAAAAGCTCAAAAATGTAATTGCTCAGAATTGGTTGAAACCTAAATGACCGGATAGGCCTCGTCACTAGGATTCTGGCACTATGAACGACACTCAAATCCGACGTCATATGTGAAAGTTATGCAGGTTTGAATTTTTCAGTATCCTTCAAAAAATCAATTGACCAAAGTTCTCTTTTGACTTTGGAAATATTAAAAAAAAGAATATTCCAAAGTATATTTCGGGAAAATTCCTTGGAATATTCTCGAGAATATTCCATAGAATATTCCACACTGGCAAATGGAATTCTGACAAGTGTCAAGATTTGATACGAATTTTGGTTGACTTGGAAATTTTTGGGCCTATCACGGGTTGCCACGTGGCAAGCTCGGAGGCCGCCACGTGGCCCCAGGCCAAGGAGGAGGCACGCCATGTTAAAATTTTGGCAGTTACAAGTTTTGAACCCGAGACCTCTGGGTTATAGTTGAAATGCTTTACTGTTAGGTCACAATGGTGTTACTTGACTATGGTGGCGAAGAATTGTTATTTTAAGTTTCAATGAAATCTGGTTGGGTGGCAAAGGGGTCCAGCCCCCATAAACCATAGAACTTACAGCCCGAAACCAAAGCTCTAACCTGGCGGCTATGATTTGGATGGCAGCTTATCCGGTCCTATGTGGCCGCACATAAATGTTGTCAAATGCCACAATTAATAAAACGTGGTTTGTTAAACGAATTCCGCCGACAGTTTCGGCAAGAAGAAATGGTCCATGTAACCACAAATTCCTGACATTTATTATGACCAGTAGCAGTTCCACCTATTTTAGCACCACTCCGACATTTTCAGCCAGATTGCCAAATTAGCGCCCTTAACTGCAGTTAGCTCGCATTTAGTGGGGTTTTCAATTGACATTGGGAAGAAATTTGTTTTCATCATAACTTCTTCAATATTTGACCAATTTGGATGAAATTTTGGTCAATTTTGGGTATTCTAAGCATTATGGAGTATTTCGGACAGGTTGCAGAGTGAACAAAGGTGTTCTACAACCATTTTTGCTTCAGGTAATATTGGAGAGCCACTAGGGCCATCAGGGAAATGGAGTTGTATTGGGCTATACTTCAGTGTTTGAGGTGAAACAAAAGCCATTTTTAGCTTATTTCTATCTTCTAAATTCAATTTGACAGCTGTTTTTTCTTGTTTAGGCATATTTCTCACTATATTATCCATTTGAGCAACTTAATAGAACAAGGACATGCCCATTGGGAGCCTTGGACCCGGAAAATGTAGCCTAGGAGGGGTGAACTGCCTCATCATGTTGTTGTGTTATGTTATGGTGAAGTTTATCTGTTGTGTATTTCTGATTTAAGATGTTAAACAATAAATTTAATTAACATTCTCTCACACATAAGACTCAAAAAACTTATCAAAAACACTTTGTTTAACTTGCAAGACATGGAGAATACTTTGCACACTTAATTAAATGGAAATGGATACTTTGCACAACATTTTAAAATACTTCCATTTCAGATCAGTTGCCTTTTCAAATGAAAATTCATTGAAAGCTCTCAACACAAGAACCCATGATCAACACTCCTCTCCCTTTTCTTGCATTGCATTTTTCCTACTATCACTTGCTTCTGTTGTTATAATTCTCTCCCACTCTTTCCTTGATAGCCTCCTTGTTGCCAAATTGGCAATACAAATCCAAGATGTCTTTGATTATGGTGGAGGATTGAATATTCCTAGACATAACCAGTACTACACCCAACTATTTTATCACAATCTATCTCATACAATACTTTCTTATTGTTAAATAATCACACACCATTAACACACATAAAAACACACAGATTTATACTAAAACACAGTCATGGTGGAAAAGGCTTCAACCTCACGACTTCCTCACATATTTTCTCATTATTAAAAGAATGTAATATTACAATTAAATCGATGAGGAGACTGTGTATCAAGATAGTGTGTTCTATCTTGGACACTTTGGTTGAGACAATTTCTCAACCATACACACGCCAATCTAGGAGCTACCTAAACTAACTCCTAACTTAGAGGAACAACCCAATCTAGAGAGTTAGGCATAACTTACAAACTTTTAATATTTAATTTATTTTGGATTTATAATTGTTTTATGAGAGAGGCTAACAATTATGTGTTATGCCTTCCTTTCCTGGCAACCTTTTCATTGTGGGCCAAAGTAGCAGTGGCCCATATAGTTGCTTCTGCTTATGCAGGCAATAGGCATTCATGGCTAAGGCTGATTCAACAATAGCCCAAGCTCTGGAAACGCCTCTTGGGACTTATATCTAGGTGTCACTTTTAATCCCGGGGTTCAGTGGTCTGATGTTTGTGTTAATTTCTGCAGTCATTAATGGGGTATTTGTGTTGGGATTTCCTGCAGTATAGGGGATTGGGGCTACTTTGTGTGGGGGGATTTTTTATTCAATTGTGTTTGCACATGCCATGATTGTCTACAATTTTGCCACAATTGTATGTGTGCAGGTACCCACATATAATCATGGTACTTCATTCATTTTTTTCATTACACGAGGATTTCAGCGCTCTAAATATCTCCTTGGGATTCACTGTTAGATTCATCTTTCTCTTGTCTGTCTATCCCACTGGTGCACGCAACACATCCATCCCTTAAGGGCCCAAGTGTCACATTACGAAATGGGATACGAGGTGCAAGTCTCATTTAGGTATCAAGTACAAGGGTGAATATAAGGCCATTGGGGTTTGATTACTATATATTACCCTTCTTTATATTCAATGGGTTTGTGGAATGGTGCAATTCAGGCCATGATGGCTAAGTGGTGGTCATACCATATCATGTATACATTTGGGATCAATTCATTGCATTTTTCAAGGTGCCTTTGGAAATATAGTGTTGGTGAGAGGAATGATGATAATGATTATTTCCCTTCTCTACAACTCTCAGTCCCTGTGACTCAACCTAGCTTACCTTAGACTTGACCTTGTGGTGTGACAAAATTCAGGCTTATCTTTTCAGAGGATCTCAGGCTTATGGGTCATTTTTTTTCAAGGTTTAATTTGATCAGTGTTGAAGTAATCTTGAACCAAACTTGAAAAAGGCTTGAGGCAGACTTGGAGCAACTTTTGAAGTATTCATTGAAAAATACTTGTATCTTGATTTGTTCAGAAACATGAAGAAAATATTGGAGACACCTAGTTGCAGACTTGAAGCTTGTTTTGAGGCAATATTTTGAGCAATCCATCAACCATTTTGAAGCAGAATTGGAGATTTTTTTTTTGGTACAAACTTGAATAAGTTTCTGGAATTTTGGAGCATAAATCTTGCATAAAACTCAGAAATGCCTTTTGAAGCAGACTTGAAGGATATCAGAGCATAATTTTTGTGAAAACTTGAAGACACTTTTAAGTAGATCTTTGAGGAATTTCTTGAAGCAATACTTTTGCATCTTTTGGAGCAAACTTTGGAATTGGTTTTTGAGATAAGTTTGAAGAAATTTTGGAGTTTCATATAGGACCATATTTGGAGTTGTGTTGAGACAATATTTAGAGCATTTCTGAGGACTCTTGGAGCAACCCTTTATCAGTATACTTGAAGAAATATTTCTGTAGTAGACTTTGGAAGAATTCTTTAAAGGGTTTGGTACAAATATTTGACCAGATGTTGAAGTGATTCTTGAAGGATAAAATCATGGATGTGATGTTGGTGTCTATGTTAGATTTAGAGGATTGGTGTCCTTATAAAATATTGGTGCCTTGTAGAATTAGTTATTTGAAAAGGTTGGAGGAATTTTTTTGTAAAATAGGTTCAAATTCCTCACTATTATTTTCAATAATAAAATTATTTATTTTTTATATCTTATGCTTCCTAATTTGAAATACTTTAACTAGCTTAATATTACAATTGAAAGAAATATTGATTCATCCCCCCTCTTAGTGTTTCCATCACAAGCAATCTAACACTAGTTTGGTTCTGTGATGACAAGATTTGGACCAACTAGCAAATTCATGACTTGTTACATTAGCTGAAAATGAAGACCATTTCATTAGATTAAAAAAATTGGGCATTGTATGATAACCCTTTGTTGTGGCTCATGTGTGTACCAATTGCTAGAGCAGGGGAAGGTGGCTCTAGATTTTGAATAATTCTTCCAAATGGGGAATTATATGTTGATTATTTTATATCTTATACACAACAATGAGGTTCAATAAGTTGTAAAATCTATTAATGGTATATCTCTAAATGGTTTTAATTTTCTATCACCTAGATTAAATAATGAAGTTTGCAAGAAAAATTTTCAATAATTTTCTTTCTCCCTTCCAGTGTATTAGCTTTTGGGAAACATTCTATGGGAAAGAAAGGAATACAAAGATAGACATTCAACACTTCAAGCTTTGGGGAGAAAGAACTCCAAATTCAAAATTTTATTTCTTTGGAACATGATTCCTGTTATGGGCTGGATGTTGCTTTCAGGGCCATGTTTCTCATGAGAAGGAGAACTCAAATTGCTCTTCTAATGGTGCTCATAACAAATATGAGCTTGGCCATGGTTGACAGCCTCTTCCAGTATAGAGTGACGGGGACTTATATATGGGTGTCCCTTTTAATCCTAGGGTGCAGTCATTAATGGGGTTTCTATGTTGGGATTTCCTACAGTATGGGGGATTGGGGCTGCTTTGTGTGGGGGAATTTTTTATTCAATTTTGTTTGCACATGCCATGATTGTTTGCAATTTTTCCACAGTTGTATGTGTGGAGGTATCCTCATACAATCATTGTACTTCATTCATTTTTTTCATTACACAAGTATTTCAACGACTCTAAATCTCTCCCTGGGATTTACTATTAGATTCATCATTCTATTGTCTGTCTAGCCCACTGGTGCATGCAATACATCCATCCCTTAAGGGCCCAAGTGTCACATTATGAAATGGGATATGAGGTGAAAGTCTCATTTAGGTATCAAGTAAAAGGGTGAATATAAGGCCATTGGGGTTTGATTACCATATAACACCCTTATTTATATTAAACGGGTTTGCGTAATGGTGCAATTTAGGCCATGATGGCTAAGTGGTGGTCATACCATATCATGTCTACTTTTGGGATCAATTCATTGCATTTTTCAAGGTGCCTTTGGAAATATAGGGTTGGTAAGAGGAATGATGATAATCATTATTTCCCCGCTCTACTTCTCTCGGTCCCTGTGACTCGACCTAGCTTACCTCAGACTTGACTTTGTGGTGTGACAAAATTCAAGCCTATCTTTTCAGAGGATATCAGGCTTATGGGTGATTGCTTTTCAAGGTTTAATTTGATCAGTGTTGAAGTAATCTTAAACCAGACTTGAAAAAGGCTTGAGGCAGACTTGGAGAAACTTTTGAAGTATTCATTGAAAAATACTTGTATCCTAATTTGTTGAGAAACTTGAAGAAAATATTGGAGACACCTAGTTGCAGACTTGAAGCTTGTTTTGAGGCAGTATTTTGAGCAATCCATTAGCCATTTTGAAGCAGACTTGGAGATTTTTTTTTTTGGTACGAACTTGAATAAGTTTTTGGAATTTTGGAGCATAATTCTTGGATAAAACTCAGAGACACGTTTTGAAGCAGATTTAAAGATCATCGGAGCATAATTTTTGTGAAAAATTGAAGACACTGTTAAGTAGATCTTTGAGGAATTTCTTGAAGCAATAACTTTGCATCTTTTGGAGCAGACTTTGGAATTGGTTTTTGAGATAATTTTGAAGAAATTTTGTAGTGGCATATAGGACCATATTTAGAGTTGTGTTGAGACCATATTTGGAGCATTTCTAAGAAATCTTGGAGCAAACCTTTATCAGTATATTTGAAGAAATATTTATTATGTAGACTTTGGAAGAATTCTTTAAAGGGTTTGGTACAAAACTTTGACCAGACGTTGAAGTGATTATTGAAGGATAAAATCATGGATGTGGTGTTAGTGCCTAGGTTAGATTGAGAGGATTGGTGTCCTTATAAAAGATTGGTGCCTTGTAGAATTAATTATTTGGAGGAAAATTTTTGTAAAATAGGTTCCGAGTCCTCACTAATATTTTCAACAATAAAATTATTTATTTGGTATATCTTGTGCTTCCTAATATGAAATATTTTAAGTAGCTTAATATTACAATTGAAATAAATATTGATTCATCACCCCTCTTACTGTTTCCAACACAAGTAATCTAACACTAGTTTGGTAATGTGATGACAAGATTTGGACCAACTGGCAGATTCATGACTTGTTACGTTAGCTAAAAATGAAGACAATTTCATTAGATTAAAAAATTTGGGCATTGTATGATAACCCTTTGTTGCGACTCATGTGTGTACTAATTGCTAGAGCAGGGAAAAGTTGCTCTATATTTTGACTAATTCTTCCAAATGGGGAATTATATGTTGATTATTTTATATCTTCTACACAACAATGAGGTTCAATACGTTGTAAAATATATTAATGGTATATCTCTATACGGTTTTAATTTTCTATCACCTAGATTAAATAATGAAGTTTGCAAACAAAAATGACAATAGGTTTCTTTCTCCTTTCCAATGTATTAGTTTTTTGGAAACATTCCATGGGACAAAAATGCACACAAAGATAGACATTCAACATTTCAAGTTTTGGGGAGAAAACACTCCAAATTCAAATTCTTGTTTCTTTGGAACCTGATTCTTATTAGGGGCTAGATGTTGTTTTTAGGGCCATGTTTCTCATGAGATGGAGAATTCAGATTGCTCTTCTAATGGTGCTCTTTACAAATATGAGCCTGGCCTTGGTTGAAAGCCTGTTCCAGTACAGAGTGATGGGCATGAGTCATGGCAACAACTTCTATTATGAGAATAGTAGTAGAATAAGTTCATCAATAGTGTGGGAGGATCCTCTGCTTATATTTATGTATTCAATGGTGTGTGTGATGGAGGTTGTGATGAGATGTTTGTTTTACTACACCTGCAAGTCATCTCATTTGGAATTAGGCATTAATCCATCCCTCAAACATTCTGCATTTCTGAATCTAGTGAAACATGAGTTATCTTGTGAGCAGAAAATCAAATTTTTTGAGTGCGGGGGATTGGGGTTACTTTGTGTGGGGGAATTTTTTATTAAAATGTGTTTACACATTCCATGATTGTCTGCAATTTGGCCACAATTTTATGTGTGATGGAACCTAATTCCTCTTATGGGCTAGATGTTGTTTTCAGGGCCATGTTTCTCATGAGAGGGAGAACTCAGATTGCTCTTCTAATGGTGCTCATTACAAATATGAGCCTTGCCTTGGTTGACAGCCTGTTCCAGTACATTGTGATGGGCATGAGTCATGGCATCAACTTCTATTATGAGAATAGTAGTAGAATAAGTTCATGAGCAGTGTGGGAGGCTCCTCTTATATTTATGTATTCAATGGTGGGTGTGATGGAGGTTATGATGAGTTGTGTGTTTTACTACACCTGCAAGTCATCTCATTTGGAATTAGGCATTAATCCATCCCTCAAACATTCTTCCTTTATGAATCCAGTGGAACATGAGTTATCTTGTGAGTAGAGAATCAAATTGTCTAAGTGCTTTGTATGAATTAAAGACATGAATAAAGTCTAACATTCAAAATTCTCTGAAAAAGTAATAGATGCAGATTTAACAATGAAAAAGTGATGTAGTTGATTGTGCAGGCCATGACCCTGGGGAATTCTTTTTCATAATCTTCAAATAAATTATTTTAGAATTTTCAATTGACAACACCTAAAGTACATCAAATTTACAATGAAAGACAAAATTATTACTAAACCTGATGGCTTCTCCTACCTTTACTAAAATTGACTAAAATCACTAGAAATATCTTTCTTAGCAACTAAAAATCTTAGGGAATTTCCTTTGCAACATTGGGTGATGGGGCAATTGCTATTTAATAAGCTACTAGATTATATTAATTCTAACCAATTAAAAAAAATGATCTCACTTCAATTAAGAAAAATAATTATAAGAGAGAATTTACTAAAATTTATATCACTCTATAAAAACATAATTCTTACTTATACACATTATTAATTTGCATAAAATATTGACATCATTATATTGATATCATCTCATAGATTAGTAATTGAAAATAAATTTATTTAATTAAATCATTTAAGACAATATATTATGATCATGACAAGATAACATCAACTTAATTTTAAAAGAAAAACTAACATCTTTAGAATATTTAATTTTTGGCATGTAATTATTATGTATAAGCAAATTTAAACTTAACCAAATTAAAACTAAAATTGACTATAATGTTATAACAAAATTATATCCCTTATGCATTTAAATAAACAAAATATCATCAATGGTTATGAATATCATACTCAAAATAACATATATATAAAAAAGAGTAAATAAGTCAGGCTAGGAGAAAAAAAAAACTAATAGTAACCATAATTGAGACGACTTTGAATTAGTATATGGATTAAAATAAATTTATGAAAATGATTAAATTTCGTTTTATCTTTCGAGAAAGATATGTTCACTTGAGTCCATGTTCACTTGAGTTCTAGTTTAAATAGACTGTTTTTTTGCCTTAAAAATTATGGAAATTCTGGTAAGATTTTAAGAAAATTTGGATGGTTTTTTGTAAATCCACCTTATAACTATCAAACTTTAATATTTTGGGTGCTCTAGAGGTTTTTGATGGTGCTGAATCTATTTCCACTATTAAAATCATGATTCAAACATTGTTAGTGTAAGATTTTTTAAAAAATATTGGCCCAAATTCTCACCAATTTTAACTGTCCGACCAATTCCTCCGTCTCGTTAAACAACTCCTTATGCTGATATGCAAAAGTAAAAGTAATAACTCATGCAAGTGAAATAGATAACTGCACAATAGTTTATTTATTTATGAGTAGGAGGTAAATACTATATATAGTATTTTTATTTTATCTAAATATCTATAGTGAACAAGAGAGGTTAAATTAGTCACTTCTCTTTTGACAATTTGATTTTAGAATATTTTTGAAATCTGGCATGGCTATCTTATTTGTAAATACAGAGATGAGACTCTAGCTGATCAGATAATCCTTTGGTTTATTAAATGGGAGGGTATTGTGCAGAATTTGAGCACCGATAGTGTTGTTGCAATACTCCAAGATCTTGTCGCCGAGGATATACAGGCAATCGGAGCAATGATGGACAGAGGTTGTGTAAGTGCAGTATGCTTCGCCGTAGGCAGTGGGAGAGCCTGGTGCATAGGGCGTGTTTTCTTCCAGATCTTTCATGAGCGTTGAGAGAGTATCAAAGAAAGGACTTCCGATTGGGATTTGCTCGTTGTTATGCACTTTTGAGGCAGACTTTGGATTCTGCGCGCCCACCACCACCAGGAGTAGTAACATTACAGCTAAAGCAAAGCTAACTGACCACTTCGCCATGGCTGCCTCAGAGGAAATAATAATGTCACCTCAAATGGCAAACGTTATTGCGATGCTTATCAAAATCTGCTGGGGTTAAACATCGTGGATTTAGTGAAGGTGGTCATATTGATGGGTAACCTTCTAGATACTTGAGAAATGTGCAGGAAAGGAATGACATATTGCTTTAAGAGTGCATCACAATTTGAAGCTCTTAATCCTAGGATATTTCACCACGCTTCCTTTATTTCGGGAGAGATTTATTCCCTACTGCTCTTAACTCATTTAAATATTACGTCGGGTCTGGTAGAGGATATAATTGCATGATTTTTCATTTCCATAAATTTTATTAGTATGGGTATCACATCCCTTTGAGCCTCTTTTGATTCATTAATGTTTTAAAGGAGTATCTCATGCATGGGAACCTTGAAGGAATGGCGATTGGGTCAAGGCTTATTGTTGGTCTAATTTGTAGTCTTGTGGTTACTTAATCAAGGAAATTCTTAATTTTTATTCGTGCAAAGGAATGCAAGGAAATATTGAGCCAAGGATAGATGAGATGACTATATTTCTTGAAAATATGAAATGGAGGTAGTGACTATATTTCTTGAGAACGTAGTTGTCACATGATTAAATAAGTTACAGGAAATGATGGAAGATGTCACACTACCCCGTTTTATGGATATGCATTGGGGAGGGAGGGAGGAGGACATATCACGGAATTGGAGAAATGTAGGAAAAATAGGAATTGTCATTAGGAAAATGGTGTCCTAGTAATAGGGGAAGTGTTCGTCATACACATGGAGTACAAGTTGGAACATGGGAATTATAGTGTTAGTGCTAGTATTTAGTATGCTAGCAAAGTTTGCCAGTGAGTTACATTAACCCTACATGTGGATGCTCGATAACATAATGGGGGCAAATATTTTTGTTCACCAATGAAAAATGACATAAAGAGGACCAAGGTTAGAGTGAATTAAAATGCACCATGTGTTGAAAAAACTCTTCAATAAAATGGGAGTTGGGATTGGGATATCAAAGATGGAAGGTGTTGTCATTGCTAACATATATTGACAACTAAAATGCCATTATCCATACACATTGTTAACCAAGAAAGGGATGAGAAGTGAGATTTCATAGGATAATGATTTAGAGCAGTATGAATATCTTGATAGAAAAAGTTTTGTTGAACCTACATGCATGACCAATAAAGATTCAAGGACAATGGTTTATTATAGGTTTAAAGGAAAAAAACCCAATAATTGGAACATCGCCAACCACATGTATACATGACTAGTGGAGAATCGAGGAATCAATGACTAAGGAAAGGTTTGATAATAAGAGATATTAGTACAATTGTTTGATATACAATGGTTTATATCATTTTTATATGTCTATTAATTTATAGATAGAAAATGGAAAAATTTTCACATTAACTTATATCAATCATATTAGTAATAATAATAATATAATTCTAAGGTTATGACCAAGTTAGACACTAAATTGGTGAATGAGACCTCCTATATAAGAAAAGGACTCACCTCTTTGTAGTGATTTGACTGCTAAAGTCTACTAAGACATACAAACTCTATCCCTCTACTATTTTGAACATGTGACCTCTTATGAGGAAACACATGCTCTTAACCATTAGGAAACTCATGCACTTAACCATTAGTAAATATAGTGTTAGTTATAGTTAATGTATTTGTGGTGGATTCATTGTGCATGGTAGACTAAACCCTTAAATCTAGTACATGCGATGTCCTCAGGAGCTATGAGAAGTACATATGAGGTTCACCAATTATGGTTTACCAGGGTTGATGGGATTGATCGAGATTGGCGAGGTTTACCATGGTCAAGATTACATTAATGTTAATGCTAATTTTTTTGTAATGTTATGAAAATGGTTACATTAATGGTTGAGATGGTTGATGGGATTCACCATGGGTGAAGAGGATTGATCTCATATTCAACTATAGTTAATGTTAATGCTAATTTTGTCCTAATGTTATGAAAATGGTTGAGATGGTTGATGGGATTCACGATGGGTGAAGAGGGTTGATCTCATATTCAACTATAGTTAATGTTAATGCTAATTTTGTCATAATGTTATGAAAATGGTTAGATTAATTATTGAGATGGTTGATGGGATTCACCATGGGTGAAGAGGGTTGATCCCATATTCAACTATAGTTAATGTTAATGCTAATTTAATTGTAATGTTAAAATCATCAATCAAGATGACTATTGTTTTATGGTGTATTTATATAAATAAATATACATGAAAAATGTATGTAATTATATTAATAAAATATTTTTTAAATATGGAGTAATGTGTAATGAAACAAAGTTTTAGGTTTGTGAATAATATATTTAATATTATTAATCTAGAACATTCCATGCTTTACCTATTCTTTATGGCCAAGCATGGTTAGCATGTTTGTACATGGTCAACCATAATCATCAATTAAGATGACTATAGTTTTATGATGTATTTCTATAAATAAATGTACATGATAAAGGTATGTAATTATATTAATAAAATATTTTTTTTAAATATGGAGTAATGTGTAATGAAATAAAGTTTTAGATTTGTGAATAATACATTTAATATTATTAATGAAATTTGTATATCAAAATGATATGGAAGTTTAACTATACATTAAATAAATTTAGCATTCAAAATTATATATTATTAATGAGTCATAATTAATTTTAAAATAAAGTTATTAATTATTAAATATTTAAAAATGTGTTTTATTTTAATATTAAATACAGTGAACAAATATGTTAAAAATATTTCAAAACATAATTATTTTATATTTATACAAAGTCAAAAGTCTTATCAATTTGGCCATTAAGAATTGCCATATTTGGTATGGTAGGGGAGATGGATAAATAAAATGGTTATTTATAAAGACTTTAGAATTGTTTTGATTATGAAAAATGTTTGGATGGGAAAAAAAACAAAAATAAAAATTGCAATAATAATGTTTGAGTCTAGTTTTTAATAGTGAAAATAAATTCAGCACCATAAAATCATTTAAAACATTCAAAATATTGAAATTTGACAGTTCTAATTTGAATTTACAAAAAATTTTAATAAACTTTATCAAAATCTTCACAAAATTTCCATGATTTTTAAAATAAGTTTACGATTAAACGGTAGCATGCTAGTATGACATTATGCAGGAAGTATTGTAGTGATTACATCAAATAGAACACATCATTGCTCGGTGGAATACGCAGAGAGAGTTCCCTGTTGCAAACGTTCCTCATGAGTGGAATCAACGTGCCATATGATAGTTTTGATGGGCACCGAGGACGAGTCATTTTCTTTACAGCAAAAGGGAAATTGCATGTTGCTGATGTCATCCATGTGTAACTACTCTTTGTTTAAGAGGTAAATTGTCAATGTTAAGTTGCTAGAAGTTGTCGACAATGGAGTCAGACCCACGTCCCATTGTTTTGAAAATGTTGACTTAGAATCTCTTTTAGGATGCCCTCAATTTCAAAACGATTACGGTCCGGTGGTTCGTTGAGATTCTTTATCATATAGGCTATTGTAGTTATTTGTTTAGAAAATAATAGAAATTTTGTTAAAAGTTTGGTAAAATTTGTTTAAATATAAGTATAGTTAAAATTTTAGATGTTTTTGAGATTTTTTTTTGATGATGTTGAATTTATTTTTATTATAAAAAACAATATATATATATATATATATATTTTTGTAAGTTAGAGAAATTGACAACATACTCCGATGAGACTAGGTTTGAACTTGTGACCTGCTTAAAAGCATGAACGTGTATCCCCTAGCGACTAGAACATGCCCTTGCGAACACTATAAAAAATAATATTTAATCACTCTTATTATCAAATATTAGAGGAAAAAAATAACTTCAACCAATTTTATTTCTCTAAACAGATTTATGCCCTCGAGACAACTGCATTGTGGACAACTTCATCGTTTATTAGAAATAGTCTATAAATGTAAATTTCATTTAGGAAGCATGGAAGCTACTCTAAACCACAAACTTCTATTTAATTGAAATTTAAAGCTAGCACGGATAGTTGAAGATAATAGGAATGATTTTTCAGGATACACCGTTCTTTTAATTCCGATACATTATTTAACCATATTCAAGGTTACCATTTGATAGAAGATTTCAGGATGAGTTATTGTTTAGATTAACTAGAGGATAAGTGGATGGTATATGCTAAGATATTTTGAAAATTTAGTAGATAATGAGTTATTTTGAGCTATTTTATTCATATTTATCTATTTTTCAAAATATTTTAGAGCGAACAATCAACCTAAAAATAACTTTTCAATTACGGCTTGGTAATACTCCATTAAAACGGATGATTTCAGCAAAGCAGGCAGTGCTTGCAGTTGCAGTGCTTGATCGCGATGGAAAGTGGATGTTTGATGTCTTATGAGATAAGATGAAGTGTGAACTGAAAATCAGCGTCTTTGTGCGTTGAACAAAGTTTGTTTCTGGGCCAACTCAATCATGTGGGGCCTACAAAAATTGCTATATGACTTCATTTTTACCTTGATGTCATACGTTTATGAAATAACTTTTTCTTTTCGTGACTCGTGGACTCCTGGCCGGGCGTGTACAAGGGGAAATTTCTCCAGAACCCTTCACATTTTCACTCACGTTTTAAATAACGCTGGCACAGTTCCCCCCCCCTCACATTTCTTCCAGAAATCACAATCAATACGCGCTTACATCATACATATAAATATTCGCGTCCACATCTTAACTCCGCAACACATTGCAACTTCAGTTGGTTTGAGATTTTGTGTTCAGGAATTACCAATCTCTAGGGTAGCGTAAACAAACTGCAACATATCTACTACAGTGTGATTAATCTTTTTCCGCTGCCACGGCACAGCGTTCGAATTGCGTCGCTAGTTATGGATAAAGCCTCCCGAGGGCACCTTTCACCGTCTCCATCATCAGACGAAGATCGCGGACAAAAGTGCAAGTGCTCCCAATTTAGGGGAATCCAAATGCGAAAATGGGGGAGTTGGGTGTCTGAAATCCGGATGCCCAAAACCAGACAGAAGATATGGCTGGGGTCATAGAAAACCGCCGAGCATGCCGCCCGTGCTTACGACGCCGGAATGTATTGCGTGAGAGGCCCCAGCGCCAAATTCAACTTCCCCGATTCGGTGCCCGCCATTCCGTCCGCGTCTTCACTTACCCGTGGGCAAATTCAGGTTGCTGCGGCCAAATATGCCCTCGACGTAATCCCTTCAAGTTTGCCCTCTCTGCATAATATCACAATTATTAAGAACGACGCGACGAAGAAGCCGGCGTCGCCTTCACGACCGTTTTCAGTTTCAGAAACGGAGCAGGCATGTGGCAATTGGGAGATTTCCCAGGCGCAGGACTTGGGGTTGTGGGAGACTACGTTCGAGGAGAATGGCGGCCTGAATTTGGAGAAAATCCCGTCGACTGAGGAGGCGTCATTGAGGGAGTTCATTCCGAGTTGCGAGGAGGAGCAAGAAGACGAATACATCTTCTCCGAACACACAAATTTGTGGAACTTTTAGACATTTGAATCATTTACAGGGAAATGGAGGAAAGGAAGACTGCGTAATGAATTTTTACTTTGTCACGTTGTCCGGCTGGCAATGGGGTTCGACCCAATTGTCAAAATATTTCGTTAGTTTTCCATATATATATATATATATATATATATATATATATGTGGTTGAGATGTTTTATAATAGTAAGTTTATGTAATGGGTAAAATTTAAACGTTTTCAAATTTTATGAAAGTTTTGAATTTATTGATGGATATAAATTTAATTTTAAATAATTGAAAATGAGATGTTTATTCGATGTTTAATTTTTTATAAATTAAGTTAGTAAATTTTTTGAAATTTTTTTGGTTTATTTTTTGATTTAATTTCTGTAAAATTTCTCAATGATTTAGTGATTGTGTAGAATCTCAAGATTCACTTAAATTACAAGATTTAGTTGAATTTTTAGCAATCAAAATACTTTAAAGTTTTAAGCTGTTGAATCTATATATGCAATAAAAAAATCAGTTTAAACAACACAAATCAAAATAAAACCACATTTTTTTACCAAATTATAGTCAAAAACCCATAAAAATAATTTAAAAAACACACTTAAAAACTACTCCAAATAAAATTATATTATTAAATTATAAACAACATATTAATAATACTACAACTTCAAAAAAAACTACTCCCAAAAATTATATCATTAAATTAAAAAAAAAAAAAACTTATCAATTATACTACACCTTCATCATGCCCCTGTCCTCGAATGTACACGTACAAACTACGCCTACAATCTATTTCGTCAAAGGCATGAGATTTTAACCATGAAAACAGGTCGTAGCTCCGTTGATAAAAGAACTATTCAGCAACAAATTTTTATAGGCCGAATGATACGGTCAGCATAGTGAATTACACACTCGAGATCCAAGTCAACTAGGTTTTTAAAATTCATTGTGAGATAAATATGGAATAAGTTCCCTATAATGGAATAGGATAAGGGGTTATTATATTGTTTTTTTCGATCTTAGGATGTTCCATTTTAATGTAAAATTATGATTTTAATAATGATTAGTTTTTTAAGTTTAATATAAAATTATTATTATTTTAATAATTATAAAATTTAAATTAATTTTAAATTTTAATTTTATATGAAAATTTATTATGAATAATATAAATTATAATTTTATCATTTTACAAATTATTTTTTCAATTATTTTTAATTAAATATACTTTATAATTAATTTGTCTTTTATGCGAGCCTGTGTTTCTCTTAATAAAAATGAGAATAAAGTAATAAAAATGAAGCTAATGGTGAAAGAAGATATTGAATGAAACATATCAATGCTTGAGTGGGATGAACATATGGGAATAATCATATATGGGAGTGAGGTAGAGTTGAGATGTTAAAGAAATTATATATATCTTCAAGCACGTAGAAATGGGTGGAGATATTTTAAAAAGTAGTCGTGTGAAGAGTTAATAAGCAATTTTTTTATGAAAGTAGAAGTTAAGAAATGTTTTAAAAAAAATATTAAAATCATTTTTTATTTTTATTGTTTTTATATGAATATGAAAATGAAAATAAATCTGAAAAATAATTAATTAAAATACATATCTACTTATGAAATATGAAAAAATATAATATATTTTCTTTAATATCTCTTCCCCCATTTTAAATATCTCATACCTACCTACTTTATAATAATACATAGTTATAACCAAACAAAAAATCATTACTAGTTACAAAACTTTTTCCACTTAGATTAAGAATCTATATACAAGTGTCTTAAAACATCTTTGAAATAAAGACCCACGCAACATATAATTTTCTAACAATTTTCTTCAATTTAAATTATAATTAATATAAATTTATTTTAATTTAAAAAATATTAAAATTTATATTTTTTATTGTAATTTTTTAAATTTCTGTTATATAAAGTATATTAAAATATTAAAATATATTAATAGGATAGTTTATATATGTAAGTATTATTGTTATATATTAAGATATTAATATATTTATGTTGATATATCAAACTATGAGGGTGATGTGTGATTCACTTTTTATTTAATGTTAGTTTGTACTTGTCCTTTATATAAAAGAAATAAACATTGTCTTTCATAATAAATAAATAAAAAGAAAAATGAATATACATGGAACGAAGATGGCGTGGTAAAAATATTTTACTCTCACTTTCTTAACCATAAATAAAATATTTAGTACCATATTTTATATTAATTTTAGAGATAAAATTAGTAAAAAAAAAATATGTGTTCACTTTTCACTATGAGTAAGATGTACAATTAATATAAATTTTACAAAATATTTTAATACAACACTTAAATAAACTATTTTAATATCTATACACACTCTTTCTCTCTCTGAGTAATGGGAAAGAAAATTCAATTACTCCCTAAAATGAATTATACATATATCATTTAACTTTTAATATAAAATTATTATATAACATCTAACAAATATATAATTAATGATAAAAAAATTCAATATCTGTCATAGATAAAATAATTTGATGTCGATTCTCTCTATGTATATCATTAAATAAAAGAAAATTATGTATATATGATCAAAAAAATGAAAAAAAAATTGTAATGGTCTAAACATTTCAAATAGTCTCACTCTGCTAAATTTTGGCCCATTTTCATGTATATTTTTTTGTTGATTTTGTATAAAATCCAACGTAAAATTGTTGGAATGACAAGTTTAAGCTATGTATTTTATCCAAACCATGTGGTCAACGAGATTTCAAGATATTGAATCCATTTATTGTTTCAAAAGATCAATTTAACAATGAAAAATGATATATGTATGTATGTATTTATTAATTTATTTTAATGATGAAAATATCCAGCTCCAAGGGGGAAGGCCAAATTTCTAGAAGTGTGCATATTTTCTCAAGCGTTAGGTTCTAAAAGAAGTTTTCACCTCAAAAAGTTTGATCTCTCTGAAGTTTGTGAGATCCATGGTTAAGATGCATCTAGATTGTAGTTATTTCTAATACATTATTATTATATGTTGTGATAATATTACGGTATTTTTTCATTACATTATAATGTTTTATATATTTTTATATTAAATATAATTTCAAAATTTGTATTATAATACTAACTTTTTCAACATTTTAATTTATCAAATTAAAAAAATTAGGAATATGATTAATCAAACATATTTTTTGTGGTAAATATCTAGTATATAAGCATATTAAATTATAGTTTTTTCAATAGTAAATTTAAAATGCTTTGTATTAACAAAAAGGCATGGAAATTACATAACTATTTTGACCAAAACACAAAGGAGATCTTTGTTAACTCTTATAGATGCTAGATAATTCATACTTAATTCATACTTCTCTATTAATCCAAGATTAAAAAAAATGAAAATTTTATCTCACTAATCACAAAATACTAAAAGCCAAATGTACTCGTGAACTATTACATAACATACCATAATACTAGTCATAGCTAACAAGAATATTCACCATTAAGAAATAGAGGAAAATATGGGAGAAGGGTCAATGGCTCTCAAACTAGGAGGAGTAGAAGTGTTTGAAACACAATGTAGGCATCCTTGCACATGAGCCAGTCTTGAGTCAAGCATGTCCATAGTAAAATGTTGGTTATGCATCATCCTATTGATGTCTTATACAAAATCAAATACATTTTTTCATTCTACTTGTTTTTTTTTCAATACTAGACCAAGCAGAGTCTTCATCTGCCAGTGAAGAGAAACATAATTGAGATATTGTTTTCTTCATCCCTTGGAAAGACTAGGGTACAAAACCCAACAAAAAAACTCATCCAGAATCTCGAAATCGGAGTAGGACTCTCTCTCTATTCCTGCTTGAGTTTCCATCTTCTTAATTTCTTTCCTTGTCTCCAAGGGTTCTGCATTAAAATATGTAGTAGTTGAGTCTTGAGTGAAGAGCTAAGGCCTCTATCAACCTAGTGGAATACTTCTATGTCCACCCCCTTTCCACTGCATGTGTTGTTTGGGAAGAATTGCAGACAAGAGGGGATCACACTTATAACAAAAAATAAAATGACCGTGACTAGAGAAATGGGAAGATAAGAACCCAGACCGAACAAAACTATGAGATGGACCCAACAAGATACCAACACTGTCAAAGTAGGACATTGACAAAATTATACTTCATGGAGGAGCCCTGTACACAAAGACCCCAAAACTAGCTCCCTTCTTTAAGGATCCTACTCCAACCTGAGCTAATTGACAGAAAAAAAAAAAAAAAAAAAACCCAAACCCCACAGAGTGCCAAGCATTCAACAATTGCACCAGCTTAAAAAAAACCAAGAGGGTACAAAAATATAGACCGTTGGCAACAAACTCAACATGAGAGCTCCATCATCGAAAATAAAACTTGCCACAAATATCTTTCCCCAACCTCGACCAAACCCAAGACCCAACATGAACATGTACAACACGTAAATAATTGGACAAACAAGGATTGAGCTAACACATCCATGCAAAATACTAAGAGTTTCAAAGAAATTTAGAGGGGTCAATACCCACATTCCAGTGATTGTAAGCATAGTTTGAGGCAAATTCCAACCTCCATGACCAAGATTTGGAATGACCATTTGATTGTCCTCTCACCAACTAAAATTCTTCACCTCCTCAATTTACCTAGATTCCACTACAAATTATGCTCCAAGCATGTTACTAAGTTGCTAGACTTGCAACTCTCCCACCGCACCAGATCACAATCTGCCAAACGCCAACTTCAACAACCAATTCCCCTTATGGCTACCGAAGAAACCCACCCCCCTCCACTTCTTAGCTCTATGCTCATCGACCCAAACCCCCTATAAAATGATTTGCACAACTCATCACTATATTAAATTATGATTTCAAGCTGTTTATTATAATATAAGTAATTTTAATTTTCTATCTTATCGAAATTACAATGATTTAAAAACACTTTGTTACATTTTTTTTAACTCATAAATAAAATGATAAAACAAACTAAATAATTTCTTACTTCAAAAATAACTATTAATTATAATTCTTATTTTTATATTATAAATATTATATATTTTTTAATTAATTTATAGATTTAATATATATATTTATATGAAAATAATGTTTTATTTTATGATTTAAAATAAATACATAATATTAACTTCATTCCGTACTTGAAAAAGCGCTATGCATTTTGAAGCAATTCATATTTCTCTTTAAAGAACGCACAAGTTGAGTTATTCACGCATAGTTAGGTTAGACATAGTTTTCCATGAATTTTGGGAATAGATAGCTGATAATTATACGCATAAAAATATTATTGCTCATTTTGGAATGTTCCGTTACCCACCTAAATAAATAAAAGGGACTCGTATAATATGGTGTAATAAAGTAAATTATGTAAATGGATGATGATGAGAAAGTAAGAAGTTTTGTTAAAGCTTCTTTTTTGAAGATGGTGAAATGTTTATGAGAAACTTTCGAGTTTTCAAATATATTTATTTTAATTTAAATTAGCAATTGTATCATTATCAAATGTTGCAAAGGAAATTTCGTAAGATTCTTAAAGAGATCCAATTAGTAAGTTATTTAATTTTCTCCGCTTTCTTATTATTTTTGTAGAGAAATATAAATTATTAATTTAAAATAGATATTTCCAAATTCTTATATAAGACCGATCATGGCCATAATAGGCAGATGCTATAGTAATTAAATAATTGTATATTATCTATTAACCATATTGCAATGTTCTTCAAATTTGATCATTTTCCAAATTCCTTACTTTTGACAAATACCAATGTAGTAAAAAGGTATTCCATCATGGTTTCATAGAGAATCAACCTCTCTAGAAATTATAGATGCGTGCAATGTTACAACAGCAACATGTCAACATATTTTGATGTGAACATTTAGCCATTAACTTCTGGGATCGACATAGAATTACAAACCAGGATTTATACTTACAAGCATCTTCAAGGACAATATTTGAACAATTTGCACTTGGCAACTGTGCAAAGTACTTATTTTACAATTTTAGTTCCAAACTTTCTCTTACACACACATATACATTGGTTCCTAGAACAACCTCAACAGTAAATTCTAAGAATTTACAAACAAATGAAAATGTGCATGTAACAATTGCTTGCATTAAAATTGCAACAAAAAAGTTCATAAAGCAATTTCACCTTCTGCTACAGATTTAATGAGAAGAGCTGAAGAGTTGCTTTGTCTTGCGGCAATAGACTTCTAAAGGCACTCAAGAGAAACATTTCAAATTAAGATATTTAAGAGCTCTTAACTAGAAGATTCTAAGGCTCAAGACACTATGGAAGTAGTGTGATTTTTGAGTCCTTAATACAGTTGGGAAAAGATAAATCTAATGATTTGCATGCAGTTTGGTAGTGAAACATCCTGTTGTAGATTGAAAGAATTCATTCAATGCAGTAAGTTATACTTTCATAATTTTTAGAAGCCCACAACACTTACCAAAAAAGCTCTACAACGTGCAACAAGTCAAGAAGATAATAGTTCCATGCTTTTCTTTTGAAACATTAATCTGCAGAAATAAATAATACATCAGTTTGACACTAATACATTAGTTTGAAACATTAGAAATCTATGTGTGGACATCGTTTTTGTGAAAAAAAAATTCAAGCATAGCAGGGATTATTTGGAGACTCCCAAGTTATAGATTGTTACAAGTATATCTTAACAACTCTGGTTCTTTAAGCATGGAGAAGTTTGAACCTTTATTTCTTTTTTTATTGCTCTTAATGCTTAATAAATCCTGAGTTAAGATGAATCTACACTGGTGTAGAAACAACATGAGCATCAATATTGATATAGAGTCAAGGAAATCATTCAAGATGGGCAAGGTTTACCATCAAACATAATAGAATGCAGCCTGCTGTTCCAGGAAATATGGAGTACCACCATTGTAGGTGTTGAAACTTTGGTCCATCAATGAAAATTATAGGCAGTCCAACATCTGCAAACAATGCCCCAAAATTTAGATATTTTATAAGGATATCAAATCAACTTTGTGTCACGGGACCAACATGAAATTGAAATTATGAAAACAAATTGAAGTGAATTTGATTGAAAATGTAGCAACAGGTTTAAGTGAAATTGATTCCATGTAATATGATATCGTATAGATACAATTTCCAAGAATGAGATAAATGAATGGGAACACACCAGGAGGATGGAAAGAACCAGAATATATCATGAATGCCACAGATGTAGCTAGGGCAACACTGCAGGCAAACCAACCTGGGCCAAAAATATCTAATGCAATAACTCCAAGTGTTGCACAGCAAATATGAGAAATGAACATATTGTATTTCTACATATGCAGTTCAAAATCAAATGCTATGTTCTTCAAATTTGATCATTTTCCAAATTCCTTATGTTTGACAAATACCAATGTAGTAAAAAGGTATCCCATCATGGTTTCACAGAGAATCAACCACTCTAGAAATTATAGATGCATGCAATATTACAACAACAACAACATGTCAGCATATTTTAATGTGAACATTTAGCCATTAACTTTAGAGATTGACGTAGAATTACAAACCAGGATTTATACTTACAAGCATCTTCAAGGACAATATTTGAACAATTTGAACTTGGCAACTGTGCAAAGTACTTATTTTACAATTTTAGTTCCAGACTTTCTCTTACAAGCACATATACATTGGTTCATAGAACAACCTCAACAGCCAATTCTAAGAATTTACAAACAAATGACAATGTGCATGTAACAATTGCTTGCATTAAAATTGCAACAAAAAAGTTCATAAGCAATTTCACCTTCTGCTACAGATTTAATGAGAAGAGCTGAAGAGTTGCTTTGTCTTGCTGCAATAGACTTCTGAAGGAACTCAAGAGAAACATTTCAAATTAAGATATTTAAGAGCTCTTAACCAGAAGATTCTAAGGCTGAAGACACTATCCGATTAGTGTGATTTATAAGTCCACAACACTTACCAAAAAATGTCTACAACCTGCAACAAATCAAGAAGATAATAGTTCCATGCTTCTCTTTTGAAACATTAATCTGTAGAAATAAATAATACATCAGTTTGACAATAATACATTAGTTTGAAACATTAGAAATCTATGTATGGACGTCGTTTTTTTGAAAAAAAATTTCAAACAATGCAGGGATTATTTGGAGACTCCCAAGTTATAGATTGTTACAAGTATATCTTAACAACTCTGGTTCTTTAAGCATGGAGAAGTTTTAACCTTCATTTTTTTATTGCTCTTAATGCTTAATAAATCCTGAGTTAAGATGAATCTACACTGGTGTAGAAACAACATGAGCATCACTATTGATATAGAGTCAAGGAAATCATTCAAGATAGGGCAATTCTTACCATGAAACATAATAGAATGCAGCCTGCTGTTCTAGGAAATATGGAGTACCACCATTGCAGGTGTTGAAACTTTGGTCCATCAATGAAAAGTATAGGTAGTCCAGTAGCTGCAAACAATGCCCCAAAATTTAGATATTTTATAAGGATATCAAATCAACTTTGTGTCACGAAACCAACATCAAATTGAAATTACAGCAACAAATTGAAGTGAATTTGATTGAAAATGCAACAACAGGTTTAAGTGAAATTGATTCCAAGTAATATGATATCGTATAGATATAATTTCCAAGAATGAGATAAATGAATGGGAACACACCAGGAGGATGGAAAGAACAGGAATATATCATGAATGCCACAGATGCAGCTAGGGAAACACTACGGGAAACCCAACCTGGGCCAAGAACAACTAATGCAATCACTCCAAGTGCTGCACAAAAAATATGAGAAACGAACATATTGTATTTCTGCATATGCAGTTCAAAATCAAAGTTGTCAAATTTAAAAAATGCTCAAAAAAAGGCCTGATTGTCTATTTATTGTATTAGATGGTTTAATATAATATTGATTTTACATGAGAAATTCAGTATGTTTACAGTAATTTTAGACCATTAGCTCAACTAAAAATTATAGAGTAAAACATTGATGAATTCCATGACAAAACAGAGCCTAAAAACCAAGGGAAACAATCGTCTTCTGCAAAATACAAGTCATATATCTAAGGTCGAACATGTAAAACCGGAAATAGAAAGTTAAATAAGGAACCTAGATGCGGCATTAACCCCGAGAGAGTCGAAGAACTCAAGTAGTGCTCACCTCATCTTACTCCAACCTGCAAGTAGAGGAAACCATCAGAGAAAAAATAAACCTAGAGGAAGTGAATTACATGGTAGAACAGAGCCTAAAAACCCAGGGAAACAATCATCTTGTGGAAAATACAAGTCATATATCTAAGGTCGAACATGTAAAACCGGAAATAGAAAGTTAAATAAGGAACCTAGATGCGGCATTAACCCCGAGAGAGTCGAAGAAGTCAAGTAGTGCTCACCTCATATTATTCCAACCTGCAAGTAGAGGAAACCATGAGAGAACAAATAAACCTAGAGGAAGAAATGAATAATACTAAGGGTTACAGTAAAAACAACATTACCTCTACCTGTATCTTCATCGTTGCCATGGGTCGAGAGAGCAAGGTCGGTTTCTTCATCGCTCCTAGGGGTCGAGAGAGTAGGGTTGGTTTATTCATCGCTACCAGGAGTTGGTTTCTTCATCGCTGCTCTTCATCGCTACCAGGGGTCGGTTTCTTCATCGCTGCCAGGGGTCGAGAGAGCGATGGCAGGGTCGAGAGAGCGATATGGTGGCCGAAATCTTAATTCACGAAAACTTAGCCTAACTAACAAAAATTCTCTTAACTCACAAAAAATTACCCCAACCTGGGCCAGAAACAGCTAATGAAATCACTCCAGGTGCTGCACAAAAAATATGAGAAACGGACGTATTGTATTTCTGCATATGCAGTTCAAAATCAAAGTTGTCAAATTTAAAAAATGCTCAAAAAAGGCCTGATTGTATATTTCTTGTATTACATGGTTTAATATAGTACTGATTTTACATGAGAAATTTAGTATGTTTACAGTAATTTTTGACCATTAGCTTAGCCAAAAATTGCAGAGTAAACCACTAATGAATTCCATGGCAGAACAAAGCCTAAAAACCTAGGGAAACAAACGTCTTGTGGAAAATAGAAGTCATATATCTAAGGTCGAACGTGTAAAACTAGAAATAGGAAGTTAAATAAGGAACCTAGATGCAGCATTAACCCCGAGAGATTCGAAGAACTCAGGTAGTGCTCACCTCATCTTATTCCAACCTGCAAGTAGAGGAAACCATCAGAGAACAAATAAACCTAGAGGAAGTGAATTACATGGAAGAATAGAGCCCAAAAACCCAAGGAAACAATCATCTTGTGGAAAATACAAGTCATATATCTAAGGTCGAACATGTAAAACTGGAAATATAAAGCTAAATAAGGAACCTAGATGCGGCATTAACCCCGAGAGAGTCAAAGAAGTCAAATAGTGCTCACCTCATCTTATTCCAACCTACAAGTAGAGGAAACCATGAGAGAAAAAATAAACCTAGAGGAAGAAACGAATAATACTGATGGTTATAGTAAAACCAACATTACCTCTAGCTGTATCTTCATCGCTGCATATTCATCACTGCCAGGGGTCGAGAGAGTAGGGTCAGTTTCTTCATCGCTGCTAGAGGTCGAGAGAGTAGGGTCAGTTTCTTCATCGCTACCAGGGGTTGGTTTCTTCATCGCTGCTCTTCATCGCTACCAGGGGTCGGTTTCTTCATTGCTACCAGGGGTCGAGAGAGCGATGGCAGGGTCGAGAGAGCGATATGGTGGCCGAAATCTTAACTCACGAAAACTTACCCTAACTAACAAAAATTCTCTTAACTCATGAAAACTTACCCTAACTAACAAAAATTCCCATCGGAAGGCTGGTAAAGTTTCAAACGTCTAACACAAAATCGAATGGTCACAAATGGTGTAGAGTGTCATTTAGGAAAGTTGTTTTCAAATAAGGACGCCTTACGACATAATCAAAGTAACATGAATGTAGATAATTATATCTAAACTTATAGGGTTGTGTATCAAATGTTTAAGTTGTATAATAAGAAGGAAAAAATAAATAATAATTTTTTTATTAAAAATTAATAAATATATTAATTATTTATAATGTAAAATTAATTAAATTATATTAATAATTTTATTTAAATTAATGCATTAAAAAAATTCAAAGATTACATGATTAATGTTTTATAAATTTTGAAGAGATGAAAGTGACAACTAGTATCTTTGTAAAGGATTTACAGAATAAGAATTGGCTTGAGAATGTGCTCAAAGACACACTTTCCTCTTAAAGTTGTTACAAAATTACAAAATGCACTATATCAAAGTGATGGAGTGAGCCAGGTTTATTAAATTTATATTGAGACATGGTTATTTCAATTAAATCTATTTCTCTGATGCTATTGAGAGGTAGTTATTAGTCCTTTTCATCATGATAGGGACTCTTAGTAATCGGTTTATTGATGTTAACATTAATTCATGAGAACATTTTATTTAATATTTTTAAAATCATATAGTTATGACTATTTTTTAGCCAATGCAAAATTTTATGGTTTTAGCCTCCTCTGGAGGCATCTTCTTAACTTTAAAAGGGTTTTTCGTTCTTATTTTTATGAAGTACTTGAAGTAATGCTAACATTACTCCATAAACATAAAATGTTTGATCTTTTATTCAACATTTCTATGTTCCTATATTTGAAGTCTTGCCACGATCTCCTAAAGTCTTTCCACGATTTTTTGAGCTTGTCTGCTTGCCACAATCCTCTGAGATTATCTGCATGGATAACAGGTGTTATACACATGTCAAGATTTCGTTTAGTTAGAAGGAATAAAACACAATTCACTTGAGTAGGGATTATCAAACCTTAGCTTAGCAATTTCTTCTATCCAATTTTTCTCTCAACAACGTCAGTGCTCTCAACATCATCAGAAGGTCAGAAGGCCATTTCCACTTGAGAAGGCAAGTTCTTCTTGAGAAATAATTTGTAATAATGAAAGCTCAGAAGGCCAGTTATGCTTGAGAATACCTGTTGTGCTTGAGAAGGCCTATTTTTCTTAATGCGATTAGCCCAGTTGTAAGCGTGAAGCTCCACCTTTCCCTTTGTCATGGTACAATTCAAATTTAATTTACTGGAGTAGGTCTTATCAAACCTTAGCTTAACAGTTTCTTCTGTCTATTTTTTCTCTCGACATCATTAGTTCTCTCAACATCATCAAAAGGTCAAAAGGCCAATTCTGCTTGAGAAGGCTAGTTTTGCATGAGAAAGCATCTGTAATAATGAAAGCTCAAAAGGCTAGTTTTGCTTGAGAAGCAAGTTCTACTTAGCGCGGTTAGCCCAACTATAAGTGTGAAGCTCTACCTTTCCCTTTGTCATGGCACAATTCAAATTTTTTGTATACGTTGTTCGTGATGTAATTGGAAATCTTCATACCCATTTGATTAATTTTTGAGGAACTCTTTCAATGCCTCAATGATCTCACACAATTAGATACAATAGAGGCTTCAGATAGTTTTAATAGGCAGGTTTTTTAGAGGCAACAAAACAATGCACAACCAAGGAAATTTTCATGCAGAAAGTTGTTTTGAGCCAGCCATCCAACCAAACATTTCTCATCAGCTAGATAGCCTAAGAAACCAACCATTTTCAACCAGTATCCTAGGGTAGATGGTCGGAATACAAATAGGTTTGATTTCTAAAGGTTCACTTAGTAATCAATTTATTGATGTTAACATTAATTCATGAGAACATTTTATTTAATATTTTGAAAATCATGTAGCTATTACTATTTTTTAGTCAATGTAGAATTATATGGCTTTAGCCTCTTCCCGAGGCATATTCTTAACTTAAAAGGGTTTTTCGTTCTTATTTTTCTGAAGTACTTGAAGTAATGCTAACATTATTCCATAAAAATAAACTGTTTGATTTTTTATTCAAAATTTCTATGTTCTGATATCTGAAGTCTTGCCACAATCTCCTAAAGTATTTCCATGATCTTGTAAGCTTGTATGCTTTCCATGATCTTCTGAGTTTGTCTGCATGCATAACAGGTGTTATACAATTTCCAAAATTCCGTTTAGATAGCTGGAATAAAAAAAAATCACTGGAGTAGGGCTTATCAAACGTTAGCTTAGCCGTTGCATCTGTCTAGTTTTTTTCTCAACGCCGTTAGTTCTCTCAACATCATCATAATGTAAGAATTCCACTTCTGCTTGAGAAAGCCAGTTCTACTTGAGAAAGAATATGTAATAGTGAAATATAAGAAGGTCAGTTATCCTTAAGAAGGCTAGTTCTTATTAACAAGGTTAGCCTAGCTGTGAGCATGAAGATTCACATTTCCCTTTGTCATGGCACAATTCAAATTTAATTTACTCGAGTAGGTCTTATCAAACCTTAAATTAGCAGTTGCTTCTGTCTAGTTTTTCTTTGAACATCATTAGTGCTCTCAACATCATCAGGAGGTCAGAAGGCCAATTTTACTTGAGAAGGCTAGTTCTTCTTGAGAAAGCATTTTTAATAAGGCCAATTTTGCTTGAGAAGGCCAGTTCTGCTTAGCACTGTTAGCCCAGCTATGAGCATGAAGCTCCACCTTTCCCTTTTTCATGACCCCATTCAAATTTATAGTATAATTTGTTCATGAAGTAATTGGACGTCTTCATACCCGTTTAATTCATGTTCGAGGAATCTTTAAATGGCTCAATGATTTGAAAAAATTAGATATGGAAGAGGCTTTAGATAGTTTGAATAGGAAGGATTTTTAGAGGCAATAAAACAATGAACATCTAGGGACATTTTCAGCCAGATAATATTTTTCATGCAGATAATAATTTTCAGCTAGCCAACCCGACATTTCTCATTAGCCAAACAACCCAAGAAACCAACCATTGTCAACCAGCAACCTAGGGTAGATGGTCAGAACACAGCTAGGTTGAATATCTAAAGGTTTGAGGTGAAATATGGTAGAACCTAGCTAAGAATCACTTAATTTAGTAATAGAGCCAACATCCTTGTTTTTCTAGTCTATGGGGTTGTCTTCCCTTGGTCTTCATGGTAACACAATGAACAAATGATGAAAATTATTTACTCATTAAGCCATTGCATTAGCTTTCTGAATGCATGAGAGTAGCAACTAATTAGGCTATCCTAGATTCTTATGGATTGGATTTACTGGGCATGGGAGGAACTAACTAACCGGGGGGAAATACCATTGTTGTTAGTGCTCGAACCAATCTCTTTGTCCCACTGTCTCTAATAGTATAAAGTGTTTCTATTTTCTATTTTTCTTCTAACAAATATATATATATATATATATATATTTGATTTTTCTTATAACAAAAAAAATAAATAGAGTAAGCTACATGAGAATTTATCAAGGTTGCCAGAGTAGAATTTACCAATCATTCACTTATCCAAATATGGGAAAACTAGACTTTTTATGCTACCAACCTCATCAGTATTAATGATAAGGAGATCATGTGTTATGCTAAAAAATGAAAGTGCTCGATGTCGTATGAGGAAGATATCGCGTTCTGTTCGTTTTTCCAAACAACTAAAATTTTGTGACTGTGATGCCCAGTCAGCATTCAGGTACAGTCAATAGGTGGCATATTCTAGGGAATATTCTCTTTTCTCGCAGCCAATCAGAATTCAACATGTGGCTTAATCTCGCCCATTGATTTTGTGGTATGAAATTGGTTTCTGACCGTTGATGGGGTTTGTGCGTTTTTTAACAGGTCGTTGGATGAGAGACACGTGGCAAGCTCGGATGCTACCACGTGTCCTCATAAGGCTTTATTAAAAATTTTGGTGGAGTCGGGGGGGGGGGGTCGACCTCGCGACCTCCGACCTGCTCGCGTAAACCTCCAACCATCTCCGCTATCCATTGGTGCTTACCATATATGTTTGTGGCTTCATTTTATGGTATATATGTTTTGCAGTCATGGGGGGGGGCCACCAACAGTCCTAACCCACCGACGATCCAAAATATTGATCACATGCCATGGTTCACGTCAAGGCAACATATGTTGTAAGGTTTCAACAATATTAAAACCGTAACTCTGGCGGCGATAAGTTATATCACATGCAAACATGCCTTTAATGTTACCTGACGGTCACAGTTATCAACTCCGAATATAACTCCAGTTCCGACCACGATATAGCGGTAATTCCGCTCGACGGTTAGACTAACCGCGGGGGTTGCGGGGTTGGCATGTGGCCACCCCCTCCCCCTTAACCATCACATTTAAAATTCGTGGTTTAGACTGGTGGGTTAATTAATGCGCCCTTAAATTTAGGGGTTTTCACTATTTTTAGTGACAGTTAAGTGTGAGTCTCCACTTTTAGTGGAGATTTTCTAGCTGACATTGGGAAACATGCATCGGGAGGTCAATTTTCGACCAATTTGGGTGAAACAAGAGTCTACCTAGACTAATTTGAGCATTCTGGATCCATTGGTGCAGTGAAAACAACCATTAGAGGCCTGTAAACACATGTAATTTTAAATTTTGAGCATAATGAAAAAGAGGGACATGTCATTTGGCGCTGGACCAGTAGCCCGGGAGGGGTGAACTACTTCATCATGTCTAATGTGTAAAACTTATGTATTATTGTATTTCTCTGTTTTACACTATTGTTCAGTGTTTTTTAGGTTTATTTTCATGCTTAAAGTTCACAAATTCATCTATGTTTCATGGTTAAAACACTCATTCCTTAAGAAAACAAATAGAGACAAATTGTACATGTTTTTATTACTGAAAGGAAACTTAGCACAACAAAAATAATACACTCCTTTTAGATCAAGGTGGTATCAGAGCTAGAGTTTTTTATCTAGTGTTTTTGTGTGAAAATATTTGTTTAACTGTTTGCAAGGGTTTTCATGCTTACTAGGCTCAAGCTTAAGAGAGGAGAAGGAAAATTGGTTGAAGCAAGAGGTTCTCAAAGTGAGCCACAACAAAGGAGGGCAATATTTCCACATTCTCCACTGCCACCTAGCTCACCTCCAAAAGAAGCAGAATCAACATTAAGCATGCCTCCAGGAGAAGGAGAAATCCATGAAGAGATGGATCTCAAAGAGGAAGAAAGAGTGTACAGAAAAGCATTTCTTGACTTGACTGAGATGGTTAGAGTCATTTATCAATAAAGTAATGAGAAGCTAGAAGAATAAAGGTCCAAACTTCACAAGGAAGGACAGGGATCATCATGAGGCCACAATGATGAAGATAAATCAAAGAAGGGAAATGGAGGAGATGGAGACAATGGAAAGTCACCATCATCGCCCTCATCTTCATCCTCATCATTCTCTACTTCATCTTCAGTACATCAGCCATACAAGTCAAAGAATACTGGTAAAATTCCTTTTCTAAAAATTGATGTTAAGTTTTAATTGCCAATGTTTAATGGTGAAGTTAATGTAGAAAAGCTAGATAATTGGATTAGGCAATTGGAGGTCTATTTGAGAATCCAAAATTTTCATGATGATGATACCAAAATCTAACTAGCTTCATTGAGGATGGAAGGTGCAACTCTTGTTTGGTGGGAAGCCAAGACAAAGGAGGAGATAAAGAAGCATGGTAATATTATTCTATCATGGACTGATTTAATTTCTGCAATAAAACAACAGTTTTATCCATTAGCTCACACGCAGAAAGCCATAATGGACTGGAAAATTTTTAAACAATTGAAAGGACAAAATATACAAGTTTATACTCAAGAATTTAGGAGAAGATCTCTCTTATTAGGAGTAGATTTGCAGAGCCAAGGCACTTTGCTCAAGTATATAGGAGGCTTACATACCTACCAAAGACATTCTATTCTCATGTTTAACCCTACAAGCCTAGATGAAGTTTGTGTACAAGCCACACACTTAGAGGAAAGGGGAAAACAAAACATAGATGAGAATGAGGAAAATGAGTTCAAAGGAAAATGGAAGAAAAAGAGAAATGAAAATATTAGAAAAGAGAAGGGAAAATTATCTTGCAAAAAGTGTTCTAAAACTAGCCATGATGAAGACCATTGTTGGAAACTTCATCCAGAGTTGAAACCAGAAAGTTTGAAGGCCAAAGAGAAAGCCAAGGAGAAAGGAAAAACTATTGCAATAGCTGAACAAGACTTAGGGTCAGATTTAGGAGATGAAACAAAAAACATAGCTATGGGACTAAATAATATGAAGGGGAAAGAGATTGAAACTAAAACCAGTTCTAGTATATCTAACTGTCACATACAAGCTCCAAATGAAGAAGAGAGAATTGAATTGTTTCATGTGACGGTCATTTCCAAACATACCAAGGTTGACACATTGTTTGACAGTGTGTCACAAGAAAATTTAATCTCTGAATACTTGGTCAAGAAACTTAATCTTGAGACCATTCCACATGCAAAACCATATCCACTTGGTTGGATTTGTAAGGATGCAAATTTACAGGTTTCAAAGAAGTGCATGTTGCGCTTTGCAATAACTGCACATTTCATTGACACAGTTGAATTAGATGTTTTTCCGCTTGATATAACGGGTATAGTGTTGGGTATTCCTTACTTGTATGACACGAAAGAAATATTCCATCGCCATGAGAACACATACCATTTATTCAAAGCTGGCAAGGGGTATATTGTGAGAGCTCATTGCAAGGAACTAGACACTTCTTTAGTTAATGTAGGGCAACTGAAGAGGCTAGTCAATGTAAGCCAAAAATTGACCTTGATGATGAATAAACAAAGAGATGTTTTACATCATCATTTTCAAACAAATTCTGATATATGTAATGAGTTTTTTTAGTTTGAAATCAGGTTGTCTTTGAAAGAATATGACAAGCAGTTGCAACAGTCGACATTGGTGTTGAATGGTGCTGAAAACAAGTTGTCAGTGAAAGAAGTTGTAAAGATCAAAGAGAGGAAAAATAAACTTGGCAAAGAAGGCACAAGATTTAGAAATGTTCATTGTTCGTTTCTAAAAGGCATGGTACAATGGAAAAGAAACTTGGTCAAAATTCGACACAAGTTCAAGGAAAAAGCAACAAAAAATCACCATAAGGACAGAATGCAAGGTGAGAAAAATTCCAAGTTTCCTTTGATTATAGACCAATGTAGGAACAAGATGTTACTGCAAATTTAGGTTGTTGTTCTGCAAGTTTAGAAAATTTGAAGCATTACAGTATCAAAGACAACAATGGATGGTCGACGGAATCAAGGAAAAATTTGTCCTTTCATGAAAATCTCTAGTTAATGAAATTAGGGAAATCTCAGTGGATAAAGATTGGAAGGGTGGGGACATAGTCTCCTCATCTTCATGTTCAATAATCCAAAGAGCTTTTTGGGTCCAAAATCTTCCCAGTTGGGAGGTGTGATCAAGAGTTCATGTGTTATGCTCAAAAATGAAAGTGCTCGAAACTGTACGAAACCTGAGCGAACGGAAAGGTCTCGTCGTTTCGATTCCGGCGCAACAAACTATTTGAAAAACAGATGTCATATGAGGAAGATATTGCATTCTATTTGTTTTCCCAAACAGCTAAAATTTTGTGACTGGGATGCCCAGTCAGCATGCAGGTATAGTCAACAGGTGGCATATTCTGGGGAATATTCCCTTTTCTCACAGCCAATCAGAATTTGAGACGTGGCTTAATCTGGGCCATTGATTTTGTGGTACGTAATTGGTTTCTAACTGTTGATAGGGTTTGTATGTTTTTGAACGAGCCATTGGATGAGAGACATGTGGCAAGCCAGGAGGATGCCACATGTCCTCAGGAGGCTTTATTAAAATTTTTGGGGGAGCCAGGTGGGGGAGGGGGCAGGGTCGACCCCACGACCTCCAGCCTGCCCACGTAAAGCTCCAACCAATTCCACTATCCATTGGTGCTTACCATATATGTTTGCGGCTTTATTTTATGGTATATATGTTTTGCAGTCATGGGGGGACTGCCTGTGGTCCAAAAGATTGATCACATGCCATGGTTCACTTCAGCGCAACATATGTTGTAAGGTTTCAATGGTATTAAAACTGTAACTTCGGCAGCAGTAAACTATCTCAGATGGAAACATGCCTTTAATGTTAACCGACGGTCATAGTTATCAACTCCAGATGTAACTCCAGTTCCGACCACGTTATAGCGGTAGTTCCACTCGAAAGTTAGACTAACCATGGGGGTTGCTGGGTTGGCATGTGGCCACCCCCTGTCCCTTAACCATCACATTTAAAGTTCGTGGTTTAGACTAGCGGGTTAATTAATGCGCCCTTAAATTTAGCATTTTTCACTATTTTTAGTGACAGTTAAGTGCCAGTCTCCACTTTTAGTGGATTTTTTCTAGCTGACATTGGGGAAAATACATTGGGAGGTCAATTTTTGACCAATTTGGGTGAAACAAGAGTCTACCTACACTAATTTGAGCATTCTGGAACCATTGGTGCAGAGAAAACATCCATTAGAGGCCTGTAAATACATGTAATTTTCAATTTTGAGCATAATGACAAAGAGGGAAATGCCATTGGGAGCTGGACCAGTAGATGTAGCCCAGGAGGGGTGAACTGCTTCATCATGTCTATTGTGTAAAACTTATGTGTGATTTTATTTCTCTGTTGTACACTATTGTTAAGTGTTTTCAGGCTTATTTTTATGCTTAAAGTTCACAAATTCATTTATGTTTCATGGTTAAAATACTCATTCCTTAACCAAACAAATGGAGACAATTTGTACATGTTTTATTACTGAAAGGACACTTAGCATAACAAAACTAATCCACTCCTTTTAGATCAATTAAATAAATGTGTTTAGGATCATCTCAAATTAGCGAGTTATGTGAGGGTTTATGTGTCAAGTTTTGTGCCTTTTATGAGAAATTTATTAAGTAAAATAGTTGTTAAAAACACATGTACATTAAATCAATTGTAGAGAAATAACACACAGAAAACACATTACACAATAGCTGATAACGAAGTTCACTACTCTTGGGTTACATCTCCATGGACCTGCTTCCACTTGCTAGGCCCTCTTTGGATTAATGGTCAATTCGCTGATTATATGCACCTACAATGCTTCAATGGTTTTGAAAACTTCTCCATTGCATTAAAAAGACCCAAAAAGCTTAAAATAGACTCTTCAAGCTCTGCAAATGGTCTTCACTTGATCTAGGCATGACCTCTTCTCGTGGTGGCCCTTAGCTTCATAAATCTTAAAAGTGGAAAAATTACTTATAGAAGTTCTTCAACAACTCTTCAACCTATACCATCATGCTCAGAGCATCCAAATCATATAGGAATAACTCTTCTTGAGCCAAAATTGGTTGAAATATGTCAAAGTTATGACTTCCTCAATATTTCCTAGAAAAACCCCACTAAAACTGGAACATCTCCAGTTAGCACCACCAAAAATGTATTTGGCACTGAAATTGGCGGACCTGCCGAATTAATCTCAAGTTTAATTAGTGTTGAGTGGAGTTAACCTGGTGGTTATTGCGTTAAGCGCATTTTAAACAAAACTCAAATTAACTATTTGTTTAGAACAAAGTAATGAGGGTGATGGGATAATTGATCCCATTTAATGTTAATCCATGCCATTAATCTTAAGCCCTCCAGTTAAACCTTATGAATTTAATTATATTCCATGGGCATAATATGTTAACTCTCAAAGTTTTGGTATATCGGTATCGTGGTGCGCTCGCTTGGGGGGGGTCATGGGGTTGAGCCCCGACCTTCACCCTTCCGTTGGTAATATATTTTTCCACCAAAAAACTTACCATATGACGTATATTTAAAATATTTCGATACCAAAAAGTATTAATTCAACCTTAGACATAACCCAAAATTTTGCCTTTGGGGGGGCACGTTGCGGCCTTTGAGCTAGCCATGTGTCAGCTCACCATTGGTTCATAAGAAATCAATTAAATTGCAACAAATCACAACCAACCACAATTTGACACTTGTTATCTTCTCATTGGGCTGGAGGAAAACCCAAAATTTTGGCCTTTGACCCTGTTTTGACCCTTATTGTTTTTAAATTCGCATGTTTGACAAAGTGAACAATATGCTTTAACTTCCTCATACGAACTCTGTTTTGAGTGATACAAAGTGTGGCAAATTCCTGGAGACGAGTCATATCGAGTCGTTATAGTTTGTTTCAATTCTTAACACCTTAAATTTTTTGAAACTTTTCCCCCAATCCATTTTTCAATCACTCCTTCCGTTTGACAGGCTTTTAGACCCACAAAAGCTGGTTATCTGATGAGAGTTGAATACTCTTCTATTTCCTAAGTTCTATCAACTTGATTATACTTGGAAAAATCTCCATGAAAACCACTTGGTTTCACTCATATGCCTTGCCTTGCAAATGGCGTTGCTGCTGAATCAATCCAACACTTGTCGGCCACTTGTTGACTAATAAAACACTTTTTTGTACCAAAGCGATCCCTCGGTGCTTGGAAAACCAATTTATGGCCTTCCCACCGAGAATCATGTTCCTCCTTTGCACACACATGCATTCGATGCAAGATTATCCTTGGAAACCAATTTTCCAAGTTAAGCCCATCTGAGTGAACTAAAAAAATGAGTTCCAACATCAGTAATAACAAGAAAATAAATGACCATTCTTTTTACCTCCACGGTTCCAAATTCCACATCTGGAAGAATGCATTCGACATCTACTTCACTTCTTGGCGTCAACACACGAAATGGTCTACAATGGATGTTGTTTTCAAGGCTGCAATTTTTTTAGCATCTTGTCCACTTTCTGATTCTTGAGTCTATCATCCTCTAGTATTGACATGCTTCTCATGCCATGATTTGAGAATGAAGTCTAATCATGAGCCTCTTGCTCAAGAGTGGACCTTCCCAAAATCTTGCGACAGCTTGTCACAAATACAACCATCAATCTGAAAAACACATCATGCAAGAAACATAACTTGATGACATATCCTTTTTCTCTTTCAAAGAAACATATGTCACATCATGTGAACATCACCATGTACTCTTACATCTAGGTGTAAAAAATCATCGACCAAAAACAAGTCGAAAAACATACATGTGCAAATGTTCAACACTCTCAAGTTGACATACATACATGATAAACAAAGTGAGTCAACATACTCCACTTTCAAACACCTTCTTGGCGTAAACATTTAACATGTAGCATAATTTCAAGAGAAAATAAATTCATTCAATTGGAAAAGAAATGCATCAAATAGGAGAGATTTGCATCAATCACCAAAAGACATGCAAGGCCTTAATTGGATAAGAAATCTAACCATCTCTTACCAAACCATTTCTATAACACTTCTTTGAGCTGCACTTCATCATGTGAATCATCTTGACCCACATCAATTATGGAATCTTCTTTTCCATTCTTGTCGAGATATCTCTCCATATTCTTCAAATATCATGGATGACTTGTTGGATACAAAGTCCAACACGTTTCTACAAAATGACCTTGCTTATGGAAATGAGTGCAAAACAATTGCATCTTATTTCCAACATGGTTTTCCTTGTAAAATGGACCTTTGGATTTTGTCTCCTTTGTTTAGAAATTTTCCTGTGCATGGCTATCTTCTTCCAACAACTCGAAACATTATGGTTATTCAAACCACAAAAGGAACATGTAAACTTTCTCCAAATCTTATTTGAATATTTACCATGTTTATCATAATTAAAAGCAACTTGATCAAAGGCAAGTTTATACCTTGCACATTCACCTTTGTTGCCTTATTGAGGAGATGAATTTGATGAGGTAGTGGCTCTCTTTGGAATACCAACAATGGCTTCAATGACTTTAGAGCTTTCAACATTCTCTTGTTTTCCATTCTCAATAGCTGCAAGCTTATGAACACCTTCTCGCAAAGTGGGTGTAAAACGTTTCGATTCCTCATGAACACAATCTTCACAAGCTTGAGGTAATGAAAATGTAATGAAAGTCCTTCTTGGAACATCTTCACGTGCCTCGTTGGCTTTGGAGCATTCTCCATGATGTTGTCCATAACAAAGGCCCAAATACTTAGACCTTTCCTCAACAATAATTTTCTCAACTATGCCTTGCACATGTTTTCCTAACCCTTTACCTTCATATCCCATTTTCATCAATAATTTGGACCCTATTCCTCTAGTGCGTCTTTCAAGTGCACCTATATATTCATTTTGAGAATAAATAGAAGAGAGACTTGATTTGCATACCTCTTTTTCAGGCACATACATGGCTAAGGCTTCTTTAGCATCATGGTGTGGAGTCTCTATCTCATGCATATTTGCTAGGTTTTCATTTGCAGTATGGAGCCGAGTCTCCATCTCATGGTTCTTTGCTAGGTTTTCATTTGAATTATGGAGCCGAGTCTCCATCTCATGCATATTTTCAAGGATCTCTTGCTTCTCCTCCTTCATGGAAATCAACTGCTCTTCAAGTATAATGATCTCCCTCTTATCTTCATACATCTCTTGCACCATATCATTCATGATGTAGAGCTTCTGCAACATCTCTTTATCAAAGAGTTTTGATAAGGAAGATTGACTAGAAACCATGCTTGATGAAGCTCCCATCACACTTGTAATGCATAAAAAACTTCTTTGCTATGATTTTAGAACTGAGCTCTCAATCTTGACCTTCTCTTCACACATGAAACTGTGCATAGTTAAATTCTCCTTGCACAAATGCAAAACCAATAGCTAATTCTTCTAGCTAACCTTGGCTAAAATGAGCTAAACCATGCTCTAATACCAACTTGATCTAAATATGGGAAAACCAATTTTTTTGTGCTAGCTCCCTCATTAGTATTAAATAAATGTGTTTAGGATCGTCTCAAATTAGCCAGTTATGTGAGGGTTTATGTGTCAATTTTAATGTATTTTATGAGAAATTTCTTAAGTAAAATAGCTATTAAAAACACATGTAGAACAAAAAAATTGTAGAGAAATAACACACAACAAACATATTACACAATATATGATAATGAAGTTCAGCCCTCTTGGGTTACATCTCCATGGACCTACATCCACTTGCTAGGCCCTCTTTGGATTAATGGTCAATTATTTGATTACATGCACCTACAGTGCTCAAATGGCTTTGCAACTTGCTCCATAACCCAATGAGAAGCTGAAAAGTGTCTAATTGTGGTTGGTTGTGACTTGTTGAAATTTAATTAGTTTTTGATGAACCAATGGGGATTTGACACATGGCTAGCCCGAAGGATGCCATGTGCCCCCCCAAAGGCCGAATGTTGGGTTATTTCTAAGGTTGGATTATATATGTTCCGGTATTGAAATATTTTAAATATATGTCATATGGTAATTTTTTTGGTGGAAAAATATATTACCAATGGAAGGGCAGAGGTCACGACTCGACCCCACGACCTCCCCCAAGTGAGTGCATCACAATACCAATATACCAATGCTTTGAGACTTAACATATTATGCCCACGACATATATTTAAATTCATAGGGTTTAATCGACAAGGTAAGGAGGGGGAAAACCCCTTCACCATATGACCATTTCACGCAACTATGGTGTAGGGCGTAAGCTTAATGGAGCAGATTAACATTAAATGGGATTAATTATCCCATAACCCTCATTACTTTGCGTTAAACAAATAGTTAATCTGGGTTTTGTTTAAAACATGCTTAGCGCACTAACCACTAAGTTAAATCCAATTAACACTAATTAAACCTAAGATTAATTTAGCCATGAGTTTGGCCAATCTGCCAATTTCGGCACCAACTCCAATTTTTGCGGTGCTAACTGGAGATGTTCCAATTTTAGTGGAGTGTTTCTAGGAAATATTGATGAAGACATAACTTTGACATATTTCGACCAATTTTGGCTCAACAATAGTCATTCCTAAATGATTTGGATGTGCATGAAAACACAAGTTGCAGAGGCATTGGAGTGCTTCTATAAGTGATTTTGGGACTTGGAGGATTAAAGAAGCCTAGGTCGGCCAAGAGAAGAGGTCATGCCTAGATCTGTTGAAGACCATTTGTAGAGATTGAAGTGTCTATTTTGAGGTTTTTAGGTCTTTTGAATCCAATGGAGCAGGTTTCAAAGCCATTGGATCACTGTTGGTGCATCTAATCAGAGAATTTACCATTAACCCAAAGAGCACCTGGGAAGTGGAAGCAGGTCCATGGAGATGTAGCCCAATAGGGGTGAACTCCGTTATCATATATTGTGTAATGTGTTTGTTTTGTGTTACTTCTATGCAATTTATTTGTTGTACATATGTTTTTAACAAATATTTTACTTAATAAATTTCTCATAAAAGACACTAAAATTGACACATAAACCCTCACATAACTGGATAATTTGAGACGATCCTAGATACATTTATTTAATACCAATGAGGGAGCTAGCACAACAAAACTAGTTTGCGCATATTGAGATCATTCACTATGTGGGACTAGCATGAAATGAAACAAAAAAAACCTAAATAAACTATAACATTCGTAGAGCTTCGACTTATTTATGTTCCAAAACATCAGATATTGTTCTGTTGACACGCCCCTTAAATGATCGTCTAGGGGTTTTCCTAGCAGGTACAATGGGTTTTGATTCTTCATGTAATGTGACCTTTTTCCTTGCTTCTACTAGTAAATTAACCATTAGGGTTGGATTTGGAAGGGATGATGCAAACTCTCAAAAAGGACTTGCGATTGGAGTTTATTTCTTTGGGAGGGATGTTGAGTGAGGTTTGAGGTGTGCCGCATCTATTTCTGCTTCCCTGACCTGCCCCTATTTTCGGTAGAGGATTTTGGTAGGAGATTTGGATCTACAGATGGTGGAATTGGATCTATTTCTGATGTTTTAAAAATTATATCTATCCCTGGATCCATGCTTGGGACTGTGCTCTTTCATTGAATCAATCGTTAATATGCTTATTCGACTTCTCTTTCTTCCACCTCCATTTCTGCTACAAGGTATACTTATCATGGATATGGTAAAAAGTATGATATCGAAGTCACCTCTCTGTTTCTATAGGGTAAAATTATCATGGATATGGTATAGGCTATGATAGCGAAGTAGAGTAGATTCTTAGACAGGCATGAAAGTAGCCCAAAACTATTCATTTACGTTGCAAGTTCTCAAATGGGGTCATCACCTAGGAATAATTATTTATCACTATTTTCAAATAAATGGTATGATAGTTTAAAAATATTTGTTAAAAGTGGGACAAGTGGTTAAAAATAAATCACGACATGGGTCCATCTATGGACCACTTGTCTACACTGACATAACACATTGATATAGCATCCACATGGAGGTGCTTATCGTTTTTTATTTTTTTAGAATTTTTGGGAATCATTCTGCAAGGCTGAGGTTTAACCACAAAATAAATACATCCTTCTACTCAGGTGCCAGGCTTGATGGGTGTCTGTTCTACCAAATTTATGCTAGAGATGCAGGTTTTATTTTGTAATTTTACTTACAATTATTTTGATTGTAAGATCCCCCAACTTTAGGCATGTATAAATTTTTTGATTTAATTTAATTAAATGAAACTTGATGATTTTTACCAAGGATTTTAAGTATTTTTACTAGAAACATTACTTTTAGATTTATTTTGAAGTTGGTTTGGTGATTAGCATTTTCCACATGGAATGGTTGAATTAGGTTATGTGTTCTTCCCATCAATATTTGAATGGGATTCAAATTTGTTATTATTTTTTAGTAAGTTGCTACTCGATTAAAGAGAAATCTTATGTAATGTGTAACATCAAAATAAAGCTTTCCATTATGTTTGTTGAATACAGAGTTCATCGTGTCTTTCATTGCAAAGCATGACATAGAAAATAGTAGACACAATGTACTCTCCTTATTTCAATATGTTTTCATTTTTCTTACATTTATAGTATAATGTTTCTGCTCTGGAACAATACTATACTTTATTATCTAATTATCTCTTCTATAAGATAGCTTTCTTTTCAAAATGTGTGTTTCTGTTTAAACTTCTTTGGAAACTCACAACAATTTAAATAGATTGGAAGGAAATTATAGTAAAAATCAGTGGATGGAGGTCCATTCGTATGTAATTTCATTTTTTACGACAAGTGATGTGACTCCACTTTATCTCACATGCATCTCGTTCATATTTTTCTCAGGTACAGATGGTTCTGTTTTAGCACTGAAGCATTCCACTTTCATTTCTTATTCTTGGATGTCATGGTGTAAACCTATAGATAAATTGATCTCATATCTCTACCCTATATCTCGTATACAAATAGAGATAGCTAATTATATATGTAATTATGTGAAGATATAGGTTGTGTTAGTGACAAGAATATTTTTTCCTCTCTGTCTCTGACAGAGGCTATTATAATTAAGTCTATAGCACTATGTGCTTCTGTTGAAGTAGGAACTAATGTTCTTTATTAGGCCAAAGTCTGGACTGTTAGGCTACCATCCTAAGAGACTCAAAGTAGACTAAAATTTCTTAAAATAAATTGTCTCCCCAACTTTCAATCTATTATGTATTCTCCAATTAACTCTCGGACATTAAAAAACCTTGAGAGAAATGTCGGTGAAAGAACAAATGTTATCGTATATATTTATCATAAATGTTAAATTAATGCAGGGAACAACATATTTGGTGAAGTGAGGTCATAATTGCACACCTTTTTCCACACAACCTCTTAATTTCCAACATTTATGTAGCTTCGTTTCCCGTTTAAAAAAGTCTGAGTTGGCACAAGTCCAAATCCTGTTTCTGGCCGCTTTTAAGATGTATGTGCATTCAAAACTTTCTATTATCTATGGTTCATGTGTGTTTACTAGATCATCAACTAAAGTTGGAAATGTATGATAATATTTCTTTATTTGTTAGGACATTATGTGTATCAACTATTACAAAGTAACATGGTATATCAACTATAACATGGTAACTTACCAAGTGATTGTAGTGTTAAGGCGTGATTTTTTGTTCTGAACTAAAAGTATGGATTTCAATATTGACCTGTCTCTCACTCGTGCTTGTATAAAAAATTATCCAACAATATTCCAAGAATATGTGACCAAACAAACATGAAAAATAAAATTCTAAGTGGTCTCCATACGACCTTTCTCCTGTCATATTTTTACGTCTTTTTCTATTTTCCTTTAATGTTATTCTTAACCGAGAGAATGAAAAATACATCAAGAGAAAATTGATAAATGGCAAGAGGAGATACCGTTACTTTCCACAATTGACACAATGAACGAAGATATAAGTGCTCATCTTCATGATGCTCAATATCTCCTTCATGTTGTACAAATGGACTCTTAGTGTCAATGTGCAAGGGTTATAATAATAAATAGCACTGAATATATTTTCCATAGTGTATAGATGAACTATTTGTGCCAATGTATAGAAGTTAAAATACTCAATCACATGCAAAACTATAACTCCTAATGATCTTCCAGCCTTACAGATTTGCATATCTCATGGATCTGAGATAATGATGGTGGAAAATCCTATATATCGTATATTGAGCACATCCAACCCATAATTCTCCTTTGAGATATGGAAATTGGATAATTTTAATTTTCCTACTAACATTGGATAATTAGGGATAGAAAATTTGGAGAACTAGCTAATTTATATTCTATCTTTTTATTACAATAACATGCAAGTAGAATTTATGAACATTGGACAATTATGCATGGAAATTTTGCAAAAACTGGCCCATTTTATATTATTTATTTGATCACTGTAGAATGCAGGTAGAATTTATGGCCTACATTTCATTTCAAGACATATATTATACAGTTCATTCAAGGAAATATATTTCACAAACAAAATAATGCAGCAAACCATCATTATATGATGGCATCATTTTGGTGTTTTTTCCAATCCCATTCTTGGACCGAATTTCTTCCCATCTCCAACTATTTTTTGTTTTCAATATGCACAACATCCAATCTCTTCATTTTTATCACATGGTCCATCCCATTCCTTTCTATCTTGAGGCAATTGCATAAATATAGATCTTGCAGTGAGTCTAGGGAATGTAAATCTTAAGTGAGTTTCTCTAATTTCATACATTCAGTCAAATCTAGAATTTGAAATGATGAGAGGAAATGGAATTCATTGCATAACTCTCTAAGGTTTTAGCATTCCATAAGAAGCAATTCCTACAAATACCTAAGTTGGCCAAAACTCTCTAGAAGCTTCTCTATTTTTTTTGCAATATTGTAGGCTCAAGTATCTTAAACTTACGCCCATATTATCCGGGGAATTCCTTATTTGTTTTCAAGTTACAATAGGTGAAGGAGTTTTATCTCTATCAACAAATTGTAACTCACCTATCCATATTCAATAAGGAGTATATTTCTCAAATGATGAATATATTAATAACATAATGATGTGTGCCGATGTACGTTTGATTGAGTACCAAAAAGATGAGGTGATACTAGATGCTTTGTAAGGAACTTGATATCTATGGAAATAAGGCTCAAATGGAACAATTTCCAAGTTTTGATCCACAATTTTCTCAGTTTTGGTCCAAATTCTATTTCATGATTTCGTACAGTCTAGATCCAAGGGTTACCTAAGTTACCTGACTATTTTTGTTTTAGAATTGTAAAAATAAATGGATAATTCTGGACTATTCCTACTAGAGAGATAAAATATCAGTGCAATAAGTCTCTTCAATAGCCTGAATTTATATTTTTACTATATTTCCCTTCCCCTTCTCCTGCATAGAATTCTTATGCGGGGAATTGTTGCTTAACAACTTCCCTTGTTTGAATTAAATCCATTTCTCCTGGTGACCCCACATCTAGGAAACTAAGAACAACATCAACAATGAAGAAGCCTAATGAAAAGGAAAAGGAAAAATGTGTAAGGTATTTGTTTGTTAATTAGTAGTTTCAAGAGGAAAGGAAGAGCTTATGAGTTCACATAGAACGTTAAATTTATCATTTTAATCATATTATCACTAAGTTTATGCCAACCCCCAACTTATACTAGTACCCAAAACTAGAATTATTGGAACACATCCAAATGGTATTTATGTGTTGAGGTAATTTTAGTTAATTATAAATGATAGTAAATTTAGTTAATTATAAATCAATGGCATTAATATTTAATAATTTTTTCACTCTTCATCACACATCACACAGAAGGACAGTGGAAGTATATTGTTAGGCTTAGTTTCTTGTGGAGTGATAATTTCAATAGTCTGAACTCTTGGAGATCTCATGCATGATGTCAAGACTAGACACCTGACTATCATCCCAAAAATCTATGTTTGGGAGTCAAGTGATTGGGAGAACCATGGGATGCATGATAGTACATTATAAATTTTGGTTTTTTTACAAGTCTTTTGACTTGGGAGATAAAAATGGAAAATATTTGGCGGTTTTTGGACTCATTTAGAAAAACATGTTCACCCAAGAAATAATAAATTGTAATCAACTTGATAGTTTCCTAGTATACTCCCTTATCAATGGCTATGTTTATTTTCGTGGGAGAAGATCAACGACAGAAACGCTAATGTAATGGTTCCTATAGTGACTTCTGGTCACTAATGTGAGTGGTTTCTATATCTCTTGCATTAAGGATAGTTACCAAGTATTGAGTTGGGTAGAATAGGAAATATTATGTAGATTCCTCCAAGCCTACATATAATTCTTATAACGGAAATCCTATGTGATTAATTGTATTTTATTTTGATAGTGATTTTATTTAGTATTGAGTTAATCCAACCATTGTACTTAAATAAGTGATAATAATTCTTTTCAAAAAATTAATTACTTTGATATGTCAGTTTATATTAGACTTAAGATTACAACCATAACAAATATGTTAGGAACTAAATTTGATGATTAGACAAAAGATTACAACCATAAAAAATATTCTAGGTATTAGTGTCAACCATGTTATTACTATGTTGTTGTACCAATGTAAACATCTAGAGCCTAGTGGTGGAATGAAGTGGCATATACTTAAAATAGACCTAGTAATAGAGGCATATTGAAACTTGTGTTGAATGAACCTAGAAATTCCCAATTTATAAAGTTAGTTAGACTATTTACATCGTAAATTATACCATACCTAGTCAAATAAAGCTACCTCAAAGTGGACCTAATATGAAATATTTGAGTCCTACTATAGCTTAAGAATGCAATGTATATTAGCAATAATGTAAAATCCAAATGATTGTAGTTTGAATATCCCATTATAACAAATAAAGGAACTAAGATATATACTTCATTACTATATATACCTTTTAGAGTGGTAGATAAGTTCACTTAAATACTAACATACAAATATGTTGAAAAATGTAGCAAGAAATTTTCAATTTGATTTTGCCTCAATTAAATTGAGAAGTTTGGAATTTCCACATCAACAGACAACTTGGATGTAGTTCACTTGTGTGACATGGCTTGCGTCACCCAATTTACTCACTAAATTTGAGTTAGAGGGGTTAGATTTCAGTTAAGCATGTGTGATGGCTAGTTTATAGCAATCAAGGTCAGCTATTTCAAGTTTTTTTCAGTTAAACTAGCTCTAATTATTGGGGGAACTAGTGGAAGGTCAATTGTGAAGTGGGAATTTAGTCAAACTCACTGATTATCCAATTAACTAATCAATCAACCAAAAATAGCTAATACATGTAGAGAATTCGATTTCCCCAGTTGTGGTGGAAATTCCAAGGCAGTGCATCATTAGTTGTAGACTAGCCTTGAGTGTACACGTGTTGCATGCAATCATATGATCAACCTTGGGAATTACATAATCCATATTGGAGAAACTATTAAATAATAGGGCCTAATTTCTCAATGAATTGCACAAGGAAATAGGAGCTCAAGAAGAGGCAAAAATTGAATAAGTCTCAGTGAGAGATTCTCAGTGAGAAGAGAGTTAGGTTATTGTCTTGTAGGTTATGCTTAGTTGATAAAACCAATTGTAATACATCTCTATTCATTAGATTAATGTAAGCAAGCATTGGTTTTTTTAGAAAATTTCCTTCCTTGGAAAAAATATTGCGTTCATGTGTGTTATTTCTCATTGCATGTTTTTGATTGATGTTCAAAATTGTGAATTGAATTCCACAGAGCAATAGACTAGGTTTGTGTCTTGTGATTTTTATTAAAATTTCATGAGAAATTGCAAATCTACATCATAATTTTGTACATGGTATCATAGAAAGATTCACATTAGAGCAGGAATTTCAAAGTTGTTTCTCAAGAGAATCGAATTTTCAGTTTAGTGTAGCAGGATCTCTTCGAGGAGAGAAGATGACCTTTAACAAGATGAGGCTAGAGTATGCCTTGGAAGGAAGCTCTAATTTAATCACATGGAGGTAGTATTGGATGACAATCAAATGCTATAATACATCAAGAAAAATGTTGCAAAGCCACATACATTTGACGCTGAAAAGCTTGCTAAGTTGAAGAAAGATGTATCTAAGGTGAGGAGAATAATTTTGGAGGGAGTACAGGATCACATTGTCTCAAATATCCATGGAAAATAAACTTCATTGGAAATGTGGAAATAAGTGACAATATTGTTTGAGAATAGTAGTGACCACAGGAAGCTGCCGCTCAAGAATAAAATTTGAAATATCAAGAAGAAAAAGAATGACTCTATTCCGCAGTATCTGAGTAGGTTCACACAAGAACATGATGAACTTGGTGGGGTTTGTGTAAATGTTGCAGAAGATGACTTGGTAAGCCTAGCCCTTCTAGACCTTCCCAAGTGTTGGAATAGTTACCAAGATTCAATGAATGGGAGGGAGAAACTATCGAATTGGGAATGCTTATGGTTTGATTTGGTATAAGAAGAAATAAGGTGGAATACCAGAGTTGATACTTCATAAAAGGGAGAGGATGAAGAAAAAATTTCATTAGTTGGAAAGGGAAAGAAGGGAAAGAGGAAGAAATATCAATCCAAATCGGAATCTAGATACGGGGGCAAGAAGAAATATTTTTTCAAAATTAAATGCTTCAATTTTCATCAATTCAGAAATTGTGCTATGAATTGTCCACATAGAAATGTGAGCAAGAAGACCTCAAGAGGAGAAACAGGTGAAGCCTTGGCTTCATAGTTCAAGCTTTACTTTACCCTTATCGCATGCATGGCTAGCACAGTGATGGGGAGAGTGTGGTACTTGGACTCAGGTGCATCGTACCACATGATAGGGTGTAGAAAGTTTTTCAGTGAAGTGGAGGAGAAATATCTCTATATTCACAATGATTTGGGGGATGAAGAAAAGTAAAACACGAGTAATGTTGGTAAAATCACCTTTCAAAGGGAGTCAGGATCCCCTTTCAGACTCAAGGATGTCATGTTCATTCAAAGAAAAATATCATCTATGTTGCAGTTTTTGAGGACCATGGTTATGATGTGATTTCCAACATAGGAAAAACATTCATGAGACACATAGCCATGGGAGAGGTGAAGGAGATTGGGGTTCAGGTGAAGAACATGTATAATATAGATGTGGAAGGTTGTGTTGTGTTAAGAACTAAGGTGAAGAAAGTGTAGGGTTGTGATGTCCGTGAACTTTGTAACATAAGACTTAGTCATTTGCTTCATGGAACCTTAAATTTTATGCAACAAATAACCACATGCCTCCCTAAAGGAGCACATGAGAAGTAAGATGTATGCAAAGGATTTACCTTAGGGAAGTACACGCAATCCACATGCCATGATCTGAACAACAAAACACATGCAGTATTGGAAATGATCCACTATGATTTATGTGGACCTTTCTCGATAGCCTCCACTGGCAGACATAAATATTTTATCATTTTTATTGATGACTTCTCATATAAGTGTTGGATCTTCTTCATGCGAAAGAAATATGAGACATTCCCAATTTCGTAGAATTCAAGGCATGGGTTGAGAAATAAACCGACAAGAAGGTGAAGGCTATCAGGTGCGATAATGGAGGTGAGTATGTGACAAATGAATTCAAAAATTTATATTCAGAAAAAGGCATTCGACGAGTTTAAAATACCCCATAACCAACAAAAAAAATCTTGTGAGAGAGAACTGTAGCATTGTGGGAGCTGCGAGTGGCAATGTTGCATGACCAAGGTGTCAAACTATATTTGTGGGAGAGGCATGCAACACAACATTCTATTTGTAGAATTGGAGTCATCATCGTATTTTGGGCGTGATTACACCGAAGGAGGCTTTATCGTAGAGGAAGCCAGATATGTCACACTTTATGATTTTTGGATCCTTTGTTTACTACCATGTCTCCAAAGAATCAAGGAAGAAGCTTGAGATGATGAAAAAATTGGGGGTATTTATGGGTTACAAAAAAACTCCTCACAACTACCGTGTGTACTTGCCATCCCTCAAAATTACAATTATGCGAAGGTATGTAAATTGTGATGAGGAGAATGTGATATGGTGCTCTCTTGAGAGGGAAATTTATATCCCACTAGAAGACAAGCTTTTAGTTCCAAAAATTTGAGCCTTAGGATGTTGTGGAGTGGCCAAAAATTGAGGAGCAGAGAGTGGAGACATCCACTCAAACATAACCATCTAGAGAAGGAAAAAAAATATCCAGGGAAGCTCAAATACTTGTGTAGGATGCGAGGGAGAATGTGGGAACTCCTTTAAATTTGCACAGACACAGAAGGTCGCCTATTCGGTACACTGTCTATATGGATCTAATAACTTAGCTTGTATAAAATGAGCCATCCTCTTGCGAGGAAGAAATAGGGAAACCTAGATGTGTTGATGCAATGGTGGAGGAATATGAATCCATTGTAAAGAACAATGTTTGGGAAGTGATCCCAAGACCAACAAACAAATTAGTTATGGGTTCGAGATAGATCTTCAAGGCAAATCATGCAATAGAAAAAAGCATAGAGAAGTATAAGGCTAGATTTTTAGCCAAGGGATACTATCAATTTGAGGTAATTGACTATGAAGAGACCTTTTCTCTTATAGAAAGGTACTTATCCATCATATCAATCCTTTCTCTAACAATACATATGGGGTGGAAGATCCACCAGATGGATGTAAAAACAAAATTTATCTATGGATTTATTGAGGAGGAGGTATACATCGAGCAACCATAATGTTTTGATATATTTGATCGAGATTCTCATGCGTGCAGACTCAAACGAGTGTGGTACACTAGGATGAACAACTATCTCACTAGTTTGGGCTTCAACAAAAGTGAAGCGAATGTAAACCTCTATCGTATCTTGGTAGAAGGTAAATTTCTTATTATTGTCTTATATGTTGATGATTTGATTTTAAATAGTGATGATAAATTGATAAGATCTTGAAAGAGAATTTGAAATGAAGGACATGTGTCTCATGCACTACTTCCTTGGGTTGGAAGTATTACAAGGCGATGGGGAAATGTTTGTCTCTCAAAGAAAGTGCAAATGAGATACTATAGAGATTCTGCATGGAGAGATTTAAACCCATGGAGACACCTCTAAAAACCAACCAGAGGAAGGAGGACACCACTTCAAGTGAAGAAGTGGATGCTACTATTTATTGCTAGCTAGATGGTTCACTGATGTACCTTCTTAACACATGACCAGATATGTGCTATGAAGTCAATCACATGAGAAACATTGTGGTTAGGCCAACCAAATTATTTTGGAAGGTAGCTAAGAATGTTTTACAATACCTTAGAGGCACTACCTAGTTTGGACTATGGTACAAACGAACTAAGGTATTGAAGTTGTGTGGCTTCATAGGTGCAGATTGGGAAAGGAGTCCATCGGACCGAAAGAGTACATTAAGTGGAATTTTTAGTGTTAAGTCCACAACAGTTTCCTGGTACAGGGGGAAGCAAATAATTGTGGCACTTAGCTCGGTAGAAGGATAAAACATGAATGCGAGTCAAGTAGCATGTGAGGTGATATGGATGCGAAAGATACCTGTGGGACCGTTTGGTTAGATGATGGATCCAACTGTGATATACTGTGATAGTCAGAGTGGCATCAAGCTACCTAAGAATCATGTTTTTCATGATCGATCTTATATAGATATCTAGTATCACCATTTATGAGACTGTGTGCAGGGGCAGATAATGTTTCTTTAATACATTCCGACAGAGGAACAAGATGCTGACGTTTTGATAAAGTTCTTATCAAGGGGAAGTTCAAGTTCCATAGATGTGGGATAGGGGTGGTTGATAATCCCTTTCTTACCGAGGGAGTGTTGAAAAATGCAACAAGAAATTCTCAATTTGATTTTTCCTTGATTAAATTGAGAAAATTTGAACTTCCACATCAGCATACAACTTGGATGTAGTTAACTTGTGTGACATGACTAGTGTTACCCAGTTTACTCAGTAAATTCAAGTTAAAGGAGTTAGATTTCAGTTGAGGATTTGTGATTGCTAATTTATAGAAATCAAGGTCAGTTATTTCAAGTTGTTTTCAGTTAAAATAGTTCTAACCATTAGGGGTACTAGTGGAAGGTCAGTTGTGTAGGTGGAATTCAGCCAAACTCAGTGATCATCCAGTTAACCGATCAATCAGCCCAAAATAGCTAGCGCATGGAGAGAATTCGAGTTCCCTAGTTTTGGTGGAAATTCCAAAGCAATTTAACATCATTTGTTGACTAGTCTTGAGTGTATAGGTGTTGCATGCAGTCGAATGATCAACCTTGGGAATTGCGCAATCCATTTTGGAGAAATTCCTAAATAATAGGGGCCTAATTTCTCAATGAATTAGGCAAGGGAATAAGGGCTCAAGGAGAAGAAGAATTTGACTAAGTCTAGATTAGAGCTTCTTAGTGAGCAGATAGATATTTTATTAACTTGTAGGTTGTGGTCAGTTGAGAAAAACAATTATAATACATCTCTATTCATCAGATTAATGCAAGCAGACATTGAGGTTTTTAGCATATTACTTTCCCCGGAAAAAAATAATATGTGCATGTATGTTATTTCTCATTGCATGTTTGTGATTGATGTTCTAAATTGTGAATTGAATTCCTTAAAGCAATAGAGTAAGTTTGAGTCTTGTGATTTTGATTAAAATTTCATAAACAATTGCAAATCTACATCATAATTTCTACAAATTTTAATTATATAATTTAAAAATACTATTAATATCTTAATATTATAATATAATATATTATTTGATATTCAAATATGTTTTTGATTTTGTATTAACCTAACAAACCTTAAATTAATTAATATATCCAAACTATTAAATTATTAATATGTAGTAAATCAATCATACTATAATTAGTTTTATATTCAAATATAATTTTTATTTTATATTAACATAACAAACCATAAATTAACTAATAAAGCAAAACAATTAAATTATTAATATATAATAAACCAATCAATCAGTTTTTATACATAAAAATGGGGCAGTCTATTTTCTTCCTTTGAATTGGTCATAAAATTATTCAGCATGTGGCTTTAGACTAACATCATTGTGATCTTCCGTTATATTATGCCTTTCATACGTGAAACAGAACTTCCGCCAACGTCAATGCATTGCCAAAGTAAATTATGCATCTCAAATGTGAAACAGAACATATGAACTTCCACGAAAGATTAATTCATGTTCAAGATTTGTTTGGTATTTATAGGTTTAGTAAAATTTAATGATTTATTTAATAATAATAAAAGACAGCAAAAGTTACTATTTAATAAAGATTTATTCAGTGGGTAGATATATTCTCACGGGTTGGCATTAAATTAAGATTTAATGAAATACTAAGTACGCAAAGGAATTTGTACGTGAAATTCCTTGCGTGGATCACATTGTGTTTAGCCATAATTTAATAATTTAAAATTGTAATCAATATTCTCTTCTACCATGGGTAATTATTTCTAACATGTTTATAAAATTAATTAACATATTCATCATAGCTTTAAAATTTTCATATTATTTTGATGATATCATAAAAGGAATACATGATATCAGAATGGGTGTGGAGGTGGGCGTTTCTTGCTGGTGAGTCTTTTTAAAGCAGAAGTAGTTTCTCTCACAATTGCTTTGAAGTTTGAGTGGCCACCCTCCATGAAATTGTTGTGGATAATTCTTAGGAACGTTGTGGATAGAGTCACTGACGTGCGGGTCATCGATTCCACCTCATATATCTGCTTATACTATCGGATAACGGTCATTTGACACACAAAGCAATGTGGCAAAGAGATTTTGTTAAATAAGGATTACTTTGGCTTAGTGTGTTTAAAAAAATCCTTAGGTTTAGGATGCTTTTTTAGTGAATATATTTTTGTGCGTGGAAAACATTTTCTAACCATTTATTGGGAAACATGTTGATCAAATGCAATACTTAGGAAGGGAAACGAATGTATCTCTCTTTTCTTCCTTGATTTGGACTCTATCCTTATAGTTTTTATCATTCATCTCTATGCTTTTAGAGTGGAATAGGTGGAGGAATCATCTCACATGACCAATTTTACCCATGGGACCGAGTTTGGCAAATTTGGGTCTGAAACTTTCTCGAAGCATTTTTAGGCATCAATTGATATTTTTTTAGGGTAAAATTTTTCCGCTCTAGCATATCACCTTTTTTTTCCTATCTAACACACATAAACCGTTCCAACAATGCAAGAATTTCCTCAATCAAAGCTTGTATGAAAAATTTATGACGCTCAAAAGTTGAACTTCTTGTTTTCACCACCATAATTTGAGTGGATGTCACATCGCCCCCCATAACTCATGGAAAAGGAGATAGCCACTTGATTATTATGAAGAAGACTCTAAAAGATTCCATTTGTAACTTTGGATAAGAGTTAAGAGTTTCAAACTTAACCACTAGTAGACTATGAGGTTGTGTTATAATTGGGCCACTAGAAGGAAAAGGGGTTCCATTCTTTTTTAGTGTATCTTGTTCCATAGATGAGTAGAGTAGCCAAGAGCAGTAGGGAGAGATAATATAGAGAGTATTTGTGCACTATTGTAGCCCATGAGTCATAATACTTACTTCATTGTACTCACAACCATTTTATATTCAGAGAAAGGGAGTAGAGTGACCTCATCTTTCAGTCGAATTTTCTCACAAAAGGGTTTCCTAGGTTATATATTGTGTTAAATTTTGGTTTGTGAGTTTTATTTTTTTATTCTCTATTTTCTGCATAATTATCATTTGCATGCACATGTATTAAACAGTGATTTACAGATCCATAAATCTTAATAGAAATAAACCCCCATAGTTTGGATTTCTTATTTTTAATTATAATTTACCAAATCTATTGTGAAAAATTTACCAAAGGAATATTCATGGTAGCTTATGGATCATATTGGTATTAGAGAATTTTTCATTGGGTATATTGTGGATATTTGTAGGGAATCTAGATCGGTTATGCCAAAAATCAGAAAACCTTAGCCATGACCGACAAATCTATGAATAATCCTCATGATCATGTAGAGGAGATATTTTCATGGATGGGAAAGCAAGTTATAGATATAATATGTAATGTGAATCTCCTCATGTCAGCCCTGAGTAATAATATTGGGTTATTCAGAGAAAATGGGGGTTCTAACGTAAAGGATCAATTAGAGAGGAGATCGAGAAGAAACAATGAATGAGCCAAAGAAAACACCCAAAGATTATCAACCCAATTCTAGTGTTGTGAACCCTCACATTCCATATTCAAAGCGGAAATAAAGGTTGATATCAAGTAATAGTAAGGCAAGATCGACACCCTGAAGCTAAATCACTAGTTGCAAGAATTAGAATTTTATTTTAGTGTTCATCATACAGAGGAACAACGTTATATTCCATTTGTGTCGCTAAAATTAGAGGGACATGCCTTGATCTGGTGGGAAATCGACATGGATACCTTGAGGTTGGAGGGAAATCCTCCAATGACTAAGTGAGAGGAATTTAAAACCATCATAAACTTGGAATTTTACCTTATCGAGTATGTAGATGACCATTTGATCTAGTGGCATTACTTCACAGAGAAGGAGGGGCAAAGTGTACAAGATGTTGAATATTGCAACAAGAAACAATGAAGGAGGCATCCTGAAACATCATTCCTGATCCTAGTTGGAAAAGTGATCACCAAAACTAGGTGGGGGCCACACAGGTGATTTTTTGTCGCAAAGTCTATTTTTAGACATATGGATCATGTTCTATAAGTTGCGGGATGCTATTTGTGGATGGTTGGTCAAGTTGGAAAAATAGATGGACTTCTATTTTTAGATATATTGGGCGGAATCTATTTTTAGATTCTAAAAATAGATATGTCGAATATTATCAGCTCTTAATAATATTTGAACTCTAAACATTATCTTATTCTCTTGGAGCACTTCAGTTAAGTGCATAGATGTGGCACAGGAGCTGACAGAAGGAATTACGCTATTCCTAAGGGTTTAGTGGAGTTATTGCATGGAGGACTTCAGTTAGAACTCATGTGACAGAGTTTGATGGAGTTGTAGAAGTAGTTGGTGGAGTTGTGTTCAGTTTAACTCAGTTAGACACAATTGAAATAGTTGTATCTAGTCTAACTGATTGATGCACTAGTGAGAGTGGTGTGAATTAATTAATAATTAATTAACTAAATAATAACTCATTAATCAATTGAAGAATACATCAGTTAACTACAGTGCATGGCAGTTTCAGTGGAGACCTAGTGGAGAGATAGGTGAAAGGGCGAGATAGACTATCTGTTGTGACTATTAGTGATGCATGAATTGCATCTACATATACATTGGAGTTGCCAATGATAATAACGAAGTCAAGGAGAGTGGGATTACATTGAATTGGTCTTTGTAATCAGCTTGGATTGCGCAGGGAGGCAGGCTAGTAGGAGGGCAAAGATCGGTGCATGGATTTGCAAGATTGTTCCTGATTAGTGTGTGACGATTGTATTGTACTGAGAGCTTGAGTTACTAAGCTTTGTATGAGGATTTTTACATGATCTTCATGATATACATAATATGATAGTTGGGGTTTTTAGCTTCAGGCTTTCCCGTTAAACAATTGTGTTATGTGTGTTTTTATTGCTTCATGTCTTTTACAATTGTTGATTAAATTTCCACAAGAATTATAGTGGAAGGATTCTGTATTTTGCAAGAAGATAAATATTGTGAGATCGGGAGAATACGGATATATACATGCATATTGTATATAATTTCTACTTCCGCAATTAATGATCAATGGTAGAAGAGATTTTGTATTGTGTATGAAGTCAAATAGTGTGTGATCAGGAGAATCTCAGATGTATAACATATCAGTTATATAATTTCTACACAAGAATACACCACATAATTTAAAAATATGACCATAATGTTGGGTATCAACCCAAATAACCTATATGAACTCCTTAAGTATCTAAGGGGTCTACACAATTATCTACAGAAGTAAGTGATGTTGTTTAAGCCCAGATAAATTAACGATGCATGTGTACGCGAAAAATACCTAGAGAATATAGGCCAGAAAAAAGGGCGATCAATCAAGTGCATCGATGCAGAAGGAGAAACAAGAAACTTCTATGTATGGGAAGAAGAAGTGGAAATGGGAATAGAAAAAATTATGAAAGTCACAACACACTAGTGCAAGGATCCTAACAACTGCTAAAACCATTGAAATATTAATAGTCATTGATTTTCCTCTAAATAAGACAAAAATTAAGGCCCATCTAACCTTTCTTAGGCACATAAAGGTTACATTAAAACTCTCCTTCTACACTTTATAATTTTGTTTAGATTTAATATGTTCTTAGGAAGGTTTAGAGATAATTGCATATTATGTGCCTAATATTATTTATTTTTTGCAGAATATTGAGAGATTATTTAGTAAATTTTGAATGAGATAATATAGGGACTTTCTCCCTACTACAAGGATGGGCCAAGATTGGATAATAAATGAACGAAATCTCATGAAATAATATAAAAAATTAGAGCTCCATTGATTGAGAAAGTCTTGGAATGTGTTCCCTGCCATTTAATGAAGATTCCTAAGGTTGGGAACTAGATCCACTTTTTGAGGGATTTTGGAGCGGAAATTTGTCTCCTTTCAAGGAGAATGCTTCCTGATCACTTTGTATAAGTACCAAATAGAATTTTACTCAAGGGGAATGTATTTCTTAGTCTTATTATGCATAAAATGTGTTATTTAGTAGCTCCACTTTCATTTCTCGCAGGGATGTACTTGGATTGATTCAAATAATGAATGTTGTTCAACACAAACTCAATTTCTTCTCCACTATTGTGATTCCCGGCGCTCTGATACCATGTAGAAATTACATCAATGGATTAAATCATATCATGTAATGTACTAAAACAAGATATTGAATCCTTCTACAATATTTGTGGAATATAAATCACGATTTCTCAATCACATACAAGTAAGAGAAAGAAGTAAATCAATCGCACAACACAAGATTTTCCCGAGGAAATAAACTATTGAAAACCCATCCGTATTTATTTTATAATCAACCAAGGAATCATGAAACAATATAATACATGTGTGCTCACCACAACCTCATACACTCTACCAATTGTCTCACACTAATCTAGGAAAAATTGGACCAATACATTGCCAATTTCCTACCCACCTTCAGCCTGCCTTGCTCATGGAATCCCTAGGAAAATTAATTCCTATTAAATATGAATTACAACCTTCCTTGACTATGCAATTCATCATGGGCTTATTGTGTCTTTATAACTGCACCTCGGTAGTTCGCTAATAATACAATTGATAGTTTAATTTCGTTTAACCTTTGTCTCAACTGGGTCGTCATCAGATTTGACATGCGTGCAGCTATTAATAGTGAATCATTATTTACTTGGTAGATCACTACTTGTGAATTAAACCTATTTTAATTCACTTTATCTTCCACTAGCTCATCAATTAGTTAGAACTAGTTAAACTGATTTTAACTCAATAATTCGAGTTAACTAATTCCACTCACACCAAACGAGTGCTACAACTGCAACTAAACCCTGTAAATAATAGAATCATTCTACATGCCTATTCTTTGACCCTGAACTCAAAATTATTGAGCTAACTAATTCTATCACACTTAGTGAACTATTACAAGTTTTTATGAGATAATATTACAATTTATTTAAAAATTGGACATCCACATTAGCACTAACGTGTCACTAAATTCCTCACTCATGTCTGACTTGGAATCCCATACTAGTATGTGGTGCATTTTATTATTGAATTTTACAGTTTCGTGCAATTTTTAGCTTCTAAAGCTTGGTTTCCTTCATATGAATTTGATTATCCTTGGGCTTGGCCATCCTAGGAGCCTCTAATCCCTCTTGTACAATTTATTTATTTCATTTGAATGTCTTTTTCATTGCATCTCTTATTTTTTCATTTATTATTCATGCTTATTTTGTTGTATGTTACATTGGTTAAATGATTGAAGTGGGTTTTTTTGTAGGTTATTTAAAAAATATCAAGCATGATGCATCCTTAGAAAAAATTTTAAAATTCATATTCATCATTGAGCTACTTGCATTGGTTTACTAGTTCACAAATTTGGAATTTTTGGAAGTCGCCTATAACAAAATAGTTGTAATTTTATGCTATTTTTTAGAAAGTTTCAGTGAGATTCATTTGAGTTGATTTCAGTTGTATTAAGTCATAAAAAACTTCAAGTTAATAAAAAAATTCACCCCATATCATTTTCATTTGATCAGGTTAGGCATTTGGTAGGTTAACTAACTCACTAATTCTTGAATTTATGGTTTTTAGTGTAGTAATTTTATGTTATTTTTTAGCACATGTTAAGAGGGGTATTTTTAAGTGATTCCACTTGGAATGGAGTCCTAGGAAATCCTGATTTATAAAAGAAAAAATTCTCATCTAATTTTCATTAGATTTTCTTGGGCATTTGACAAGTTATCTCGAGGAGTGGTAGTCTTGTAGCATGCCTATAGTAGTCCTGTAGCACATGTAAACTTGACCAATTTTCTCCACAATATTTTTTTTGGTCTCTTGGGGTTGAATCATGACCCCTAGGCTCTGAGTCCATGATTGACTAATACCAAATACCCCTTAAGCCTTGTCTCTTCTCCATTACAATTCACCTCTACAATCTGTGTTAGTGGACACATTATGAATTGCATAGCACAATAATGATTTTCTTGATTTACACATCTAATAAACTCTCTCAATGGATCTAAACTCTTTGGAATGCAGTGATTGATTACTTTATATTTCCTTCATGCAATTTAGATTCCTTTTCTTTCTTTATTCTTAAGCTATTGCTTCTATTTCAAGCATTGTTATTTCCATTCCATATACTAGGTTTCCTTTAATGCAACATTTACATTTTGCTAGATTAATGTTTACATTTTTACAAGTAGTATAACCATTATTTCTCCAATTAGGATTAGAACTTGAGCGAGAAACATTTCTATTTCTTTCAAATAGCGTAAAATTTCCATTTTTGCAATTAGTTTAGGTTTTATCTCATGATATTCACTTCATTGCATCAGATCAATGAAAGAAGGAAATATTTTATGTTGCACATATATTGTCGAAACCTCTAAGTGTGTACAAACCTCATGTTGATGATTTAAGTTGATAACATTAGGAGTTGTAGCATTCTTGTTGCAATATTGGGGCTCATCACTTTTTGGCGTCATTGTCGGGGAGGTGTCAGTGTGTGCATTGTTTTCTTCCCTAGTTAATTCATTTCTTTTACTTTTTGAAAAAACAAACACAAAAAATGCATTATGCATCTTTCATTTCAAAAATAGAAAATTGAATTTCATTAGAATTTTCATTTGAAAAAAAAAAAATACACATATATATGTATATATATATATATATATATATATATAGATACAATATCACACCCCTCCACTTGATCATGTTGTGCAGTAAGAGCCACATCACAATCCACTTTTGCAGGTAGAAGAAGATGTGGCAAAGAAGGTAGAAGAAATATATGGAGATAATAATAATTAGGAAGATCCTCTTGGATTTCCCATTCAATATAGTGATATTAGTGTTCATATGAAGATCATCCCTCCATATTTCCTTCCAAACTTCCATGGTATGAGGTTAGAGGATCTGGAAACCTTTCTATTTCAATTTGAAATCCTTTGTAGATCTTATGTTACTTATTAAACTCTCAAAAAATTGAGATATTTTCCAGCAACATTGAAGGTTAGAGCTCTTAAATGGTTCATGAGTTAAGGGACTAATTCAATAAGATCATGGAATGGTATGAAAAATATATTTCTAGAAAAATATAAAGATCATGATCTTAAAGAATAAATCTTAAGAATGACTCAAAAATAAGACGGGAGCCTTGAGGATCTAATAGAGAGATTCATGTATAATGTTAAGAGGGACACATTACGCCATTTAGGATTTGACACGCTAAGAACCCTCTTGCTTAGAACAATTAGGGATGATTTTATTGATCTCCTTGATCTCATCATTAGAGGTGATGTATATTAATTACCATTTGAAGAAATTTGTCAAATATGAAAGAGCATAACAAGAGGAAGGGAAAAAGTAAGTAAATCAGAATCAAGATTGTTAATTCAAGTTGAAATTAGAAAATTGGTTGATAAATTTAAAATGAAAATCGTTAGAAATCTAAGTGAACAAGTATAAATGTTAAGAATTCAAATGAGAAAAAAAAAGATATTGATATTTGTGTTATCCATGCAGAATAACATGCTGCTAAATATTTCCCATGATTACCAAGGTTGAAGGAATTTTACTAAGAATACAATGGAGCAAGTCAATCATCAAATAAAATTTGTTATATAGCTCCAAGAGGACCATGGCAACCTAGTCAACCTCGTATGATGCAAGAACCTAATTCACAATTTCAAGGTTATACACATGTAAATGGTATGCATCTCAGGAAAAGTATTGCAAAAAAAGAGATTATCTTGATTCCATTGAAGGACAACATTTAGAAAAATAATATTCAAATGAGGAGACTAAAGAATCGTAGGCTGCACTTGATGAAGAGAAACCATCAAAATCATATATTGAGAAAGATCCATCATGTTTTCCATCAGATCGTCTATGTGTTTAAGAGAATAATCAACAAAAAGAAGAAGATTTGAATTCCATGGTAGAAGAGGACATCGGAAGTTGTCCAAATGTTCAAGTGAACCAAGGGCATCACAACTATATTGAAATATGGTTCCTGATAATCATTAAGTTGTAGCAACACACTCTTCTTTAACAATTCCTTATCTCATCTCATTCAAATTAGTTGGTCTCTCACATTCAAGTACATGTCAAAGCATATATTTCGATCTTGCACATGAGTTTATATGTCATATTTATGTGCATATAGCTTGATTGGAAGTATTCCTATACTTGAAAGAATTTTTTTTTCGAAGTAGAGTAAGATAGAAAAAAGAAATAAAAAATGGAAAAAAAAAGGAAAAGAATAAGATCTCAGGTGAAAACATCTTTTGAGGTGTTTGAGATTGTATCATTGATTTAAAACCTCCTTGAGGTAGTCAGTGGGTTGGAAAGAAAAAAATAAATAAAAAGGAAAAGGTCTTAGGTGAAAACCTTCTTTGTGGCACCTAGGCAAATCTACTAGTTGAAAATTGCAAAGAGGAAGCTAGTAGGCCTAAGAAAAATGAAAAAAGTGAAAAAAATGAAAAGGAAAAAAAATATTATCTCCGTGTATCAGTGTTTTATGAATGTGGGTGCTCTCCAACCTTTGCAAGCAACAAGAACAATTTGGCACCAAAATAAGAAAAGTCAATAAAAAAAACTAGTCAAATTAGGAAGTAAAACTTGGGCTTTCTCTCCTTTTCCAAATTACTCCAATGGGACTAAGGCCATGCCAATCCATCTCCCACATCCATTTCCATGAAGTTTCCCATCATTCCCAATCCTTTCCCACTCATTTTCCTCGTTGACCTGAAGTGTTAAAAGCAAGTTTTGTTTTGCTACATGACTGTGAAAATACACAGGATAGAAATTGTTTTTACCATATCTGGAAAATCATGCATCCATTGTCCGAGTTGTTTCATGGGTAGATTCATAAGGATTATGGTAACATGATTAAGAAATTTCAGCAAATTCCCATGCAGAATTTTCAAGAAATTGGCCACCATCACCTACAACCATTTTTAATTTTTCTCGAGATTAGTAAATCGATAGGCCAATATGTTTTATGGGGAGATGAATAATGATGGTGGAAAAATGCTCAAAAAATTCCAGGTGAATCAAATCTACCATTTTAGAGATATGGATAAAACACATTTACTACAAGATTGTCATGTATTTCTATAGGATTGTCATGTATTTGTATAGGATTCTGATTAGCATAAAAAGGAGAAGATTGGATATCTTTCACTCAAGAAAAGGGGAGGGTGGCCTCAATAACCCTATCACCCATCCATCATACCATTTGAAACTTTTCCACCTTCATTCCCATCTATATACATCAAAATCATTGTCATTTGTCCCTTTTTCCACCTCTTTTCATCACCACATAACTCTTTCACACTCATCAAAAAATTCCTTATGAATTATCAATATATTATCAAGCAACACTTGGAAAAATTTAGGATCTAGAAGGGTTTGTGTGACTGCTACAGGAATACACACAATCCTGTAGCAACCTGCACATACCCTACAGGACCACATTCAAGGCACCAAATCCTCTAAAAAAAATTCCTATGAACATATTTTAGCTTGAAAATCGTTGCAAGTGTGTGAAGGAAAAAGTCATTTTATAGCCAAAATTAGTAGCAAAGAATCATCAGCCTTATCTAGCAATTAGCTTATTTTCCCCACCAAGACAGTCTCACAAGTGGGAGAGGAACAAGAAAAAATTGAATAGGAATTGAGAAAGTGGGTTTTAATTATTTATTTGTGATATAGGACAAGGAGTGTGAAGGGATAAGTCAGGACCAACTCAGTTAACTCAAAGCACTTTGAGTTTGTTTTTCATGCAATGGAGAAAAGAAAAAAATTGAAAAAATAAAAAATAAATAATAAAATAATAATAATAAATAAAAACAAAAGAAAAGAAAGGTGGACGCACCACCTCCTAGAATGAAAAAAATATATGCTAAAATAATTGGTTCGGCTTGTACAGGAGTACCAGAAGTGATACAGGAGTACCAACAATGCTACAGGAGTACCAATAGTGTTACAAGAAGCTATCAAAGTGCTAGAAGAAGGCAAATTTATCCCTTAACAATCACTAGAGCCTTGGGAAGCAAAAAAATATTCAACAGAAATGTAAGTAAAAATTCCTTCTCTTCAGCATTTGGTATAAGGGTTCCAAAATTACCTCGATCATCAAGAAAAATTACTCTGCAAATTTACAATTTGGATTCTAGTGAGAGAAAAGAGTTGGATTAGCTAAAAGTTTGCTTAAGAATATGATGTGTTGAATAGGGCAAGGGTGCATGTTGTAAGTTTTATTTCCTCAATCTTGAAATAAGACTGTCAAAAAATTCTTCAGCTACAACATCCTTTACATAGGAACCTACATGGTCTGCAAAAACTACTACAGGATAGAAGGGAAAATTTTAACAATGGAAGTTTTTTTTATACTGTAGAAACGCTTGTGAATAATACTAGTCCCTAATATGAAAATTGTAAAACATCTAATGTGTATATATATATATATATATATATATATATTTAATTACTTTATATTAGTCTATGTAAAATGTTGGCGATTTTCAAGTTAAAATACTTTTATGCTATAAACTTAGAGTGAATTATTTTTAGAAAATTGGGAATTGACGAATGTTTTTTTTTGAAAAAACATGGAAAACTAGCCTACTTGCCAATATTAGCACCTAACATTTCCCTTGCAAGAAAGTCACATGTTGCTACAAGAAGCTTGGTAGTGGACAAAATTTCCCTCAAACCCTAAGGAGGAGGAAAGAATCATGAGAAAACCCACCATTACTTGGCATTAAAACCCTTAAAACTCTCTTAATTCTCAAAAGCATACTCTGTAGAAGCCACATATTTAAATATTTGTAAGAAATATCACTGAATTTGTGTCATTAAGTATAAAGTGTCTTGGGTTGCATGTTGAATTCTCCCTTCTCCTTGGCATCATAGAAACAAAATTTATTCTACCTTTGTTTCCATAAACACTCTCTCCTGTAGTACAAAAGAGAAACTCCTTGTTCCACATTGATAAAATTTTATTGAAGTCATGATAGGAGGAGAAGCAATAGATACTTCTGAAATACTCAAACCAAGAGGGAGAATCAAAATAATGATGGGAAATTTAGATAAACACAAATATTATCCAGTAGGGGTAGCTACATCCCCATCAATATGGGGCATCATAAAAGTCATCTCAAGCATGAAAGAAGAACAATAGGGAAAGAAGATAGATAGGTTGCTCACAGGATGAGCAACATTTTCAGTAAGGGGTATGATGGACCTTTAAATTAGACACAAATTAAGTCCCATATAACCTTACTTAGGCACATAAATCCCAGATTGAATCTCTCCTTCAACACTTAATACTGTTTTTTAGATTTAATATGTTCTTAGGAAGGTTTAGAGATAATTGCATATTATGTGACTAATATTATTTATTTTTTGCAGAATAATGAGAGAATATTGAGTAAAGTATGAATGAGATAATATATGGACTTGCTCCCTACTACGAGATCATCCAATTATTGATAATAAATGAATAAAATATCATGAAATTATTGACAAACTTTGGAGCTCCACTGATTGAGAAAATCTAGGAATGTGTTCTTTGTCATTTAAAGAAGATTTCTAGTGTTGGGAACCAAATCCACTTTTTGAGGGATTTTGGAGGGGAAGGTTTCCTACTTTCAATGAGAATGCTTCATCATCACTTTATATAACTTCCAATTGAAATTTTCCTCTAGGGGCATGTATTTCTTATTCTTCTTGTGGATAAAATGTGTTATTTAGCAGCTCCACTTTCATTTCTAGTAGGGATGTACTTGGATTGATTCAAATAATTAAGTTTGATGCCATTTTTAGCTTCTAAAGCTTGGTTTCCTTCATAGGAATATGTTTAGCCTTAAACTTGGCCATCCCAGGAGCCTCAGAGCCCTCTTCTATAATTTATTTATTTCCTTTGAATGTCTTTTCACATGTATCTCTTATTTATGTATTTACTAGTCATGCTTCTTCTGTTGTAGGTTACATTGGTTAAATGATTGAAGTGATATATTGTGTAGGTTATTAAAAGAGTCACAAGAATGATGCATCCTTAAAAAAACTTTGAAAATTCATATTCATCATTGAGCTACTTTGATTGGTTTACTAGTTCACAAATCTATAATTTCTGGAAGTCCCTTGTAGCAAAATAGTAGTAATTTCCACTATTTTTTAGGAATTGTTAATGAGATTCATCATATTTTATTCCAATTGTATTGAGCCATAAAAAAAAATCAAGTTAATAAAAACTTTTACTCCATATAATTTTCACTTGATCAGGTTGTTCATTTGGTAGGTTAACTAGCTCACTAATTCTTGAATGTCCGATTTTTAGAGTAGTAATTTTCTGCTACTTTTAGAACATGTCAACAGAGGTATTTTTGAGTGATTCCACTTGGAATGGAGTCCTAGGACATAATGATTTATAAAAATAATTGTCCCATCTCATTTTCATTTGATTTTCTTGATAATTCAACAAGTTATCCCAAGGAGTAGCAGTGTTGTATCATGCATGTAGCAATACTTTAGCACATGTAAACTTGACCATATTTGAACCCAAAATATTAGATTTTTTCTATTAGGCTGAATCATGACCCATATCCTCTAAATCAATGAATTATTAATACCAAATACCTCCTAATCCTTTCCTCTTCTCTATTACAATCCATCTCTGCAATTTTCGTTAGTGGACATATTTATGAATTGGATAGCACAACAATGATTTTCTTGATTGCCACATCTAATGAACTCTCTCAATGGATCTAAACTCTTTGGAATGAAGTGATTGATTACATGCTATTTCCTTCATGAAATTTATATTCATTTGATTTCTTTATTCTTAAGCTATGAATTCTATTTCAAGCATTGTTATTTCCATTCCATATACTAGGTTTCCATTCAATGAAACATTTACATTTTACTAGCTTAATGTTTACATTTTTGCATGTAGTATATCCTTTACATTTCTGAAATTAGAATTTTCATTTGAACAAGAAACATTTCTATTTCTTGCAGATAGGGTAAACTTTACATTTGTACAATTATTTTAGGTTTTATTTCATGATATTGACTTCATTTCATCAGGTTAACGAATGAAAAACACATTGTTTGTTGCACATATAGTGTTGACACCTCTAAGTTTGTACAAACCCCAGGTTGATAATTTATTTAGGTAGCCTTGGGAGTTGCAGCATTCTTGTTGCAATACTAGGGCTCATCATTCATGAAGAGGAGAAGTATTGGAAGTTGCATCTAGAGCTTGACATGGTAAACAAAAGGAAATATAATAAGAAGAAAAATCTCATGACCACCTATTCAACCAACCAAATTGATATCAACTTAGATATGGATGAGAAGGTTGCTTTTATGTTAGTGTAGAAGAAGGTGAATGTGAGTCACCTTTATAAACTAGAAGAGAAAGCATTGGCAAAACTACTTCACATAAAGATATAGGTCAAGAAGACAAATACTGATGTCATATTTGAATCAAGGTCACAAGAAAATCTAATTATAGTAGATTTGTTTAAAAAAATGGGATCAAAATTTCACGATCATGTGGTCTCGTATCCATTAGGATGGGTCAATAAGTATGTAGAGTTAAAGGTAACAAAATAGTGCAAACTTAAATTTGTTAGCAATGTATATTTTATTGATGAAGTAGAACTCGATGTAGTTCCCCTTATGCATGTGGGGTGGTGTTTGGAAGTCCCTACATGTATATGTGGGATTCAATCTTCATGCGAAGATCCAATCAATATTAATTTATCTAGGATGTAGTATTGTTCACCATCAACGTGCACAAATGAAATAAAATAATTTCATTGGTAAGTGCCAACCAAGACAATAAATTGATCATTTCTAGCAAGAAGTATGTAGATGTAGCTCCCCTTGATGTATATGGGGTGGTTTTTGGAAGTCCCTACACATATATGCAAGATATAATCTTCATGTGAAGAGTCAACCTGTATTGAATTGTTAAGGATGCAAAATTGTTCACCACTAACAGACACAAATGAAAGTCATAGATTTCATTGTTAAGTTCTAACCAAGCTAAGAAACTGATTATTTCTAGCAAGAAGTACATTTTTTTTTTTAAAGAGAAAATCTATGTGTAGAAAAGCTAGTAATAGGAAAGGAATCCCTGGAGGGGTGTACTAAGAAATAGAAAAAACAACTAGAAGACTTTATATAAGCATACACATATGTGTTCCAAGAGCGTAAATGGCTACCTCCTAAGAGGGAAGTGGATCACGATACCCAAGAATTGTCAGACTCCACATTAAAAAACAATGGATTATATAGGAAGTTTGTTATAGGGGCAAGGGAGGTGAAGAAACAACTACAACAATTATTAGAACAAGGTGTCATTCGACTTAGTAGGTCACCATGTGGGTCATCAATCATCATTGTACCAAAGGAGGGTTATAATTGGAGGATATGTATTCATTATAGGCCATTGAAAAAAATCACACTCAAGAATAGGTACCCACTACCCAATATTGATGCTATGTTGGATCAATTGCAACAAGAAATCTAATTCAACATGTTGGAATTATGGTAGGTGTGCATGTCGGCATTGATGTCAACCAAGTGGTAGATCATGGTATTGATGAATTTTTGGTGCTTAACCTATTGTAGAAGTATGTAAGGAGATTTTATAGGTGTGTAATGATGTTGTGGTGATGACATTAGCAGATTTGGGTAGTGAGAATCTAAGTTCTCTGTAGGTTTTAACCCTTAACAGAAATTATCTACACACGAATCTTATAATAGAAAATAAACAATAGCGAGAGCATAAAACATAAAACAGATAAACACAGAGATTTTCCCCTAGATCCAAAATTAATTTACCCAGCTTGATTTTTCATTATATTCCTTTTAGTGTTACAACACATATATATACACGCCGAAGCATACATAAACCTCAATCCATTAACCCTGGATTAGAACATAACCATAGCTCCCTTGACTGGATCTACAAAATACCAGGGGCTGAAAACCATCGTACCCCAAAACCATGTGCAAAATCATGCACAAAACATGGGTGGGTTCGCCAATGAGTGGGTATGCACACCAAAAAAAATTTCGCCGGGGCGCTACCTCCCCCCTTGTGACCCCCCTGCTACGCCCGGCGCAACGTACAGCGTGTGGGGCTAGTCTTGGAAAGAATATAACACATACCCAACATTCTCCCACTTGTTGTTTTCTTTCCAAAGGGGGCCACAGGAGCGCTTAGTCATTGGGCGAATTCTTCAACACCCATTGTTTCTCTACACCAAGAGAACTTCTGAGTGCTCACAGACTTCGTCAATGCATCTGCAACATTCTTCAAAGTGTCCACCTTTACCAGCAACACCCTTTTAGCCTCAACTATATCTCTAACAAAGTGATATTGAACATCAATGTGCTTTGTCTTTGAATGATAAGCAGGGTTCTTAGCCAAGAAAATTGCACTTTGGCTATCACAATATATCCTTATAGCTTGTTGCACCAACCCCATACTTGAACACAATCTCTGCAACCAAACTGCTTCCTTGCTTGCATGAGTGGCTGCTATGTATTCTGCCTCTGTAGTTGAAAGAGCCACTACAGACTGTCTTTTACTTATCCAACTGACTGCGCCTCCAAATAGGCTAAACACATACCCACTTGTAGATCTTCTTTGGTCCAGATCTCCAGCCCAGTCTGCATCAACAAAACCATGAATGTCCAACATTCTTTCCAATCTTGGTCTTCCCTGGTAGCACAAGCCATAATCACTAGTGCCACGTAAATATCTGAAAACTCGCTTCACTGTTGTCCAATGCTCCTTCCCTGGGTTTGACATAAACCTGCTCAATACTCCCACTGCATGTGCAATGTCTGGTCTAGTACAGACCATTGCATACATCAGGCTACCCACTGCACTTGCATATGGAACATAAGACATATCCTCCTCTTCTTCTTGTGTCTTGGGACACTGTTCAGCAGATAGCTTTGCACCTACAGGAATAGGAACACTCACCGGTTTACTATCCTGCATATTGAACCTCTGCAATATAGTCTCGACATAATTCCTTTGGTTTAACCAGAGCTTCCTTTTTTCTCGATCTCTCTTAATTTCCATGCCCAAAATATAGTTTGCGGCACCAAGATCCTTCATGTCGAATTTGGAGAACGGTTGGGTCTTCAAATCTTGGATAATTTCTTTGTCATTTCCAATCAACAACATATCATCCACATACAAGACCAAATAAATAACACGGTCACCAATTAATTTAAAATAAACATAGTGATCCTCCTTGCTTCTGGTGAAGCCAAGTCCCCGTATATAGGTATCAAATTTCCGATACCACATCCTTGGTGACTGTTTTAACCCATACAGAGACTTCTTCAACCTGCATACTAGTTCTTTCTTACCCTTCACCATAAAGCCTTCAGGTTGCTTCATGTAGATCTTCTCTTCTAGATCCCCATGAAGAAATGTTGTCTTCACATCCATCTGTTCTATCTCAAAATCAAATGCAGCAGCAACAGATAAAAGTAATCTAATAGAAGTAACTTTGGCAACAGGAGAAAAAATATCACCAAAATCAATTCCCGGCACCTGGGAATAACCTTTTGCTACCAACCGAGATTTGTATTTCTCCACCTTGCCTTCTACATTCATCTTCTTCTTAAACACCCATTTTCTCCCAATGGGCTTCCTTCCAGCCGACAACTCCACCAGATCCCATGCCTCATTTTTGTGCAAGGATGCCATTTCATCAACCATGGCCTCCTTCCAGATTTTTCCATCCTTGGAATCTACTGCCTCCCTGACAGTTCTGGGATCATCATCAGTTATAGTTAAGGTAAAACCTAAACAGAAAGTAGATAGACTATACCTTTCTGGTTGCCTTCTTTCCCGAACCGATCTTCTCAAAGCTGGAGTTTGTGGCTCTTCCTCTTCCGAATCTTCTTCTGTTGTAGAGTATGATTCATCCTCTTTTAGCTCAAATTATATCTTCTCAGGTTCCTTTGGTAGGACTTCATGTGTAACAACATCTTTCACCTCTCTAAACACCACATCTCGGTTGTACACAACCTTCCTTGTTTCTGGGTTCCAAAGCTTGTAATCTTTTAAACCATCCTTATACCCAAATAAGATGCACCTTTCAGATTTATTATTCAACTTGGTCCTTTTCGCCTTTGGAACATGTACATATGCATCACATCCAAATACCCTTAGATGTGAAATATAGGTTTTCTTACCAGTCCATACCTCATGTGGATTCTTATCCTCTAACGCTGATGAAGGTGATCTATTAACTAAGTAACATGCAGTCTCCACTGCCTCTGCCCAGAATTCTTGTCCTAACCCGATACCACTGAGCATGATTCTTGCCTTTTCGATCAACGTTCTGTTCATACTTTCTGCAACTCCATTTTGCTGAGGTGTGTATGGAGTAGTCTTATGCCCTGCTATACCACACTTCTTACAAAAGTCTTCAAATTCCTTCTTGCAGAACTCCCCACCATTATCTGTCCTTTGCACCTTTATCTTCTTCTCTGTCTGGTTTTCCACCAGAACCTTAAATTCTTTAAATCTATCAAAGACTTCACATTTATTCCTCAAGAAATATATCCATGTATTCCTTGAGAAGTCATCTATGAATGAAACATAGTACATAGACTTTCCCAGTGATGGAACTGACACAGGTCCAAACACATCACTGTGCACAAGTTCTAATATCTTGTTCGTCCTCTTAGCACCAGAAGGAAAACTCACCCGATTCTGCTTCCCATATACACAATGTTCACAGAAATCGAAATCTAGAGAGCAATTAGACATACCTTCTACCATACCATTTCTATGTAGTATCCGAAGGCCCTTCTCTCCAATATGTCCAAGCCTTTGATGCCATAGCATGGTCTTTTCTCCAGAGATAGCTAGGCTTTCCGCTCCACTTTCGGGAACCACATAACTATTACACCCATCAATAAAAGTGCTACATTGTAGCTTATACAGAGGTCCCGGTCCGAACTCACTGCATTAATACTGATTCTGAACCATCTTCTGGCTCTTTCTCGGAACATTGTTTTTTTACTGCATCATCCATGTTGGCAAATTAGATTGCGGCCCAGTAAGAATATCACCGAACACCGAAGTATTCCTAATCCTTCCTTGCGGCTTCGACTTGACCTTTCCACGTCGATGATTACCGCGCTTCTATCATCCCCCTAGGAAGACATCACCACCATCATGTTCATAATCGCAGAATCACTCCAGGTAAGGTAGTGAAAGGATGCCCCGAGTCAATCAAGCATTCATGATCTACATGTGTATTTGAAGAAGAAGCCAAATACACATCCCCACCTTCATTTGAGGTGGTTTTTGCCTTTGCAGAAAGAGCATCATCAGATCCCTTTCCTTTCTCAGGAGCTTTAGATCTGCACTCCTTTTTGTAGTGCCCTTCCTTTCTGCATTTCTAGCATACCTTTACAAACTATCCAGGAGATTTATATCTCCCTCTAGATTTGGATCTCCCACTCGAAACCTTATTCTTGTTTCTGTTTTGGGACCTTCCTCGTACAGATAAGGAATCTCCATTCTGTCCCTCCATATTTATCTGTCTCATTTCCTCCGACAACAAGGCTGAGACAATGTCATAAAAATTCAAGGTAGTTGTATTGCTACCTATTGCAATAACCAAACTATCCCACGAGTCTGGTAGAGAACACAACAAACTGATGCACTTATCTTCATTTGAGATTTTAATATCAACAGATGACAGATGAATTACCACCGTATTGAAGGTGTTCAGATGCTCTGTCACTGAGTCTCCATCCTTCATCCTCAGGTTATACAGCTTTTTCCGCAGGAACAACTTATTCACCGGAGACTTAGATTGGTACAAATTCCCAAGTTTTTCCCAAAAATTCTTCGTCGTAGCTTCCCTAGATACATTCAACAATACTGAATCTGAGACACACAGCCGTATTGTGCTCTTAGCCTTTTGATCCAGTTTCTTCTAGTCTTCATCTAACATTGTTGTTGGTTTAGTATCTGGATCTACCGCAATCCATTGATCTTTACCCACCAGCAGATCCTCCATCTTAAGCTTCCACAACTCAAAACTCTGACCATTAAATTTCTCGATCTCTATCTTTCCGCCGCTCGCCCTCTTCTTTCACCACAATAATCGATCCCGCAGATCTCCCACTGAACAGGGTCTACCTCAGGCCTGAGCAAAAAACCCTCAGCAGCAAAGGCATCCCCTTGAATTTGAAATAGCTCTGATACCAAATGCAGGTTTTAGCCCTGAACAAAAATTATCTACACATGAATCTTATAACAGAAAATAAACAATAGCGAGAACATAAAACATAAAATAGATAAACATAGAGATTTTCCCCTGGATCCCAAATTGGGATGACCAGCTTGATTTTTCATTATATTCCTTTTAGTGTTACAACATATATATATATATATATATGCTGAAGCATACATAAACCCCAATCCATTAACCCTGGATTAGAACATAACCGTAGTTCCCTTGACCGGATCTACAAAATACCAGGGGCCGAAAACCATCGTACCCCAAAACCATGTGCAAACTCATGCACAAAACATGGGTGGGTCCACCAATGAGTGGGTCCGCACGCCAAAACAATTTTCGCCGGGGCGCTTCCCCAGACCCCAACAGTGGGGGCTGCCTCCCCCCTTGTGACCCCCCTTCTGCACCTGGTGCAACGTACAACACGTGGGGCTAGTCGTGGAAAGAATATAACACATACCCAACATTCTCTAAGTGTATAGAGACTGTCACAGTCTTAAAACTCTCACCAAGCAACACTATCATATTGATGCGGCCTTGTCACATAATTCCAACAACATTTGTTACAATATTCCAATCCAATGCTTCTGACACTTCCTATAATTGAAAAAAAATAAAAAAACATAATCTTCTACAGTGGAATTTTCCCATGATTTTGAAGAAAGAGTAGGTTGATATGGTCTTAATGGTGGAACATAGTTATGCATATATCTGGTCATCAAGAAAAATTTGATTTAGTCACAAAACTTGTGTTGAATAATTGATTACTTGGTAATGGAGGACCTGGTCGATTTATTGAATTGGTCATCAATTAACCGTTGATAAATTAAAATGGTGTAAACATGTGCACATTTAGCTGAGACACTGTGAAAGTAATGAATGATTAGTGGTTCAATGTATTTTGTAGTGTTTCATCCTAATATTGTCTGAATGCCTTGAAGTGTTATATTTTTATTATTGATTGATCTCGTCTTCTCCAAAGGTGTGAATTTACTAATTCATCTAATAGTGTTGATATTGTTTGATCAAGTATAAAGAGAGAATTGTGTGTTACATTGTAGTGATCCTCTATGTATTGATGATCAAGTAAATTATTAAAATTTGATGCATTGTTTTTTTCATGGGTTTGATGAGGTGATATTGAGAGTCTAATGTTTCTGTGGCAGAGAAAATTTGGTCGAGTGTGCACACCAACTAGAGTGATGGTAATTTGAAAGAGAGGAAGCTAGTGTGATTGGAAAAATAATCTTAGAGCTTATGTGAATTGGTTGAGTTTTGGACACAAATAAATTGTGTGCAGAGCATATTTTATTGAAGGATGAGTGACGGAATCTCTGTATAATTTATGGATGGTAATCTAGTGTGGATTTTTGTGTGTTGAGTGCACAAAGAAAGAGTGAAAGGATCAAAGTATGTCGTATGTATCAAAATTGCATATGAGAAGAGTATGAGGAATGAAGTGAAATTTTAGAGAAGGTTTGATTGTATACTTGTACCAGAGATTATGAATTGATTTGTGCATGGCTTAGTTGGGCTAAAATTTTTTCATCTATAAAATTAATATAACAATAAAATAACCTATGATTAGATAAGAGAAAGAGGCTATGCATACCTGTAACTGATGAAGAATTGTATGTAAAGATAATTTACAAAATAGGTTCACATATTGATGGCTAGGTGTGATGTTAACAATTTTTTTTTGTATATGTGTGATATGGTTGAGTGTGGAAGTTTGTGTGAGGTTCATGACATAGTTTTTACTAAATTTGATGAATAGAGATATGTAAGTGAGAGTTTATTTTTTGATGTGCTGGAGAGAGTATTTTTTTTGAAGAGAGAGAGATTTTTGTGTTTGATGTATTGATGTCCAATTTGAAAATGGATGAAAGGGTCACCCATCGTGATTGAGGAGTTTTATGGCTCCAACAAGTGGTGGGTTTCCAGGTTAGGGGGTTGGGGCTTCCTCGCTAGTAACGGGAAGAAAACATATGTACAGGGAGTTAGGGATTCCTAACTGGTATTGGCCAAGAAATAGATGCAGATGGATTTGGGGCTTCCTAGCTGGTAGGGGCCAGCTAAACAATGTAAAATAGTTTTAAGAATAATAAACAAGAAAGAAACATAATAGTAAGGTGTTTTTTTAGCCTTTAGTGTTTCCGCCATAGATACGTCTGTTCTATGTGTTTGTCTCCATTAGTGTTCATATGTGATTACATGCTGTAACTACTTTATTTTTTAATGAATTGGAAAAGTTTTTAAAGTGTGTAATTATTTTCACTATTGATTCACACCCCCCAAGTAGTGATATGTTTCCAACAATTGGTATTAGAGCTAGTTCCCTCAAGTGCAAGTTGATTTTTTGAGGGTAGATCAAGGACCTATGGACAAGAGTAAGAGGAATATATCTCAACAAAGGAAGGGTTACAAACAAGCCATAAATACTTCAGATCCAAAAGAACCTCTCTTTTTTTTTAATCAAGGATGCTAACGATAACCATCAAGGAGAATCAAGTTTCGCATATTTCTTTAATCATGGAAGTGATGGTCATTATACATCTAGTTTCCCATTTCATTTTACAAATAGTGATGACGAAAGTCTTGATAATATTGAGTTGGAAGATGAATACTAGTCAATTGAATTTTGTTCTCCAAGTGCAAAGGAAGCTTATCGTCAAATGGAGAAATCAAGAAAAAAAAATGTGGAAGATGAAGCCCAAGAAAATCTAAACCAAGCCTTGTCTAAAATATAAAGGTCCTCAATTGAAAATAAAGATTTGAGGGAAATACTTTTTATATTGGAAGGAAGAGAGAATTATTTTAAAGAATAATTTGTTAACTTGGAAACCTAGTTGTGGGAGGCAAGGACAATTGAAGAAGGAATGAGGAAGAAGTATAAAGAAAAATAAAATCAATATGGAAGTTTGGAAGATGAAGTGGTATCCTTAAGAAGTGATAAGAAGTAATGTTCTTTCAAAGAAGAAATTATCATATTAAAAAATTAGTTGGAAGAGTGAAGGATAATAAAAATGTAATTGGCGGGCGAATTAAAGAATCAGGCATTCATTGTGAAAAGCTATAAGCTGAGGTAGTTTCAACAAGAAAGAGTTAGGATAAATAAGATCTAGCTCAGAGAAAGCTATAAGAGATAAGGAAGAAACATTTATAAAGTCTAAATAAAAATATGGTAACAACATGGTTAGGAAGCAAGCAAGAAATAAAAACGAGAATAACCAACAACTAAGAAAGGAATCGCTCCACATTAAGAAAATCCTTTATACCTTTATTCATAGATGTTGAGTGTTTTAGCTTTCATAAATTTGGACATGTTGCAACAGATTGTAGAAGGAGAATTATCAGATCATTCCTCCAGAATATCCAACACTAGATGTAGTTGAAAAGGAAGCACCCTCAAGAAAACAATCAAGGAATATTGTTCTCATCATGGAGATCATATACAATCACTTATGACAATCATTTTAATGGTTATTGTTACTCATGTAATGAATTTGGCCATAAGGTTTTTAATTTCAAGTTTTATGCAAAAATGAGTAGGAATATAAGGCATATGAACAACAAAAAATATAAGTATTTTCCTCCATTCCTTGGTCACATAAGGTGTTCTGTGTGTCACAATCTTGGAATTATGGCTAAAGATTGCAAGATTCCTAGACTATTTAACCCATCCAGTCAAAAGGAGAATGTCATTCAAATTCGAATAAACAAGAAGCTAGAAAGAGACGTGCATGCCAAAGTCAACCCATAAAAATTTGGAAGAAGAAGGAGAAGAAAGAGACTGCAACGAGAAAACGAGGCTTGCACAATCTCTAGGGGAGCATATGGAAGAATATTCAGATTGCAGGACTGAATATTGCAGGTGTATCCATAGCCAAAGCATTCTGTGTGGAAATTTCTACATGTTAAGAAGGAGGTGCATGAGCTCAAGGGGATATGCACAAGTATGTGTTGTAGGATCATTTTTTATTTCCATTTTTGAATGATATATGCAGCTATATTTTGTGAGAATATTGTGGAAAAATGTTGCATTGCTAAATTTGATGTCAACTCAGCTTTCTAATGACTATCCTTTTGATGTTAGTAAATTGTTGCAAGGAATTTTATGCTACTAAAGTTGTATTTGATGATATTATTGTGATAAGAGTTTTGATAAAATGGTTGTGAATGATGATATGAGCATGAGCATAAATTATATTAGGAGAGAGTTTTCAAGGCTTGAAGATAATTTTCTAGAAAAAGTGAAGAGATGCCACATGTTCAAGGGGAGCATTTAAGGGAGCATTTTAAATGCTCCAATGGACCAGTTGATAACAACATTATGATACTCATGGAGGTGCTCATCATCTTCCTCATGTTATATATGATATTATTTTATCATAGGGGTTATCAATGCTCCATGAGGACGAGTGTATTCTAATAGAGAAAGTGATGGATATTTATGATGATGCTCTATATGGCTGAGGAAAGAGATCACGTGAGTTTGGATTTGTACAACTAGGATCTGCATGGAAAAAGCTATATTGTTGTTTTGATGGTTCTGTATTCTTGTAGAAATATTTGTACTCCATTGCAATAATGATTTTCTAGTTGCTCATGTATCACGTGATAGATAGTATGTTGGTTATTTGATGAATTTCTTCACCACTCACTAATGCTATTGATTGTTGAGGTCAACTCAGGGTTTCAATGTTGATGTTTTTATTGGAGAGGATATTGTGATAGGATGATTGGATATGAATCAATTGTAGCTATTTCATTGAGAGAGTGTTTTTGTATTGAATCATTTGTTGTTAGTGATGTTATGCTTTTCTTGCTTGCTGACTTGTTGTCGAGAGCTAGACTTTGTGTTGTATGAGTATCGTTGTATGTTTTTTAGCATCACTGATGATATAGTTTTGTATTTATGAGGAGGATTATTGAATCATATTTGTATATTATGTTGTTGTTTAGATCATATATTATGGTCAATGTGTTGAAAGAGATTATGTATATCTTTCATGTGTTATCATGTGATATGTATTGTCATTATATTGCTACTATTGTGAAGAGCACATATTCTTTCTTATTGATGTCATGTATTGCTACCAAGCCGTGTAAAGCTAAGGGGAGGTTATATTATTGAGATAATTAGGGTCATAATCATGCTTATGTGGACTAAGTATTGAGTATCATTGCTACAAGGGTATCTTGCTGGGATGTTGGTTGTTAATAAGTGATTTTGCAGGATAAAGTTTGCATATTTGGTATGGATCACAGAGAGTTACCTTTTCCATTAATTTAAAAGGGGGAGAGAGAAATATTAGATGGATTGGTGTTTGCAATAGGTTTCCATCAATGCCAAAGGGGGAGATTGATGTAATTATGGAAAGTTTCCATGTTGGAAATGATGTCAACAAGGTGGTGGATCATGGTCCTAATGAATTGTTGGTGCTTAAATTGTTCGAGAATTGTGTAAGGAGGTTTTAGATGTGTGTAATGAGTTTTTGGTGAAGAAATGAATAGATATGTGTAGTGAGAATTAAATTTATCCATATGTATAAATATTATCGCGGTCTTAGCACTCTCATAAAGTGGCACTCTCAAATTTTCGTACCCTTGTCACATCATGCTAGCAACACTTGTTGCATGCTTCCCAGCGTATGCCAACGACACTTCCTGTAGGTGAGAAAAGAGAAAAACCACGATGTTCTACAATGAAATTTTCCCATGGTTCTGAAGCACGAGCATGTTATCTTGTCTTAATGGTGGAACAAATTTATGCGTAGATATGGTGATCAAAAAGCCTTTGATTTGGTCATAAAAAATGTATCAACAGATTGATTATTTGGTAATGGTGGACTTGGTTGATTTATTTAATTTCTCATCAGTTAACCATTGAGAAATTTCAATGGTGTTAATGTGTGCACATTTGGTTGAGAAATTGTGAAAGTAATGAATCCTTAGTGGTTTAACTTGGTTGGTTTCATTCGATTCTGATTTGGTCTGAACACATTGAAGTGTTGTAGTTGTAGTAGTGATTGATACACTCTTATCCAAAGGAGTGAATGTACTAATTGGCCTAATCGTGTTGATATTTTTTTTATCATTTATAAAGAAATAATTTCATGCTACGTTGTGGTGATCCTATACATAATAATGATCAAGTAAATTATTAAAGTGTGATGTATTGTATTATTCATAGGTTTGATGAGGTGAGATTTGTTAGAAATGTGTTGTGATTGATGGAAAAGGTAAGGAAGATGAAGGAAAAATCTAAGATGAGCACAAAGTACGCTCAAAGCATAGTTGGTGAATGTGAAGGTTCTTTAAAGCCATTTTTAGCTCATAATACCACTTAAAAAACAATTGGGACCCACTTAAATAGTTAGATATCGAATAGATATTTCCCATGGTATGTGGAAGATAAAAAATGGCCTCCTCAATTTTAAGTTATTTCCAGTCAAAGCTGAGGACCCCAAAGTCAAATGAGTAGAGGTAATGTTGGCTGGAGAAAATTTGGCATATGCTTAAGTTTGGCACACAACCAAACATAGGATACATGGTTAGTAGAGGAGCTAAAGGAAGATCAGGAAGATGTGGCTTTGATAGCAACATGCGGAAATAATTTTATATTGACCAAAGGTGGAGCCACTTTAAAGAATCAAGATGACACCATCCTCGCAGGAGTACCCCAAAAGGTTTGAAATGCTCGCAGAAAGTTAAGAAAAAGATGACATACAGTCGGGAAACATGGTGCAAGGAAAAGGTGCAACATAGTGTTAATAAATATTTTGGTACCCTTAATATTTTATAAAGGAATTTAATGCAAAAACACAAGGCTTGAGACCCTTTTCTCTCTCCTCTCTCACAAGAATGTGGTAGCATTTTAGTGGACAATGATGATGTAAGCATGATGTCAGGCAAAGGGACATGTGGCATGCAAATTTTGGCGTTTTAGGTAACCTAGTGGGAGAGATCCAAGTGACACGTTTCACACTCTAGAGGTACCATGTGGTCTAGATGACATAATCATGATGTTATCCCATAGGTTTTATCCTAGATGGTTTTGAGCAGTGCACAAGCTGAGGTTGTGGGATAATTCGACGTTAGGTGCACGTGGTAGTTTTCAGTAGACCTTGAGCCCAACTTTTCATTTATTGGTTTTTTCATGCAGGATGCGACCAACTAGGAAAACTCATTCCGATCCCTAGACCCTTGAGGTGTTTATGAAATAATGTTGGGGAAAAGAAGCTAGGGGCTAAGCCTTAAGGACTAGGACTTGCTACTATGTAGCATAGAGACCATGGTAATGGGTGAACTGTAAAAGAAAATAATCCCTTAGTGTTTAAAACAAAAAGAGGCCCACAGAGGTGTGTTTGGAAATGTCTTTATGTAAAATCATTGAGGCCAAGAAATGTTATCTATGGAATTGTGGCAGAAGAAGTTATAAATTGATTTTAGCATTGAAAAAAATATTTAAGGACTCTTCATGAATGAGTTGGGAACTTTGACATTTATGCCATATTTTATGAAGTGCAAAAAAAATGGACCTACGTCTTTATTTTGGTGCTTATGCCAAATAAAGAACAACACTAAAATTGATAAAATCTAGCATGAATAGGCTATTGAAAGTGTACAGTGTCATGGACATATTTTGGTGGCAAAATTGGCATATTAGCTAAATTTGGAGCTCGCCAGATTTAGAAAAATCCTTGTTAAATCGTGCAACTCACCAAAATTGATGAAAACAATAGTTTAACTCAGCTTCTCTTAGAGAGAAAACAAAATAGTGCTTGAAGAATTAAAAGGCACATTTAAATGACTTGACAGAAGCAATAAAAAAGAAAAAAGAAAATATTCATGCAATCATTCAAGTTCAAGAAAACAAAAGTTCATTAGCTAAAAATATTAGTCTGAAACCTTTATAAGAAGAACAAATGAGCAAGGAAAGGGCGTGCAACTAATAAATTGTGTGAGCATGTTGGTGATGTTGTTGTTTTGTTTAGTAATGAAATATTGTTGAAGGTGTTGGTAATGGTGGTTTTGGTGAGTGTTTGAGTGAAAAATTGATTTTTTTTAAAGGAATGGATTTATCATTTGAGTTTGAAAATATATGAAAGATGAATCATTGAGGTCATGCAAGTTGTAGCTTGCAGATTAGGGGTCATTTCTCCTTCCAGTATTTGTTGGTAAATTTTTAGTGGTTGAAGCTCATTCCAATAGGACCGGATAAACTCTGGGGTTGAAGCTCCTTTCGGTTGTAGCTAATAAATGAGGGAGTAGTAGTTTCCTTCTGGTTGTAGCCAGAATTTTTTTTAACAATAAGCAGTAGCTTGCCTTGTGAAGGAATTCAAGAAATTTTTTAAGAATCACTCTGTACTATTTTTGCTAGTTATGTTAATTCTTTCCATGTTGATATGAATTAATTTCTGAAGTATTTCTTGGTGTCCTAGTATCATTGTAAGTAAAATAAATTGTTAAAATTCATACAATACAAATTCACCCCCCGTTAGTATTGTCATGGTTTCTAACTATTGGTATCAAAGCAACCAAGTTCCTTCAGTTCCACTTTAATAGTGGGAAGAAAGATCAAGGACCATAATAAACCAAGAAGGAGGATTTACCAATAGGGAACCCATGTTAAATGGAAAAATTTATGTGTTTTGGAAAGTAGGGATGAATACCTACATTTAATCACTTGGAGTTGATGTGTGGGATGTTTTGGAAGAAGAATATCAAAAGCCTCTAGAAGTTATTACTAAAGATAAGTATATGGAGTTCACATGCAACTCTAAATCCACGAATGCCTTGCTTCTTACCCTACCTAAATTATTACTAGTCAAAGAAATGGATTACACAACTACCAAAGCTATTTGAGATAAGATGAGAGGCTTCTATGAAGGAGATAACAAGGTAAAAACACCGACACTTCAAGGTTTTAAAATCAAATTTAAGTCTTTAAAGATGCATGATGATGAAGATATTGCAAAGTACTTCTTAAGATTTGATAAATTTATAAACACCATAAGAGCAACCTCTTATGAAGGAGATCAGGTAGTTGATGTAAAGTCTTCCAATATTTTGTTCAATAAAATATATGAGGTAAAGATCATTGATTTAAGGATTGTGAATTTTTTTCAAACTTGTGGAGGAAAGGATTCTATAGTGGCTTTTGCACGCACCCATGGTTACATTGCTTCAGGTGTGTTCAACTTATTTCGGATTCATTTCAACAATTTTTCTCTCACAATTGAAATAGTGAAGTTCAAAACAATTCAGAAATAGTGGAAGAAAATTTGAAGCATAGGAGATTTTTTGTGTAATTTACTAGCATTTTCAAAAATTGTGAAAGAAGATTGCATATATTATGTTGTTGAAAGTTATTTTAGAATGACTAGTGAAAGCATTTTTTTATCAAGATTTTTTTTCTAAGCTGATTTATGTTATTTAACACTTCACTGTTAGAAAGTATATTTGATACCTAATATACATAAGAAATTGGCAAGGCGAGACAGAAGAAGATAGGTGAAAGGAAATTCAATGTTTGCGGAAAACACATCAATCAAACAAGATAGTGGAGTTAACGTGAAGAGGGAATTGACCATCCTATGTGTTATAATAGATTTTCATGTTGCTCAATAGAGATTGTGTTTCTATTTATGCAAGAGACCATTTTTGTTTCCAAGCCTTGACAAGTGTTGTTGTTTTTTATTGGGTTTCCATAGGAATTTTTGCGTGGTTGCTGCCACGACATTACTTGGGGTAATTAACGGTGTTGTTCGAGTAATGAACCATGGAATTATTATGAATGAAGTTCTTACCACATGGGATATTAACAAATTTTTGTCTGAAAATTTTATAATTTTTGATGAACTTGTGCAATTATAGAGATTTTGATAATTATGTGAAATGTTTTGCTGAAGTAGAATGCAAAGTGATAATGTATTACTGTTTATGTATACTATGTTGAGTAAAATTTGAATTATTCTTTAAAAATTATTTGTGGTATGTGTGTGTGTGTGTGTTTAATTTTTTTGAACGTGATAAGATTGTGTGGATTATCCGAATAACAACATATATTGTAAATATTTAAGAAAATGTGAAGGGATACGAAGACATAAAAGTAAAGAAACATAGTAGAAGATAGTGAAATGTAGTGAACATGTAAATATGGAAGTTTTATTTACAAGACATAGTTAACCAACAAAAAATGTACAAGGAAAACATTTTGAATGCTCTAAAAGTATAAGTAAATTGGGGAAATTCATATTCATGGAGCAATGGCATGAATATAAATTTATGTCAAGAAAAAAGGAAATGCCATGTAGGTTATTTTGTTTTTTTTTTTCACAAAAATTAAACAAGGAAGACAAATTCAATCCTAAATGCAAGGTGATGAGTGGCATATACAACACCATTTGAGATCTAGGTGTGGGATACGCCCGAGGTTGTGTGAGTGCCAAGTTGTTGGAAAATATCTCGTTGCATCCCTTTTGTGTGTATGGATGAGGATACACATGAAATTATTTATCCTACGGAGTAGTTGAAGAGTTGATTGCAAGCGATATAGAGGAAAATTGTGAGGTTGTGGGAATCTGTGTTGTATTTATTGAAGAGAAACCTCTTTGTGATATATTTCATGGCAGAAGTTGTAGAGTTGGGAGACATAATCCATGTCCATATTTTTATATTCAAAAGAACAAGAATTTTATAAGTGAATATTGAAAAATAGACGAAGTGAATGTGATATATAAAAGAGTAATAACAAGTATTGAAACCGAGATTAATGAATAATGAAAAGTAGATGAAGTGAATGGGATATATAAAAGAGTAATAGAAAGTATTGAAACTGAAATAAATGTAGAGTAAAAGCATGTCAATAACTAGGAATTTTTTTTAATAAGAGAGAAAATTGAATATGTGCAAGTGTAGAGTTAGGTGAATCGCTAGTAAAGGAATCCTTTATGGATGTTGTTGAAAAGATCTTGAGGCAAGGTATGCCTTTTATTATTTTTTGACAAATGACATAAGGATTGTCTTGCATTTGTGAGTAGCGAGCGAAGGTAAAAGCTGGAGAGATACAAATATAACTCAATGATCTAACTCTAGATACAATTGTGAAGATTAGGCCTTGGTGATTGATATTTCCAATGTTGAATGTTGCTTTTTGGAGGTTCATGCCTTGTGATTTATGGATTTTTAAGCCCCATGCCATGCGAAGTGGTATTTTGTGTGATAACCCCTTGTTATAGGGGGAATTGGCACATAATTTGGATTTGAAGCATCCCATGGTGGACCTTTGTAGCGAATGAAATCGACAACAACAAATGATGGTAGGTTGTGGGGTTTAGAAGTAGTTGTGTAAAAAATAGAACAAATTTCCCAAGTCCTCCATTAACAAGGCCTGCTTGAACCCATATATTCCTTGTTAAAATGATTTGTTGTCTAATGAATAGGAGCAATTTTGCATCAAGTTGATCATATTATTGATTAACGGAGGAATGATGTTTCCTTTCCTCAACATGGCAATGTGCAATTGAGATGTTCAAAATTTTTAGCATGTATTTATTGTGTAGTGTGACAGATTCATTTGTTGCATAAAGGTGCATAGAATTGTGAAATTTTTGTTGCTCGACATGTTGAAGGACAAATTTTGGAAATGTCATGAGCAGTTTCCAATCATCCGTTGTAGGGGTTTAATTTTGAAGTTTGGAGAGGAGTTGGTGAAATGCAACTTGTTCAGGGCTTCTTCCTTGCTAGTGAAAGATAGTTGAAAGTGCGACAATTGTATCAAAGATCATTTAGATAGAATTTCCACGAGATGTGCCCACAAACATTGGTGTATATTTTACTGGTGGAAGTTGTCTAAGGTCACTAACAAGGATTATAGATCTTCCATAAAACATGTTGTTTCTATTGGATTAGAAAGCCTCGTGAAAGCGTTCATGAATTTGAGCAAGCATTTTAGGGCCAAAGAATACTATTTACTCAATGAGAATGTATTTGACATGTTGAATTTGTTCTTGAATATTCATGAGAGATTTACCTTCCAAAGGTTGCATGGATGAGAGGGGGATGTGAAGGGAAGAGTTTATTGTTAGTGCATTTATTTGGAATGTGGAAACGCCGACTGGAGCAAGCAATAATAGAGAGTTTTATCTATTGGTAGAGTTAACTAGGAACATATCTTCGAGGCAGTTAATGAGGAAATATTTTCCAGTCCTAGGAGTACCTTGGATGATCAATTTTAGTGTGATGGAGGTGTTGTTTGAAAAGTGGGTAAGTATGATACTGAAAGGAATCAATTGGTTTTGGGATAAGGAGGCAATGGAGTGTGTATTTGGAGAGGGGAGATGGCATAGTTGTATGGAGGAGAGGTCAAATTCTATGAATCAAATGGTGGTCTTGCAAGTTTGAAAGGATAAGAGAATGGGCCCAATTATGATTTGCATCAAAGTCATGGTGGCAAAGCATGTCAAGGTCGTAAAAAAGGATGTTGTTACCTGGGTGGAGTTTAGAAAGGAATTTTCATTCTTTCATGTCCATGGAGGGTGATAATTCGTTCCAGGATTATCTGCATCGTGAGAGTCAACAGGAGGTGGTTCTTCAGATGCATGTTGGACATGCCATGCATGATATGTGTGTTTAATTTGTTTCCAATATGCAATAATTTTCTCATCACTTCTACCAATTTCGTAAGGTAGCTTGCAACAAGGGAAATAAAAGAGTAGTTCACTCCAAAAAAATTATACATACTATTCTGCATCTTCAGAGGGGGTGGAAGTGTACTGAGGTGAGATGCGAACGACCATGGGAGGGAAGATACATTTCCATGGTGATGTTTTGCGACGAGAGGAGAATGACCAACAATGTGCGACTTCAATCAAAGACAACTACTCAAGTGAAGGGTGTCTTTGCATGTGTGAAGTGATGAAGCGTGTTGTTGGTTGTTGGCCATCCAAGTTATATACAACACATTTTAAAACTATTTTCTTGACATTAAGGGAGACAAAATAACAACTACATTTTGTAAGGGGGATTTTTTGGAGCATGTAGCATGTTTCTTGTGATCCAATGTCCCTATCATCCAGTTCTTCAGTCAGGAATTTGCATCAAGAGGAAAAATTTTTGCAAGGCATAAACAAGACATCATGACATGATAGATCAGGTTGGAAATCAATGTTGGCCCTCCAAATAGTAAGCTTGTGAAGGTTGTTGACTTTAAGGATGTCATCATTCCTAATAGGGCTATATTTTTTCTAGCATAATGCATCAATGTGCATGGAAGAGGATTTGGGTAGCTCCCAACGAACTCCATAGAGACAAGATGTAGTTGTGTTTTTTTTGTTTTGATATGTAGAGGAATTCCATTTTGTGTCTCGTTGGACATAGTTGACAAGCTCCTCATATTTTTTTAGCTCGTTGGAGGTGAGGATATAATTTGTTGCAAGAAGGAAAGGATCATGAAGCATAGATTGATGTATTCCTATATTTCTCTGTTGGATGGATCGAGGGTTCCAAGCAATCACATATCAATCAAAGAAATATTTTATAGTAGCAACGCTGTATTCATTGGTTTAGTCAAGTTTGTCCATATTAGGTGCATTTTTTAATCGTAGGAAACCATGTATATGTGTATATCCTCTATGCAGTCATTCATACCTGAGAAAAATAAAATAGAGAAAGTAATATTTTTGCATGAAAACAGGTACATAAAATTTCAAAGGTAATTAATGGTTGAGTAATACCTGCACTAGTATTCCTTTACATGAAATAATTTTAGTAGGGCTTCTTCTAAAAATATTGTGAATATGCAGTGGATTTATTCAGATGCATGATGTCTTTTTTCAACAATGTTTTGGATTCTCCAACGAGGATGATCGTGTGCATGGAATGGAGTATTAGAAGGCATGACCATGTGCAAGTCATGCCATTTGGTATCTACTGCACTTAGAGTGAAGAAGAAGGTAGGGTTGTTGAGTTGAACTATCATGTCACTGAGTTCCCCTTGAGCCTTGGTTTAGAAAGAACAACTTCTATGGAGTGAAGTGTTCAATCGCATAATTTTTTTGGGAATTGTTGAAGGAGGAAGTTGGCGGAGGTGGTCGTGAAGGTCAAAAAAAATTTCTGGCAAGGTATCTGCAAGGTCCCTTTTAATGAATACAGAAGTTGTTTCTTGACTACAATGGCACATGATAAGGTTGTATAGGTAGTAGCAAAATCTAGGATGTTTTCCAAACCTATTGTCATGGTAGCACATTAGGTGAAAAGCGTATTCTTTCATATACAATTTTGTGATTCTTTGTTGGGTTAACATGGTAGATCATGTGGGGAAGAGGGTGGGGAAAGAGATGGAGAGGAGGCCCTCAGTGTTAGTATGCATTGACTATGGAAAGGCCAACAATGGGCCATTGAAGAAAATGGGTGGGAGTGGAGTTAGAATACTCTACATAGGAAAATATTTCATTGATCTCAGTTTGGGTGTTTGATGACCTACCAGGTCTATGAATCCACAATAGGTAGCTCTAAAACACTAGGATACACTACAAGTCTAAATAAAGAGACCTTAACCCTTCCATCTCTATTATATTCATTAATCCTTGCGCTCATATCACTTATGCATAAATATGGAAGGATTAATTTCAGGGTTTTGCGCTATATCGAATAACTAAGCATGAGTAAGGGAACACATGAGCATATCAACCCTCTGATGCTTAAAACCCATGTGTTAATTTACCTTCAGTCTTGCTGAATGTGTGAGAACGTTGGAGGTGCGAACAATAACCCGAATGCTTGTTCAGGAACTGAACTGCTAGAATAGGAATAGAATTATGGAACAAGAATAGAACTTTGTGAATAGGAACAAAACTGTTGTTTCAGGAACGTATCATCCTTCATCTCCTACTCTGTATACTCGGTGATAATACAAATCCCATACAACGCTCACTTGCTTTCTCGTAGAACAAGTTTATCCAAATCTATAATATGAGTAACTCGATTCTTCACATCGAGTCCACTCCCGAGGTTAAATTTTGATCTGGGAGAAACTGCCTCATTCACGCACTCTGTGGATAGGTTCAATCCATAGGACTGCTTCCAATCCTTGACTTAAAACGTCAATCATGACTACACTCACTTTTTATATTAACACATACACTATGACATATATAACTATTAGAAATTACAACAATCTATAAAATTTCTATCTTCATAAAGAAATTGATTTACCTCGGAGACTAATCTGATTCTACGATCTCTGTAAAAAATCTTTTAATCCTTCTGCGTTGAAAATTCTAGCACCTTAACAGAGACAAAATTTTATATTTACGTACAGATTCTTCAATGCGGCATCTTAAATTCATAGGCATACACATCAACCTACAATGCCAACAACACTCCTATATGACTTCTCAATCACGTTGCAGAAATACAGTTCCAAAAGTTCTTGGTCCTCCATCAACACTTCCCTTTGACATCGAATTCACCATTCAAACTCCATTAATCAAACCATATTCACGTACTCATGCAAACCATACTCTATTTTAAATCCCTCTTGCACACAATTCAATTGGATTTCTCTTCGACTAGCTTCACGGGAATATGAATAGATCGATCCTTTATTCCTAAACTTTGAATCCACTCATATTGTGCCACCATATCTCTCAGTTCTTCTCATGAGGTTCTAATCCTCCACACAGGAGTTGCGTATTCTTGGACTCTGTCTTTTCCATGCATTGATTTCAAGATTTCAGAAATAACAAGAAGTCTTTGTTGCATCGTTAATTCAATATTAAAATTTTTCAAGCGAGGATTAACATAATCATACATATCCCATAGCCTTGCATATGTATCACACAGAAACAAATTCAATTTCTCGAGCAGAGACAATTTCCAGTTATACAGACATAACTCATTCTTCAAGGATTGACTTCATTCATATGATAGATTTATTTTAATCCATCATAAAATCCATATAGAAATACAAAATGCAATTCATCAATTAATATTCACAGAGATAATGAAAAATAATGAAAACTTCCTCATTAATCAAACTGTACATATACTCACAATCTTTGTTTAATTCATATTTCTATCCATGGCCTGATTTTCTTCAGTTGAAGTGGCCTCTCTTAATGCCTTTAAGGCTTACAAAAATATACAAAATGATTATGTAACTAATTATGGTTTAGATCCACAATCTACTCAACCATATCCTAAAAATCCTCTAAATCCACTTTTGGATCAACTAAACCCTATTCTATGACTTCGTAATCCCTAAGATATGTACGAGATATTCACAAGTCTAATATCTCTCGTATTCTCAATTATGTGAGAATATTTACATTAAAAACCTCACACACCTATTTCTCACTCAAATTATTAAAAATATAAAAATTTCCTATTAATAAATTAAATTCCATATCAAACATTACACCCCCTAAGTCAACCAAAAATACAATGATTTTTCGAGCATGATGCTCCTGCATCAGACTCCCAGAGTTGAAAACATTCATGATCTCATGATCATGTGATTTCATATGCCGATGAAAACCTATAGGGTCCCAAACCTTAGTTTGTAATTGTCCAAATTCTCTGCACCTTTGTTGTTGTTGTTTTTCTGGTATCTTCTGGTTCATTTTCCTTTCTTCAATCATCTTCAAATTCTGATTGATCATCCTTTCTGTTGTGATATTCTTCCATTTGAATTGTCCCATTGTTAACTTCCACATTTCTTCAATCACAAAATCAATTTATTTTGTTCCCTGATTGCTTTCATTAACATCTTCTTCTCCAATTTGCATTTGCTTCTTCTTATCTTCAAATTTTATTACAGGAATTAAAGTGTCTGTCATATTTCTGACTGCATACTCATCCAAATTTTCTTCTCTGCTAGCCAATACATTAAAATATTGGAAACTATTACATATCTTTGTCCCAATCAGAGCTTGAGACACTCCTTCATTTCTGACTGCAATCACAAGGTCATACTCCGGTTCTTTCAGAAAATACTCTGGAAACTCAATTTCTCTTTATCACCTCACAAGTACTTCATCGTCATGTTTTTTATAGTCTTAAATGTGTTCTTCTTCTTTCTTAGCATATTTCTGTAGCCGTCCACCCTCTTCATTCAATCTTATGATTGTATTCTCTTTATCCCGAGACAAATCTACCTCTCCTCCTTCTTCAACACACTCTGCATTACTCTCTTTCTGTAAGCCCTCTTCAAGAGCTACCCTTGCCCTGCCTACTGCATTAGCATGCTCCTACAATTTTTAGTCATCAATAAAATTAGTCAAATTGATTGGCTTCCCTCTCTGAGACAACATTCCTTCATTATTTATCAAAATAATATTTCTATCCTCCATCTCCATGACAACTTCAGATGATTGTCTTCTCCCATTAAGTAACTCATCAATAAACTCCTTCTACTGCAACCATTCAAATCCTTCCTCATATGAGAGGTTTTATTCATCATATTTTACTTCAAGATCTTCATCCATCCTGAAGACATATTCAAAAGGTTGCATATCTCCTGAAATACCTGCAATCACACACAAATTATCAGTTTTAAAAACACAAGACTTTGTGGTCTCACTTGATGCTTCCACCATCAGGTCTTCTTGCTGTTGTAAATCCTTCATATGATTCAAAAGATCTTGTGTAGCTTTCTCCTCTGTATCTTAATTTATTTCAAAAAATAATGGGCCATGTTCTGGTTCCCATACCAAAAATTCCTCCTCATACTCATTTACTCTGAGTAACTCTTCTTCCAGTTGAGCATTCAATCTATGCTTCCACTTCACTTGAAATCTATGCCATTTGAATTTTCTTCTAATAATCCAACCATACCTCTGGTCTTCCTTATTCCTCTGTAACATCTTCATTAATAACTCAATATGGAACTTTATCTCAGTTTTCTCTCTGTCAATATCTTCTTAACTCTTTCCCATGCCATTTTCCTTGGAATCTTCCTTCTCCTTTCTGTGGCTTCTCCCCGAACCTTCGAAATTACTATCAACTAAAATATTTTCCTCCTTTTTGAACTTCATTTTTTCACTTTTGGACTCTATTCAATCCCATTTTTAGCAAGCCTTCATACCTTCCATCCAACAATGTAAGCTCTCTCTCTACGCTTCACCTCTTGGTATCTTTTGGTTCTCTGTCTTGGAACCATATTCTGAGAAACTGTCTTGCTCCTCTTTGCTTCTGCAACTTAAATCCACTTTCCTTGAGAAAAATCTTGTCCTCTCTATCCAACCTTCATATGGAACGTTTAGGTACTTCACCACCTTCCTTGAGAGTATACACTTACTCTGTCTTCAAGAATGCAACTGGTTATTCTTCTTACCATTCCTCTTGTTCTTATTTTTCTGAGATATTCCCTCTTTGTTTACGACCTTAAGTCCGCAAACACAATCCTAAAACCTAGAGTTAAAAATAAAAATATACCATATCACCTTCAATATCTCTTCATGATATTTTTCCACCATTCATCTGTACTTTGAATGGACTATTCCCTGTTCATTTGCCTCTGGAAATTCTCCTTAAGAGTATCAATTACTCCCCATATTTTTCCACACTTTATCTTTGTGTGCCTACTACCTATCAGATTTAAAATATGATCCTTTATTCCTGCAATCAGAATTGTATTCTACATATACAACTAGTGTTTTTCCCAAAAGAACTTTTACTCGCTCCGATACCAAAACGGATTATCTACCAAGTCTATGACTCCAAAATAGGTAACTCTAAAACACTAGGCTACACTACAAGTCTCAAGAAACATACCTTAACCCTTCCATCTCTATTATATTCATTAATCAGTGTGCTCATATCATTTATGCATAATTATGTAAGGATTAATTTCAGATTTTTGTGCTATATGGAAGAACTAAGAGAGATTAGTGGAACACATGAGCATATCAACCCTCTGATTCTTAAAACCCATGTGTTCGTTTACCTTCAGTCTTGCTGGATGTGCAAGAGCATTGGATGTGCGAATAGGAACCCAAGTTCTTGTTCAGAAACTGAACTGCTAGAACAAGAACATAATTCTGGAACATGAACAAAACTTTGTGAACATGAATAGAACTGTTGTTTCAAGAACATATCATCCTTTATATCCTACTCTGTCTACTCGGTCATAATAAAAATCCCACACAACACTCACTTTCTTGACCGCAGAATAATTTTAGCCAAATCAATAATATGAGTAACTCGATTCTTCACATCGAGTTCACTCCCGAGGTTAAATTTTGATCTGGGAAACATTGTCTCATTCACACACTCTATGGAAAGATTCAATCCACTAGAATTCTTCCAATCCTTGGCTTACAGTGTCAATCATGACTACACTCACTTTTTAGCTTAACTAATACACTCAGACACCAATAAATATTAGAAATTAAAGCAATGTATAAAATTTCTATCTTCATAAAGAAATTGATTTAACTCTGAGACTAATCTGATTCTACGACCTATACAAACAATGTTGCAATCCTTCCGTGTTGAAAATTCCAACACCTTAATAGAGACAAAAAAAAATATTTACGTAGGGATCCTTCACTGTGGTATGTTAAATTCGCAAGCATACACATCAACCTGCAATTCCAACAACACTCCTATTTGAATTCTCAATCACATCACCGAAATACACTTCTGGAAATTCTTGGTTCTCCATCATCACTTCCCTTTGACATCGAATTCACCATTCAAACTCCATTACTCAAACCATATTCCTGTAATCATGCAAACAATACTATGTTTTCAATCCCCCTTGCACACGGTTCAATTGGATTTCTCTTCGATTAGCTTCATGGGAATGTGAACAAATTGATCCTTTCTTCTTAAATTTTGAATCCACTCATAATGTGCCACCATATCTCCGGGTTCTTCTGATGAGGCTCTAATCCTCCTCACAGGAGTTGCGTATTCCTATACTCTATATTTTCCATGCATTGATTTCAAGATTTCAGAAATAACAAGAAGTATTTGTTGCATCATCAATTCAATAATAAAAGTGTTCAAGCCAGGATTAACATAATCATAGATAGCCCATAAACTTACATGTGTATCACACAGAAGAGAAAAAAATAAAATAAAAATAATAATAATAATAATTTCAATTTCTCGAGCAGAGATAATTTCCAGTTATACAGAGATAACTTAGTCTTCAAGGATGACTTCATTGATATGATAGATTTATTTTAATCCATCATCAACTCCAGATAGACAAAAAAACTAGAATTCATCAATTAATATTCACATAGATAATGAAAAATAATGAAAACTTCCTTTCATTAATCGAATTGTACATATACTCACAATCTTCGTTTAATTCATATTTCTATACATGGCCTGATTTTATTTAGTTGAAGTGGCCTCTCCTAATTCCTTTGAGTCTTACAAATATATACAAAATGATTATGCAACCAGTTTTGGTTCAGATCCACAATCTACTCAAACATATCCTAAAAATCCTCTAAATCCACTTTTGACTAAACTAAATCCCTATTCTAGGAATTCCTAATCCCTAAGATCTTTATGAGATCTTCACAAGTATAATATCTCTCGTACTCTCAATTATGTGAGAATATTTACATTAAAAACCCCACACACCTATTTCTCATTCAAATTATTAAAAATATATGAATTTCCTATTAATAAATTAAATTACTTATCAAACATTAGAGCCCCTAAGTCAACCAAAAATACAATGATTTTTCGAGCAAGATGCTCCTACATCAGTGTTTGGTAGTGTTGAGGCAAAAGAGGATCAGGGGTAGGAAGCTCTTGAAGGATTTCTTGCGGTTCATATAAAGTGGTGATGACATGATGTATGTAAGGGGAGACATCGATTGGGAGTTCATGAAAATAAGAGAGTGCACATGGGTTTACATGGAAATCCTTGTATTAGGGATAATTTTCTATATTATATTGCAAAGTAGATAGAACTCGTGATATACTAACTAAAAATTCATAACTTGTGTGGTCAGGACTGCATTTAGTAATGACAAGGATATATATATCTGCGAGCATGCATGGAAGAGAGTTGTAAATAGTAGTTATATCTTGAGGGAAGAAAATATTATGGAAAAAGTACTTGTATTTCCCTCCACGTGCATGGGTCACTTGAATAATTGGATTTGACACGTGCAATAACCATCTCTTCAACTTGAGTCAAGCAAGAGAGGACATATGGTTTTTCTCTTGGGGCCATGTGGTTCGACAAGGAAAAATGATGTGTACATCGTTCAGAAGAAAAGAGGCAACAAGTGCTGACACCACAAAAAAAAATTGTTTTCATGTATGGGTAAGATTTATAACAAATGGAGCAAGTTCGAAGGGTTTTCATGTGCTTGTTGGAGAGGATTGTTTGTGCAATATTGAGGAGTTAAAGTGGAAGAAACTTCCAGGGATGGTTCTATACAAAAGCTAGAAGGTGAGGAAAGAGAATGGTTGGGCGAAATGTGGGTGACAGGTGGAAATGAAGGTGAGAATAGAAGGAGTTTTTTAGATGGATGGGGAGGAAGTTGGAGGATTTCTAGTAGGGGAAATTTGAGAAGGAACATTGTGCTGATTTTTGTAGAGTAGACGACGTCGTGTGATTATTCTATCCTTGTTAATTGTGTAACGCCTTTGTTAACGTGCCTTCTTTGCATCATTCTCGGGAGTAGTTTGCATAGCTATCCAAGAAAGGAAAGTATTGTTAAATGTGATGCATAAGTGAATTGTGGACAAAGGCAAGTAAACAAGGCATGTGAAGGGAGAAAATAGTGTATGTAGAAAAAAAAGTGTTCGTGTGAGGAAGGAAAAAGAAAATTAAATGTATTCCAATTTGCAAGATAAACAAAGTTAACAAAAAAACAAAAATACAAATGAACTAGCAAGCATGTATTTTTGCGATTAAAAAGTCAATATGTAGGATGGAAAAAATGAGCATAGAAGCAAATTATTTTCAAAGCTGATAGAGAAGGATGTTGTTTTCTCCTTTGTTTGTCCTAGGTATTAAGTTGTTTGGTTTTCTGTTTTCTGCAAGAAGGAAGCAATGAAACATTTGGTGCAAGTGCTATATGAAGGTGGGAAGCAAGGGAAGGATGTGTTGGAGGATGAGGGTTTTTCTTTTTTTGTTTTTCCTTTATGGAGTAAGTCGAATGGATTTTATCACAAAGTGTAGAAGCATTAAATTTGTATTTTATTTTGTTGAAGTGGATTTGGAGTAATAAAGGAACCGGTGGGAAACATAATGTAGGTAAATAATAATATGTCTTTAATTATATCATTGGCTAGTGGAATGTTGAATTTAATATTAGTTGTATTAGAAATTATAAGGTCATCTAAGTTTGTTTTGGATCTAGAAAACAATACTTATGTATTACACAAGTATGAAAAGAAGTAACTATGCATGATTTCCTTATTAGAACATATCCATATGCATATGTGTATTTTAAATATGTCAATGTGGAAAAAAATCACATGAGAGAACCAAGAAGGTCATAGCAATGAATTTGAGGTAACACCCATGTATTTATTAAGAAAATGTACAAGAGTAACAAGCATTACCATAGTTATTTTACTAAATAGAGAACTTTTTTCTCTATGGAATAGAGAACTTTTTTCTCTATGGCCTGCGCTGTAGCCTCCACGCCCTAGCTCCCCCATCACTACTCACATCTCAGTCTCCCATGGCCCCTCCGGAGTCCATCCCAGAGGAGGCAGCTCCCCTTGACCATGCCTCGGCCTTCTCAGCCCTTGTCGCCTCCCTAGATCCCCCACGCCCACGGCTTGCAACATTGAAGTTTGTGTAGAAACTGGATATAATACAAGAAGTCTCTCTTCCCCCAGAAATCCATCGAATGGAAGATCTCTCCCTGGCTGAGAAAGGGCTTGTGGGACAATTTATGGGCCTATGGCCTTCACCAAAGACTGTTCAGAAATCGTTTAAGTGTAACTGGCTGGACAAAACGCAAGGAAAAATATCCATCAAATTCTGTGGCAGGGGATTTTTCACCTTTAATTTTGAAACTAAGGAATATAAAGACATGATCCTTCGAAATGGCCCCTACTTCATGGATACCAGGGGGCTCTATCTGAAAAAATGGACGCTAGATTTTGATCTAGAGTTAGATGTCCCAAACGTTGTCCCAGTTTGGGTTCGGCTTCCCCACCTTCCTCTTCATTGCTGGGGGGACGACTCTGTAAGAGAAATAGGGAATGCAGTTGGAAAGTTCATAGACAAAAGTGAACTGAATGAAAACATACATGCCCGCACAAGAATTTTTGTTGAGGTAGATCTTGGCAAAGGACTTCCGGAAGAAATCAAGTTAAAGGTGGATAATTGAATGAACATACAACAATTGGATTATGAAAAACTGCCTTTAAAATGCAAGGTATGTCATGAATATGGTCATTTTGTAAATAGATGCTCAAAATTGATTGAGATAGAAAACTAAAGCAACTCTGAACCCTAGTGGGAAGTTATCAAAATGAAAAAACCCTCCTCCAATTCTAAAAACATGGTGCCTCAGACCTCTCATCCACTCCCTTTGTTGGTCGGCCCTAGAAACCCTACTCCTCCCGAGCCCTCATTGGTCTCCTCCCAAACCTCATCTGAACCCATATTGACAAACCCCTTTTCTGCTCTGGAATCTCTGGAAGAATATCCCCCATCCCATTCCTCCCCCCCGCCCCCATCTCCCTCTAAATCATCTCCCCCCTCATCTTCTGAACCTTCCTTCACCCGGATCATCACAAGAAATGTAACTAAGGATATATGATCTATCTTGGAATTGTAGGGGATTAGGGCATTCCAGGAGGGAATCTTGGGTCTACACCCTCAACCCTTAAGCAATGAAAGCTCTCACATGGAATTGTAGGGGATTAGGGCATCCCTCTAAAACCAATGTCCTAAAAGACCTCATCAAGCAAGAACAACCAGACATAATTCTCATACAAGAAACCAAACAGGAATAAAATGACATGGAATAAATCATAAGCAGACTCAAGCACTACTCAGGCACAGTTGTAGGATCTAGAGGTGCACCAGGAGGAATAGCTTTAACATGGAATAAGAGCATATGGAAGCATCAAATAATCTCAAATACCCAACACTAGATAAAATCCAAGATACAACATTTGCAAGAAGACATTGTAATCACAGTTTACAACATATATGGGCCAAATCACTATCGTGACAAAGAAATGTGTTGGCGTTCTCCAGGCAGATATGGAATGTGTAGGCAGTAGTAACTTTATCATTGGAGGCGACTAAACTTGGTTATGGACCCAAAGGAGAAAAGAGGGAGAAATTTTACTCCTGACCCCTCAAGAGATCAGCTGGAACACATTATGAGAGATCACGATCTGGTAGATATAATACCAAGGAATCGAAATCACACCTAGAATAACTGCAAGATTGGCCCAGGTAACATAATGGAGCGATTGGATTGCTTTCTTGTGGTAGCCTCCCTCATCACCCTTCGAAATGTTTCCACTTCCTCTATTATGTCATGCTCGGCTTCGGATAATTATCCCATCTCTCTATTCTTAGGCGCGCAATAAAATTCTGGGCCCTCGCCTTTCTGGTTTAATCCGCTATGGTGTGACTTCTAGGAGGCTAGAGAAATTGTTGAAAGAACATGGCATGTGCAGGGAGTAGGGTCTCCTTTGTTCATATGGGAGACAAAATTAAAGCTTGTTTGCACAGCTCTTCGAAAATGGGCAAAAGAGCATTATGAAGAACCGGAGTTGAAAAAGAATGATATTAAACGGAGGTTAGAGGATACACAGAACGAAATAGAGGATAAAGGCATCACCAAGGAAAAGAAAATTCAAGAGAGGGAATTGTATTAGAAAATGTACAATTCGAGTAGAGAGGAAGAAAAATGGAGGATTAAGTCCAGAAGTCTCTGGCTTCAAGAAAGGGACAAGAATACCACATTCTTCCAAAACCAATAAAAAATTAGAACCTCCAAAAACACTATCACATCTATAAAATACGATGAGGGCAACACCTTAAATGATCAAGTTGAGATCAAATTGGCATCGCACTAGCATCATAAGAGCCTTTTAAGAGAAAAAAAGGGGATAGAGTATTATGAAGATATATTGAGGCACACCTTGACCATGATCACTGAAGAAATCAATGCCTCCTTAACCAAAGATATTGGTGAACATGAGATTATTAAGGCGATATGGACTCTTCAACCAGAAAAAACTCCAGGACCAGGTCCTACCCCTTCCTTCTTCCTTCTTCAGGTCCTACCCCATATCCTTATGAAACTCCTCTTACAAAATAATCACAAAAATCCTTTCTACCCACATCAAATCATTTCTCCTCGGTCTAATCTCAGAAAATTGGGGAGGCTTCTTAGCCAATTGGAAAATCTCCGATTCTATATTTCTGGTCCAAAACGGCATACATTCCAGTATGAGCAAATTGGAAAAGGGGTTTGTGCTAAAACTAGATCTTGCCAATGCCTTTGATAGAGTCAGACGCTCCTTCCTCTACTCGGTCTTAAGAAAAATGGGCTTCAATGAAGAAATCATTTCTCGTATACAGGCTTGGATCTCTCCTCTAGTTAATGGGAGACCAGGTCCTTTTTTCCAATCTTCTAGAGGACTTAGACAAGGATGCCCTCTTTCCTTGTTTCTCTTCATCCTCATGGTTGAATCCTTCAGCAGAGCTTTGGACTTCAATCACAGAACGAGATTATTTACTAGCATAAAATTATGCAATGGAACAAAAAACATGAATCACTCGCAATTTTCTAATGATACCTTATTTATGGGAGGGGCCTCAAGCATAGTTTCCAGAATATTCCAAAGCCTACTTAACAGATTCATGCAATACTCTGGAGGAGAAATCAATTCCTTTAAAATATGCATATCATATTAGGGGAGTTTTGAGGTCTAAAACAAGCCTCCTAAGGAAATCATAAAATAATAGCTAAACCAATAAAATAACATTTATGAATTTGCAATTCACTTTTTGCACCACATTCCATGTAACCATGGTTAAATTCAATTCAAAAGTTGTACCAAAATAAAATTAATAAAATAATCGTATTGATGTGACTATAAATAAGAATGAGCTTTCCAAGAATAAGTCATTATCATTGAACAACTAATGCATTTGTCCTTTGTTCTTAAATAACTTAAAATAAAATATAAATATAATTTCATAAATTCTTAGTTATATAATATAATATTAATAAATAATTATATTATTTAAATTATAATAACATGAAATCAATATTATATATAAAAATAATATGATATGATATAATAAATGTAATATATTATTTTGAGTATGAATTTTATATTACATATTAAATTAAATTGATTTATAACATAAGAAGAAATAATACATAATATAAAAAAACATATAATATATAATTTATAACATTTTCATAATATTATATACAATAATATATAATATTAATATAATCATAATCAAATGAATTGAGTTGTAGATAAAATTAAAGAAAAACAAATATTGAAATGGATTCAATTTATTTTTATAAGTATAGTATAAGATTTATATACGTTGAAATTTAAATTTTTTTGCCCCAAATTATGTTGAACCTAATATACCTTTTTTCAACATACAGAACTAATATACATTTTTTCATCATACAAAACTAAAATGCCTTTTTTATTTAATTTTAATATTTTTGTATTGCTATTAATATTATAATAATAATATTTATAGATTTGATTTATCCTAAAATTACAAGGTTACATTTTATTTATTTTGATTTCATATGTATAATATATATGTATAGATATTAACTTATAATTAATTTAAAATTGTAATATTAAATAATTTGGGATGAATATATAATTTAAAAATAAATATATGAAAATATACAAATATAATATTTATTGAAAAGTGTGTAAAGATATGAAGATTGTGTAGGGATATGCATTGTTTCTTTCAAAAAATATGAAATGACAATAATAATATTTTATTCAAAAAATGTGAAATGACATTTATTATAAGTACTTTACTTTATGACTTTAAAAATACTTAGAACACTACCATGGTTAACCATGAGTGTTTATCCACCATTGAGAATGTGACAAGTAAGTACTTTTAACTCAAGCAATGCCACCTCAACCATTAGGGATGATGTCATCCCCTAAAATGTGATTGGTTCTCATAAAATGAATTTTGATTGTACATTTTCCTTAGGAGGTCAATTTTAGACCTCAAAATTTCCCTAATTTGGATGGAATGCTACTCAGAACATTATTCATAGCATAGCTCAAATCTTTGGAATCCCATACAAATGGAACTGGAAATACTTCAACTATATCGGGATGATAGTAAGCAACGGACCGCTGGGAAATGAGGTGTGGAACATCACTCTTGATAAGATGAATATTAAAATTCTTTAGTGGGGAGCCTCTTGGCTCAACATGGTTGGGCACTTATTCCTAATAAAATATGTCCTTTCAACACTTTATCTATACCATTTCTCCTTGTTGTAAGCCCCAATCAGTATACATAACAAAATAGAGATCATCCTTAGGGACTTTTTGTGGCGAGGAGGAAAGCAAAAAAAAAAAGAATAAATGGAGACATGTCACTAATATGTATGAAATGGAGGCCTTTCAATTCACATTCCACAATTACTGAATCTGGCCTTTGAAGGAAAAATTGTTTGGAGGCTTTTAACAGGGCAATCGTCCTGGTGGAAAACTTTTCAGGAGTGAAAATACCTTTCCGCCCCAAGACAATGCTTATTGGACCAATCCATTCCTAGCATACCATTTTCCCACATTTTGTCTCTCTGCAAGAAATTTGTAGCCTTCTTGCGTGACCACATTTCCAAAGTTCTACATGAGGGCCTCAACATCGACATAGAGAACGATAAGATCACGGGGAATCCACCTCTTGCCAATGATTTGGGACTCCTTCACATTAAACATCACCTCCAAGGGCTTGGCATCAACACTCTAAATCAAATCTATAGCTAGAATGAAGCCAATCGTCTTTGGGATGGTTGGATGCTCCCAAACCTTCCTCCACATCTCCACAACAACATATCAAAGCTAGTGATTATGCTCAATGATGCTGCTCCCCTGGAAATGGGAGAAGAATATGGTTTTAGATGGGACCCCACCAGGTCCTCCTACTCCATAAAAGTTGGATATGAGATCCTTCTTGGCGATCTCCCATCCTCTCCACCGTGAACTGTCTGGAAGCATGTATAGAAATCACAAGCACTTCCCAAAATAAAAAAAATTCATTTTCACCTTAGTAAGAGGAAGAACTTGACTGCAGACAACCAGCGAAAGAAGGGCAGCCAGGGGGGCTCCAGATGTCCCCTCTGCAATTTTGTAGAGGAATCTATACAACACCTCTTTCTTACCTACCCCTCTTTCTCACCCCTCCCCTTATCATTGAGGTTGAAGCAAATACCTGTGTTACAGACTCCATAGATATGTATAAAAAGAAACATCCCTACACCAAAAATAAAAAAATCATAATCAAAAGAATCTGGGGCATTGTACCTTATGTTCTCCTTTGGAATACATGGATTATGAGAAACAAAGTCATCTTCCAAGAGAAAAAAACTTGTGTGAGAAAGGTTCAGAGCAAGACCTGGAGCCTAACTGTTGAAACCATCCTTTCAAAGAAAAACAACTATTTCAGTATTAATGATGTGCAAGTAGAGGAAAGACAATCCTTCAGATGCGTGCTCAACCACCTCCCTAATTACCAAAGGCCTTCAACAAAGCAACCAAATAATAATGATAAGTGGAAGGTAATACGAAAAGAAAAAGAATTCTTAGAATGGCTTAATGGTATCCATCGACCTAAGCTCTTCTTTGATTGTGCATTAAAATCAAATCTCAGAACATCTGGCATGGGGGGCCTCATCATGGATGAATATGGTAATCATACTGTTTCCTTTGAATGGGGCTTGGGAATTATGTTGAACAAAAAGGCAGAATCATATTCCTTGATGCAAGGTATACAATTAATTAAGAAGCTCAAAATAAAAAATTTACTGGTCTTCAGAGATTCCTCCATTTTCATCTGAATGATGTTTAACTCCTTAATGTCCCACAACATTGCTCTCAGCAGAATCATAGTCAGAAAACAAATCCTGGCCCAAAGTATTGGAGATTTAGATTTCTACCACATTCTAAGAGGCAAGAAAAAAAAATATGACTCAACCATCTCAGCCTTCTCCAATTCCCTTGGTCTTGTCTCTTCTCAAGGTACCTCTGAAATCACCCCAATCCCTTGAATTCCCCATGTCCTCTCTTGTCATGATGGTCTACTTCAATATTTGTTCCTTCTCGATTTCATACTCTATCCTTTGTGACGGCCACCCCCTCCCCCTCTCATATCCCGTGACTCTATCCCCCCCACTCTTCTTATCCCCTCTTCCCTCCTCCCGATCCCATCCTTCCTCTCCCCTATTTATACCTCTCCCTATCCCTTTGCTCCATTCTCTCTCCCCTATTATCTCTTCAATTGTGTGACCCATCTCTCCTACTTTCCCGCTCCTTTTTGGCGATCTCTCCCCCTAGCCTCGGCACTCATGTGTCTCCCATCTGTGTTAGGTTGTTATCATCCTTCTAGGTTGCTATCATCCTGCATATTTTTTCATGGACCTTTCCTGCCTTTGCTGGATCCCATATCCTCCTCTCCCCTTGCTCCTCCTCCTCAATATTCTCAGCAATATTTTCCTCCTACAATCAATATGAAAAGTGAGATTTGTTTCCATTGCTTCGCCATGCAAGCATAAATGAAGTAGATAAAGGCATGGATCAGGATCACTCAGGAGAATCATGTCTCAGACATGAACATTCTCAACTACAGAGCTCACTCACTCACAGAACAACTGAGAGAAGTCAACAACCACTGTGTTCATATTGAAGAAGCTCTGGAAAGCCTCCACTACATGATGGAGAAAAAAACTACGCCAAGCACAAGCACCAAAAATGCAACCAACACTAACTTGGATAACACGAGCGAGCAGAAAAACCAAAGGGGCTAAACTCGCTCCATTCCTTCTTCAAGGATAGGGACAACTTTTCTATTTTGTCCAATGTCTTTTAAATTCACAGTCAATTTTTTTTAGTTTGTTAGGATTTATAAAAATTCAGGTGTTAAATATACTAATAGAAGTCACTTCTCATAAGGTTGGGTTTTTTGTGTGATACCCCTCCTCTGCTGCACTCTTTGTAACTCAGATGTAATGGAGCTTTGGCTCCCCTTTTTTTTGGAATATAATCAACAACCGACTTTGTAAAAAAAAACAAGTATTTCCATAGTTGAAGTTTACAGAAAGTAGATAAGGCCATAGTAATGCATGTGAGATAATACCCATGTATTTATCATGAAAATGTACAAGAGTACCAAGTATTTCTGTATCATAATTTTTAAAAAATTAGTAGAGATAGAGGTGTAGGAAGATAACTTAAACAAGGCATGCAAAATTTTACATTTTTATTGCATGCATAGAATAGTTTAGATGGAGAAACAAGTCGGGAAAAGGGAAACGAAGTGGTAATGTAGCGAAAGGATTCGAAAACAAAAATATGACTTTGAGAGTAGTGAAGGGTAAAAAATAAAAGGTCATAGGTGTTCCACGAAAAGGGTGTGCAAAAGGAAGGCAAAGTCTCAACAAAAAAGGAGGGGAAACAAAGGTACTTTTGGTTGGAAAACGACGTTTTTGGAAGGTGTAGAGATGCATTTTATGTCATGCAGGAGAAGGGAATATGCAAAGGGATAAGGGAGCTCTTCAGAGTGCATGAGGGTTGGGAGAAAGTGCTCAATGCCATTGAAAGTGTATGTTCTAGTAGAAAGTGTGAATAGGAAGTGACAGTGTTTTATCTTGATGGTGATGTCGCAGATTGTTTCGGGTTCTTTTGAAAGGAGGAGAAGGTCCTTTCTCGATATGCCCAAGAGCTCAATTGTAGCATCACTGAATGCAATGAAATTTTCCAAATGGTCATTGTGATATTGCAATTCAAGTCAAAGTACATAATGGTAGTCACATTCGAGGAAGGTACCATTTCATTTTGTGCAATGCCACATGTTGTGAGATTGTTGCATAGATTTCTTCATGCATTTTGTGCCATCAATGTTAATTGGGCATGCAAGGAAGTAAAAAGCTTCCATGTCAATTTTGTAGTAGTAGCACAGATGAAAACCCACAGAGTTTTCTCAGAGAAAGGCAACTTAAGAATTCCAGAAATTGTATTTGTTTTGAAGGGCCTACTAGGGGTCCCTATGTATTTTTGGTTGAGCGAAGGTGTGGATGCATTAATGCCCAATATATGGAACCATTATTGGAGTTGGTGTTTTTCAACAAGATCTAGGTCTATTATAAGGGAAGTGGTGGGAATATCTCCAATAGTCTTTACATTGAACTCGACGACACGACCCCCTTTTATTGCAAGGACCAGAGTGGCCCTTGAGCCATGAAGATCCGAAATATTTTGGCCTTTTACATGCCACTATACACCCCATAATGTGGCATCAATGCTGCAGCTTGACATGTCACGCAAGGTGATTTTTTTCATAGGATTATCTATGTCATTACGCCAAAGGACGATCGATGCAGGAGGGGCTGCACTAACAAGACGAATAAAATCAATACTTGAGTTGATAGCTGCAATATTTAGTGAATTGATAAGGATTAAATGGAATTTATTGGGAGGTATTGATTTATCTTCATGTATGGACTCAGTGACGATTGATGTAGAGAAAATGAGTATTTAGAATGGTTGGTTAAGATGGTTGTAGCAAGGAATAGGAACCTTTATGGTGTCATTTTATATTGTGTATAGTCTAACCACTTGTATGAGAGAATCCAAAGAGTCTTCCATGTCATTGGAAGTAGACAGGTGTATTTAGTCACCAGTACAGTGTAGAATGTCAAACCCAAGAGATTTACCAGTGCCATGTCTGTTTTTGTATTGACGTATTGGTGTTTTGGCAAGGACCCTGCCTTCTATAGATCAATATTTCCACGATTAGCTGAGTGCCTTGAAAGGGAGAGTTGTTGGACCAGGAGCACTATACATACCAAAGGCTGCAAGATGGCCCCATATTGGGGAATTTGGCGGCAATGTAGAGGCGCTTGTCGAGGATGAGGTGTCATGGAGTACTTGTTCAGCCGGAATAACAAGCTGGATTGGCTCGCCAATCAGAGGTGTTGTACACTGGGTAATTTCAAGCTCGGTTACACAAAGCAACTTGCAAGAAAGAAGAATCTTGAGAGAGGAGGGGAATAGGAAAATAAAAATAAAATAAATAGATATTAAAAAAAATACATAAATGGATAGGAATGCAAGGAAGGTAGGAGAGGAAGTCGCAACATACAAAGTTTTATGGAAGGATGTGCAACGATTTTTTTTTAGGAGCACAATGGAGCCAAATTGAATCTCCCCAGATGTTGCAAGGGAATTATGCATTGAAGGGAGAAAAACCACTTGTTTATGTGTTCCACCAAAAAGTGAGAGATGGTACTGGGGGGCTGCAGCCCTACCTGGGCAAATTTTCTCGATGGAAAGCACTTGGAGGATTGGTTGTAACTCGGTAGAACCAACCATCAACAATGAAAGTGCATTGCTAGTGAAATTTGGATCCATTTTGCTATGAATTTCCACTGGGAAAGAGGAACTACAAAAAGATTTGAAATATAAGTGTTCAAATACATAAGTATATTTTGCAGAAAGGTGTAGGAGAAGGCTACAATATAAAATTTAAAAGACATGAAGGAACAAAGATTTTGAAGAAAGAAGTGTGTAATATATAGAAGCATGGGGAAACATATTTTGGAGATAATATTTGGTTTTAAAAGTTATGGAAGATATATGCATGACAAGTAGATTTTTAATTAGAGTTGAAATTTAAACTATGGCAATATTTCAAATTTACAAGGACAACACTACTAATCCATGCCTTTTTATGTATGATTAAAATAGATTGTTTTAGATATGTGATAAGTTGTTCCATATATTAAACATGAAATTGGGTAGGATTGGAATGGGATACGAAAAATGCACACAATCCACTAGATATGTGATTTTCATGTCAATTAGGATGGCCATGCAAAAAATTAAATCCCTTTCCCATTGGCAGAATTTGAAGGAAAATAGTGCAACACATACCCACGTAGTGTTCTAGACATGGAGCCAGTGGAACACAGAATTTCGTCACATAGAGCATTTCGTAAAATTGCAAGTGCTAGGAAAATCTAAAGTTGGTTAAAAATAAGCAAGGAAAATATAATTTACCTTAAGAAAATAGCATAAAATTTTTAACTTTCTAATGGATAGTTACAACAAGTAAGTTAAGCACATATAGAATAAAAAAATTGTGACAAAAAAAGGTTAGTGGGTGTTTATTAAATTGGAAGGAAAAAAAGACTATACATAAGATGAGACTCTATTTTAAGAAAATGTATAAGAAGCAAAAATAATGCATGGGGAAATACGAAGACATACCAGAACGAAAGTGATATTTTTTTTCTATACTTGCAGCATGAAAACCAAGGGTTGAACTGCTGCAATCAACACATGTAAGTTAAATAAGATGGAAAGTTTTTGAATTATTCAGGAAAAGAATATTAACATATGTAACATTTGTAACAACAATAAGAAAACTAACCATAGAGAAACCAAAAAAGAATAAAGGAATTTCAGTATTAAACAATTTTGCATATGCATATGTCAATTTGCAAGGAAAATCTTGTCACCATCATGGCATTTGAATATATCAAACACTAAACATTTTTCCTGCACAAATAAATAAGCTACCCATATGGGGGATATATGAAAGAAATATTTAGTGTGCTAAACAGAAATATGCCATGTCAACACATTTGTTGTTCTCTTTTCAGTTTTAACATGGTTAATTTACCAAGATGACGTGTGTTATGTCTCAGGAAAGTGTTATATTCTGAAGTAAATGTAGAGGACTGAAATAGAGGCATGAAGGAAATATTAAATTACAAGGGTGTGAGAGAATGTTATAATAGAAAATGAATCTTGCTTTATAGCAGAAGTCTGTCCATGTCCATGAGCATTATGAGAGATACAATGGACTTAATTTTCAAGGACTTTAGTTTTCAAAGGGAAGTTTGAGGTTGTTGTTGTCATTGGGAAATAAATTTGTTATTTTTTTGTACAGTGATGGGCTTTCACATTATTGAGGCGTTTTCAAGACATGTTTTTTTTATACAACTCATAGTTGAAGGTGTTCATGACCATTCGAATTTCAAAATAATTTTTGTGGTTCGATAACGATACACATAAGAAAAATGTTGCAAAATCCAACGTAGTCTGCAATAGTTTACTGGACAGGATTTGGTACGAGTAGATGGAGCAGGAGCAATATATTTGGTGATATAGGAGACACAAAATCCAACTTCCAAAACAACTGAAACAACCGACCCAAATCTCCCAAAAAAAAACAAATAGTTGAAACCAATTTCTAACAACATAATGGGTAGAAAATAGAACACCAACAACTAAAACCACCGAATTTCTAAGGAAGCCAAATACCCACATGTTTAGATATTTGAATAGTAAAAATAAATCTGATAGGAAAAGTTGGAAGGTTGGACAGTTTGTAATCCAGGAAAAAAGGAGTTGAATGGTAGAAATGATTACTAGAGTGAAAGTTGGATGATCGTACATTGTGTAATCGAGAAGGAAGGAATATCATAAATATTAAAGTGAAGAACTAGACACGTAGATCAGAATGACACATCACATGCCATAAAGAGCGACATGGTGAATTCCAAGGCATATACCATGTGAGTAAGGAGTAGTCAGCCGAGAGAAATTTTGGATAGTTGGATGGTTTAACGATAGGATCCTAATATCCATATTCTATAATATGAGTATAGGAACAATGAATCTAAAAAACCCACATTTGGGTGCTATATATGATGACTCATGGTAAATACCATACAAGACTAATTATGATACATATAACACAACATAATTTAACAATTGTGACGCCACATAACTTAACATGCAAAAATTTATTATAACCCAGGTAATATGATTGAAATGCCATAGGCCACATGTGATGCCAGATGAGAGTGGACAATTGGGTGAGCTTTCAATGAGTAAACCTTTCATATATACCAATAATGAAGGCCAAACATTATTGCAAGGAAAAATAAGAACCTACGTATTTGAATATGGTTCTTTCTTTAAAATAGATATTCGAATATATTGATTTTAAAGAAAGGTGCAGATTTTGGATATCGTTTTGATAGTGAAAATAACACAATATGCATATTTTAGATTCTACTCAATTTTAATTTAACTATCACATTAGATGCCATTTTAGGAGGAGTGTGTGAAAGTTGAAATGTTGGTGCTAATTGGATAAAGGAAATTTTGGGATCTAGATGTTGAGTAGTAGTAAAACATTATGGATTCCAGGTGCCAGGATATCTTTGGGACACATGAAATGGATTTTTAAGCATCTTAAAATGCAAATGAAAGAGATTCCTTAAATTTATACGTAGATGCCTTTAGAAGATATCTTTCAGAAAAGGAAATATCCATGAAAGCCTCTTCTAATATCATTCTGACTTGAAACACCATTTTGACACTACTATAGAGAAGTTAGTAGTTGCCATTGAGGAATTCATTAAAGATTAGACTTTGGAAAATGTTCTTTGCATGGATAGAATGTGTTATCTTGATACAATGTAGCTTTCTCATAAGTGAACCTAGTTCATAGATGTTTTTTTAAGCATGTTTCTTATTATGGAAACTCATTCGAAAAAGAAGCTACACTTTTTTGGATATGTTCCTCAAAGAAATATTAAATTCCAAAGAAGATAAATGAAAAAGTAAATATGATGAATTCAAAACAAAATCAAAATGAAGAAGAAATAAGGGACTTGAACGACCTTGAATATAAATTTTATTAGAAGCTTAAAGAAATGAGCATGGATAAGAGGAAAATAAGAACTGATATTGAGTAGAAAGAAAGAGAAATTTCGTCAGTTAGAGAAAACGCTAGTCTCACCAGTGCCAAAGGGAAAGGATTGGTTTAGGAATGAAATACATTAAGATAATAATTATTGGACAAGTCCAATGAGTTAGAGAAATGTTTGTAGGAATTGTAGAAGAGAAATGATACATGGCATGAAACTAAAATGGAAGTTTCTAAACATGTTAAGCACTGGAACTAGAGCTAGAAGAAATTCAAAATCCTCCAACTTCTTTTTGAGAATCAATTTAAAAAAAAGACTCACTTCTTCATAAAGTTTAATATTCCTTTGGGGAGATGAATTTTCCAGAGGAAAAACGCTCCAAAGAAATAATTCATAAAGTTGAATATTCCTTTGGGGAGATGAATTCCAAAGAAATAATTCACAAAGTTGAGTGGCTTACAAAATCATGTCTTGGAGTAAATAACACTCTGCTCTCAGGCAAGATGATTGAATGAAATGATGCTAATGTTACTATTAGAAATTTGTTTGAAACAAGTGAGCATGGTGAAAAAACTGGGAAGATTCATTTTAAATATCTAAAAGAAGAGTATGTGGAAGCATAAAACAAATAATGTAGTGTAGTTGAGCAGTGAAATACACTAGAGAAGTATTTGTTGGAAAGCAACCATCTTATTCAAATATGGGAAGAAATACTCGAGAATGTAAATATGACAACATCTATGTGATTAGTTGGTCCATAATTTCAGATTGAATAGATCAATATAGAAATAAGTCAACCCCATAAATAAGTCAGCCCCAACAGGATGCAACTCGTTTGAAGAAAAAAATTAAGAATGTTCATATAATTGGTAATTTATCTCCCTTTGAAAGGAAGACACGAAGAGGAAGAGGAGAATAGAAAGCCTAGAGGAAAATATCTGGGAAGAAAACAATGAAAAACGAGAATATGTGAGAAGCCTTTAGGATCTTAATTTTAAATTTGAAACTCTAAGTGAGTAAGCAGTTCAAGATGCATCCAAGAAAGAGATTTTATGCAATCATATTTTTTATCAACATATGAATGAGTCCCATGTGGAATCAATCATTTTTTTTAAAGGAGTTCAATCATAAAAGACTGTATGAAGATACTATTAGATATGGTTATTGAAACATTGAAAGATCATGAAGGTATCTTCATGTTGAAACAATGGTAAATATCTCAAAGGATGTATCAAGAAACTCATAGAAAATCTAAGTGAATTTTCTAAATAAGTTGAAAAGCTAAAGGAAATATGGTGATGCAAAGATAGATGCCGAAAGAACAAAGACATGTCGGAACAAAAGTAAGAATTTTTATATACTTGCAGCATGAATACCAAGGGTTGAACTGCTGCAAGCGACACATGTAAGTTAGATAAGCTGGAAAGTTTCAATTTTTCATGAATATAAATATTAACATTTTCAACATTTGTAACATGAATAAGAAAAACTAACAACATTATCATTTTTTATTTTTTACACTTTGCGAGTTATCCTCCATGCCTATTATTGGTATCTAGCGAGTATGCAAATTTATCATTCTATTTTAAGCATCAAGATTATAAAAACAATATTATCAAAACATTCCAAGAAAATCCAATATTTTGTAATGTAATAGGTTCATGTTTAGGACCTAAATATGAAAGAAAAAAATAATATCCACTAATAATAAAAATAGGTCAAAGGAGTTTGGAAATATTACAAATAAAAATAGAAAAATAAGAAGCTCTTAGGGCACATCCTTCCTCAGGAAGAAATATAAAACTAAAGAGAAAAACATTGTCACAAAATGGGGGTGGATCCATAATGGCCGAACCCTCTGCCAAAATGCATAGCCTTGAAGATGAATCAATATAAACAAGCCATGCCAAAAAATAAAGAAAGATGGGCAGATCACCTAACCACATTTCATGCCACAGGATTTCTATTTTGCGCTGGCAAACCTCAGGGTTAAAATGTAACTACCCTACTTCTGAGGCACCCCCATTATCATAATTTATTTTGGGTTCACCCTGTCCATTACAGATAAAGGACCAATAGAGCTTAAAGGGCCAGGGAAGCAGAAGAAATTAGTATATGCATGCATGCAAATACTTCTGTTGAAACATTTCTTTTCAAAATATTCGTTTTCGGTTTTGGTATAATGTGTATGGAATTACAGTTCTACCCTGTAGACTCTAGAGGTTACCTCCACACATGTAATGTTAGAAATTTAATATGTTTGTGAATAAAAATATGATTTCCTATCTGTATTTGTGATTCCCTGTAGAGGGATACATAATTTTTTGCAATATTTCCTGTTCATGGTGGTTTACTAGTTAAGCTTATTTTACTGTGCAATAGAAATAGAAAAACTTTACCCTAAACGTACCCAGCCACAACATACTCAAGTCTGCCTTCAAATACTTGAGCCGTGAAACTTGGAAAAAGGTGTTCAGGAATATATTAAATAAGCTATCTCATCTATGTTTTCATTTCTTGGCATGTATCCATAACACTTAGCCACAAAATAGTGGGTAGTAGGAGGAAGAGAAAATAAAATATATTTCATACAACTTGATTTTTTTTTTCTTGACTTAGAGACTACTACAGGTCAGTATATATCCAACGTGAATACCAACGGTTGAACTGCTGCAAGCGACACATGTAATTTAAATAAGTTGGAAAGTTTCTATTTTTCAGGAATATAATATTAACATTTTCAACATTTGTAACAAGAATAAGAAAAACATCATTATTTTTAAATTTTGACACTTTGGGAGTTATCCTCCATGCCTATAATTGGTATATGCAGGCAGGCATGCAAATTTATCATTCTATTTTAAGCAGACCACCTAACCATCTTTCATGCCACAAGATTTTGATTTTGAGCTGGAAAATTTCAGGGTTCATTTTGCAGTGTAAGCTTTGTGTTTTCATGCAGCTTGCAACAAATGAAAAGAGCCTAATGTGTTACTAAAGAGGCTCAAATTTTAGAGTTGATGAATAATAGCTTGAAAGATCCTCAGAATTCCATGAAAAACTTGGAAGACTCCACTGTTGCACTTTTCAATTGGGATGGAATTATATGCGACAATTCTACATGTATGGTCACTCAAATCATATTTGAAAGAAATTTCTCAATGGTAGTTTTCCATCTAAAATATGTGGATGGAGAAACTTGAAGAAAATTCAATTGGGTGGTAATTAATTCGAAGGGAATCTTCTCTCAACCCTTATGAATTGTGTGTTGAAATATTAAAGTCCCTGCTAGCCTTTGAGTAGGAAGAAAAAGAGTATAGAGGCAGCGCAGCAGAGTTTGCGTGTACAACAACACACAGTCAAAGAATAATGGGAGAATCGTAAGTAAGAAATTAATAGTTGATGGGCCGCAGCCACGAATTGCAGGGAAGAAGTAAATTCGTGATGGGCGTAGCCGTTTCTGCAGGAGGACTAAGATTTTTTCGTAGTTCTTGTCTACGGAGAAACAGAGTTAATTAAAACAGTCATTTCGGGCGTTTAAAGCCCTCAACAGCCAAAATGGAGAAAAATAGTGATCCAGGTGGATATTGGTGGCCACCCGCCTATTCCACTTGGGCCCCCACCATTGTCTCTTTTAGTTTTTTAGTTTTGGCATAACTTACTATTTTTAGCGGTTTTTCGGGTCCTGAACTTCCGGAGCCGTTTTGAGGCCCTAAACGACATTTTTTGGGCATCGTGCCTGCAATGAGTATCATTATGTTTTGGAATGATATTCGTGGCGAAATTTGTAGTCCTCGGATAGAGCTTTCTAATGATGTATCATGAACGTCAAACGGGGATAGTATGCCAAAGTTACGTCCCTGGGAAGTTGAAACACCAATTTACCCAAACGGGGCCCATATTTTTGGCGCTTCATCTCCTAGGGTTAGGTTTTTGGATGTTTAGGGTTCTCCATTGTTTCTCAATAATAAATAGGCCCTTGAGCCTCATTGTAACTCGATTCGAGCTGTAGCCACACATCTCTTCTCAGAGATAGCTACCAGTGCCCTAGCTAGTTTTATTTCCATTCTGTCTGTAAGCAAATTTCATTTCTTTGATATTAATGAAATGAAGTGTTATTTCCGCTGCATCTATGTATTTATGGTTATATGTTTATTCTATTGTGTTCCTGCATAAATCTAGATCAGTGGTATCAGAGCAGTCTGCTTTTTCTCGATCCTTCTTTGCATGTCCCCAACGAGGTCCAGGTATAAGGAGCTAGGGCTTGATCTGGTGGAACCTTTGCAAGATCAGCCTCGCAAACCTCGACGGATGCCCATGGGGGACGAAAAGAAAGATGAGGGAGCAGGAGATCCTATCAAAATATTGCTTGAGAAGGCCCTCGAAAAACAAAAGAACGCGATGATGGATAACTTTGCTCAAATCCTTCAACGGTTGCCCACCTGCGGCGCATCTGCATCCAGCAGCCACTCTGGAGGTGTGACTCCTTTTAAGGTACAAATAAATTTTGACATTCCCATATTTGAGGGTCAAATAGACGCAAATTCCATAGATAGATGGTTGAATCTATTAGAAGGATATTTCTCTGTTCATGACTTTTCAAACCGGTAGAAGATTATTTTTGCACTCCTCAAAGCTACCCCCCATGTTAAGGACTGGTGGGAAACCTACTGTGAGAATAAGGACCAGACAGAACCGTCTCTGTTCTCGGCCATAACAACTTGGAATTATTTCCGAGACACCATCAAGGAACAGTACTATCCCGTGGGGAGCTATGAGGACAAGTACATACAATGGACCACGCTGCGACAACAAAGGGATCAAGATGTACATGAGCTGACAAATCTGTTCCATACCCTGCGCACAAAGTTGGGTATCAAAGATTCAGAGAAATATTTGGTGCTAAAGTGTCGTAGCTGTCTGCATAGATAAATTCAGGAGGAAATGGAGTTCCTCGACATCTCCTCGCCTGGTACGGCATACCCATATGATGCCAAGATTGAGCAGAAATTCAAACAGAAGAAGTGAGACTTTGGATCGGCGAATAAAAAGCAAGGGAAATGTGCTTCCAAACCGTATAACAAAGGACAGAGCCAAGGCATGGTGGCTAAAGACAACCCGTCAAAGCCACAAGAAAAGAACAACACCACAAAGCCAAAGAAGGACACGGGAAAGTGGTGTGAGTTCCATAAGAGCTCCACTCACAACACAAGTGAGTGTCGGGCCAAGTAGTCGCTAGTGGTCGAGATGAGGGCTTCTGAGTCAGATGCATGCTCTGACTCCGAATCAGAACCTGAAAAGGCGAATGAAAAAGGGAAACAGATTATTGATGCGGAGCCCAACGCCATTGTTGCCACTACAAAGATCCAAAAGGAGGAACCGGAAGATCCAGAGGAGGAGGAACGTCTCTTCCACTCCCGGATGTGGGTAAAGGGCTCCCCGGTACAGTTCATTGTCGACAATGGGAGCCAAAAGAACCTCATTTCAGCAGACGCCGTGAAGCGGTTGGGCTTGCCGACCACGGCTCACCCACATCCATACACCATCGGGTGGCTTCACCAAGGACGAGATCTCCGCGTCAGCCGGCAGTGTCGCCTTCCCTATAGCATCAAGCCCTTCACGGATGAGGTATTATGTGACGTTGCTCCTATTGATGTTTCTGATGTATTATTAGGACAACCATACTTGTGGAAGCGTCATGCTGTGTATGAGTCTCGACCTCGTGTTGTTATTGTTACTTTGGGAAATAAGTTGTACAGGATACCAGAGGTACCACCTCCTACGGCTATCTCTTTGGTTACTGCAAAACAATGCAGTAAGCTCATTTCCCAAACTAGGAAATTCGTTTTCCTGATGATCCGCCCCCAGGGCAAGAAGAAGACTGTGGCCACGACCTCCAGACAGGGCCCCTCTGCACGACAACAACAAATGGATAAGGTCGTGGGGGAGTACGGGGACATCTTCACCTCACCCACAGGGGTTCCTCTGCACTGCCAGGTCAAGCACCCGATTGATCTGACCCCAGGTGCGCCACTACCCAATGGACCGATCTATCGACGCTCTGTTCTGAAAAATGATGAAATCAAGAGGCAGATTCAGGAGCTGTTGCAGAAAGGTCACATCAGACCAAGTTCATCGCCCTGTGGGAGCCCGATCGTGTTGGTACAGAAGAAGGATGGGACGTGGAGACTCTGTATTGACTATCGGGCGCTGAACAAGATCACTGTCCGGAATAGGTACCCAATCCCACGGATTGATGACCTTCTTGACCAACTCAAAGGTAAAAAACATTTCAGCAAGATTGACCTGAAGTCTGGGTATCACCAGGTACCAATTGAACCCTCTGATGTGTGGAAGACTGCCTTCAAAGCCAAGGAAGGCCTTTTTGAATGGCTAGTCATGCCTTTCGGGTTGACGAATGCTCCTGCAACCTTTATGAGGATGATGGAAGACATCTTGCGGCCATTCACCAACTTATTTGTAGTGGTGTACTTGGAAAACATTCTGATATTTAGCAAGACTTGGTAAGAGCACCTTCACCACATCCGTCAAGTCCTCCAAACACTGCGGTAACACAAGTTGTGTGCCAATTTGGAGAAGTGCATGTTTGGCATGACCCAAGTTCAATATATGGGATACATTATTGATGAAAGGGGGGTGCATGTGGATCCAGCCAAGATCCAAGTCATTCGGGATTGGCTAGCCCCAACCACTATAATAGAGCTTTGCAGCTTTCTGGGTCTTGCTAATTTCTACCGTAGATTCGTGTTGGGATTCTCTCATATCACTTGGCCCTTGAGTCAAGTCACCAAGGGAGGAGCGAGAGAAAAATTCTTTTTGTCGGAACCTCAACAGAAGGCGTTCACAGAATTGAAAAATCGCCTCTGTTCTGCCCCTTGCTCACATTACTAGACTTGCAACAACCATTTGAGATCAAGACAGATGCCTCTGACTATGCTATTGGGGCAGTTCTTACTCAACAGGGACATCCAGTGGCATATCATGGTGAGACATTGTCTGAGACAGTTCGCAAGTATCCCACCTATGACAAAGAAATGTATTCCATTGTGCAAGCCTGTCGACCATGGAAGCATTACATTTTGGGGAAGGAAACAATCATCCACATAGACCACCAGCCCCTGCAGTTCATGCAGACACAAGGGAAGTTGCAGAATGATCACCATCAGAAGTGGTCCACATATCTACAACAGTTTCATTTGAACATCAAGTACAAGAAGGGTAGCACCAATAATGTTGCAGACTGCCTCAGTCGACCACCGGTCGTGGCGCTCACCACCATGCTCAACTCTTGTGGGCACGAGACTTCTGATTGGGTACTTCTCTATGAGAGTGACCCAGAATTCGGCCACACTTACAAGGCACTCTTGGGGGGTACGCAAGTTCCAAATTTTCACCTCCAAGATGCACTTTTATGTCACCTGGGACACCTTTGTGTTCCTTCAAGCGATCGTGCCAAGATGATATGGGAAGCACACTACAGTCGAGTCGCTGGGCATTTCGGGGTCGAGAAAACAGTAGCAATACTACAGAAGTATTTCTATTGGCCGAACCTTCGAAAGGATGTCGAGAAGCACATCAGATCCTGCATTGCTTGTGTCATTGCCAAACCGACCATCAAGAAGCAAGGCCTATATACTCCACTACCTACCCCTAGTCGACCGTGGGAATCCATCTCCATGGATTACATGTCGGGCTTGCCTTCTACTAAGAATGGAAATGACTGTGTTTTCGTGGTCGTTGACAGATTCTCGAAGATGGCCATCATGGCGGCCTGTAAGAAGAATATCACAACAGAAGCCACTGCTAAACTCTTCTTTGAACGAGTGTGGGTGCACTTTGGGATCCCACAGTCTATCATATCAGATCGAGATAGCAGGTTCCTCAGCACATTTTGGTCCAGCCTATGGTCAATGTTGGACACAAAGCTCACCAAGTCCATAGCTTTCCATCCCCAAACAGATGGCCAGACAGAGGTAGTCAACAGAATGATTGTACACATTCTGCGCATGTACAACTCAAAGCATCCACGCACATGGGACGAGAGCCTCCCCTATGTACAACACAGTTATAACCGGGCTCTCCACAGTTCAATTGGCCATGGCCCCTTTCAGGTGGGCTTGGGATTCCAGCCACTATGTCCCATTGACATAGCCATGCCGTTTGCAGCTGCTCAGGCCGATTCAGCTCATGTCCAGTCTGAAGTTGACAAAGCAAGTAGCTTCATCGAGCGCATTCAACACATCCGCCAACAGGTTCATGAGATATTGGACAGAGCCAATGCGAAGTACAAACGGCGCCATGATCAACACCGGGTGCCACACCACTTCCAGGTGGGCGACAAAGTATGGCTACATTTGCAGAAGGAGCGCCTCACTGGACCTCACCGCAAGCTTCGCCCGCTCCGATACGGGCCGTACACCATCACCAAGGCTGTAGGTAACAATGCCTTCGAGCTTAGTATTCTACCATTCCTTGGTCTGCACCCAGTCTTCAATGTGGATCGCCTTCGTCCTTACTTTCCACCTCTACTGGACACCTCGGACATTGCAGAACAACTCACACCAACAGAGTTAAACCCAGACTGCATGGAACAGGCCACCACTGATTGTATCATGGACATGCAAATCAAGAACACTCGTCAACAGCAGATCCAACTGTATCGGGTTGTCAAAGCTGGCCAACTCCTGCACCAAGGAAAGTGGTTCACCAGGGACCAAGTTCAGCAGAAATTTCCTCATCTCATGGAGGAACTTAACGAAATGGGGACCATTGCTTCCTAAGGGGGGAGGAATGATCCAGGTGGATATTGGTGGCCACCCGCCTATTCCACTTGGGCCCCCACCATTGTCTCTTTCAGTTTTTCAGTTTCGGCATAACTTACTATTTTTAGCAGTTTTTCGGGTCCTAAACTTTCGGAGCCGTTTTGAGGCCCTAAACGACGTTTTTTGGGCATCGTGCCATCCAGCAAATATCATTCCGTTCCGGAATGATATTTGTGGCGAAAGTTGTAGTCCTCGGATAGAGCTTTCTAATGATGTATCATGAGCGTCAAACGGAGATAGTATGCCAAAGTTACGTCCCTGGGAAGTTGAAACACCAATTTACCCAAACGGGGCCCATAGTTTTGGCGCTTCATCTCCTAGGGTTAGATTTTTGGATGTTTAGGGTTCTCCATTGTTTCTCAATAATAAATAGGCCCTCGAGCCTCATTGTAACTCAGTTCATAGGCCTGTAGCCGCCACATCTCTTCTCAGAGATAGTTACCAGCGCCCTAGCTAGTTTTATTTCCATTCTGTCTGTAAGCAAATTTCAGTTCTTTGATATTAATGAAATGAAGTGTTATTTCAGCTTCATCTCTATATTTATGGTTATATGTTTATTCTGTTGCATTCCTGCATAAATCCGGATCAAATAGCTTAAAACAGCCGAAGTCCTTCAATTTTTGAAATGGCGGGACAAGTGGTCCCCACCACTTAAATGCCAATCGGAATCGCAAGTTTCTTTTGCAGTGTCTTGTTGATGTGAAGATTTGCGATGCGATGTGATCACAATCACAATCGCAAATCGCAGCAGCAGTATTAATAAGTGTCTTGTTTATATGGAAGATTGCGATGCAATCCAATCACAATTGCAACATCGCATGTATTATTTACAATTGCCCTCCACCACAGCCGAGGCCCGTGGGTCCACAATACCACGCGACATTATATAATACGATCGCAAGTCTTGAATCACAAAGTTTCAATCAGCGGTTATTTGCTGTATGCCCCGATCACTTTACCATGGGCTGGACCCGATGGTGTTATGCAACGGAGTTTGTTTGTTCCATCGCGTCCGCTTTTGAATCGCAATCGGAACTTCTTAAACACGAGGCTCGATCGCACATATTAGAAGTCCGGACCCGATGCCATTTGTTAGGGCAGACTTAATTATTGGATCACATCCGCTTTCCAATCGCGATCGAAGTTTTTTAGTTGGTCGTGTGTTTTTGTTATGACACGAACCCGATGGGATTTATACACGAACTTAAAACTTTGGTCCATCGCATCCGTTTTCCAATCAGCGATTAGAACTTTTGTTTGGTGCACTTGTTTTGTTTAAAGTGCGGACCCGATGGAGGTTATACAATGTATTTAAATGGTTGATCACGCGTTCAAACGCGTAAGTGTATTGTGGGTCTCGTTAATGTTTGTTTTAAATAAACTTTGTTTAAAGTTTTATATAGTTTTTATGTAACGTTTTAAATGCGCGACATATAAAAGAAAAGGCCCGCGAGCCTGTAGAGTGTATTGTTTTTGGTTCTGCACTGCAGCGCGGAAATGAAATACATAGCAGTGTTGGTTTACAGAGACAAAGTATTGTTTTGAGAGAACAGAGAATGTTTTTGGGCACTGCGCCTGAAGCAGTCACTATTTCTGATATCCCTCTGTGTTGAGGAAGATCTTGTAACAGTTTTTGAAAGTAATAGAAGTTTTTTTTTCAGTGTGAAACTCTGTCTCCTGTCAAAGAATTTTAATTTCTCTGTGTTTTTGAGGAGAGGAGTTTACTCTCTCCATTTTTATTGTTCTGGAATTTTTAATATTCCAACATGGTATCAGAGCTAGTTTAGGCTCTTTGAAGCTTTCAAAGAAGCTGAAGAAGAAGAAGACTTTTTGTAGTGTTTTCTCCAGCAGTGTGAAAGCTCAACAGAAGTCAAAGTTCAGGTATTTCTCAAAAAAAGGGAAAACAGAGTTGTTGTTTTTTTTTGTTTAAGAGAGTTTGTTCTTTCAAAGAAGGAAAGACAGTTTGTTTAAGTTCATCAATGGCTAGACCAAGTACAGGAATGAATATTGGAAATGTTCAGCTTCCACAGTTTAATGGAAAGAATTATGATTATTGGGCCATTACCATGAGAGCCTTGTTTGTCTCACAAGACTTATGGGAATTTGTAGAAGATGGTTTTGTTGAACCAGTTGATGAGCAGGCTTTTAATGCCTTAACTCAAGCATAGAAGGACCTATTGAAGAGCAATAAGAAGAAATATGTTAAAGCTCTCTTCTTATTGTGTCAAGCTGTAAATGAGAGTGTGTTTCCAAGGATAGAAGTAGCCCAGAGATCCAATGAAGCATGGGAAACTCTGAAAGTAGTCGATCAAGGTATGGAAAAAGTGAAGACAACAAAACTTCAGTTGCTGAGAAGAGATTTTGAAACTCTTTGCATGAAAGAGTCAGATAATGTAGACACATTTTTTACACGTGATTGGGATTGTAAATCAGATAAGGTCCCATGGCGAAACTCTTGAAGAAAGAAGGATTGTGGAGAAACTTTTGAAGAGCTTACCCTCAAAGTTTGATGTTATTGTTACCACCATAGAAGAGACCAAAGATCTCTCAAAGTTCATAGTGGATGAACTTCATGCCTCACTAATAACTCATGAACAAAGATTGAACAGAGATGAAAACTCATCTCTAGAGCACGCCTTCAAGACCCATATGCCTTCAGGAAGAGGAAGAGGTCAAGGCAAAGGAAGAGGAAGAGGCAGAAGTCAGAACAAAGGTGGAAGGAACAACCCTTCACATTCACATGGAAGGAGCAACAGTCAGAATCAAAGCCATGGCCAAAGCAACAGCCAACAAGGTGGACACCAACATCAACATGCTCATGGAAAAAGGTATGACAAATCCAATGTCCAATGTCATTATTGCAAGAAATATGGGCACTATGCCAATGAATGTAGAAAGAAGCAAAATGACATGAAAAACAAGCAGAATGCTAATGTAGCAAAAGAAGAAAAGAACCCAAGTAATGTGTTGTTAGCATGTAATGTAGCACAGTATAGAGAAGATGATTCTTGGTTCTTAGATTCAGGATGTAGTAATCACATGACTCGAAACAGAGCAATGTTTGAAATTCTAGATGAAGAAGTAAAATCAGAAGTAACCACAGGGACTGATACTAAGATATATGTAAAAGTAAAAGGCAGAGTTAGTATTCGAGCAAGAAATGGTGAGCAAAAATTTGTTCCAGATGTGTATTATGTTCCAGGTTTGAAGTGTAATATTTTGAGCATTGGGAAAATCATAAACAAAGGTTACAATGTAATTTTCAAGGATGATGTGTGCACAATAAAAGATATACCTCCAAGCAAGAAAATCATTGCTGAAATACAAATGACCAGCAATAGAATGTTTCCGCTCAAGCTCAACACTGACTTAAAAGGAAAAGGAAAAAGTATAGCAGCTGTAACACAAGAAGCCTTTCAGAAGGAAGCAAAAGATGAAAATTGGTTATGGCACCTGAGATTTGGACATCTCAATTTCGGAGGATTAAATTTGCTGCATAGAAAAGGAATGGTAAGAGGTTTTCCATTGATTGAGAAGCCTGACAGCCTATGTGAAGGCTGCATCTTGGGAAAGCAACACAGAGAAAATTTTCCATCAGGGAAAAGCATAAGGGCGAAAAAACCCTTATAAATCATTCACTCAGATTTATGTGGGCCGATGCAAACAGCATCAGTTTCTGGCAGCAACTACATGCTGACCTTCATAGATTATTTCACAAGAAAAGTGTGGGTTTATTTTCTGAAATATAAGAGTGAAGTCTTTCAGAAATTTTGCTATTTTAAAGCTCTTGTAGAAAAACAGAGCGGGCTGCACATTAAAGTTCTCAGAACTGATAGAGGAGGAGAATATATATCAAAGGAATTTCTGCATTTTTGCAGAGAGAACAGCATACACAAACAATTTATCACAAGGTACACACCGCAACAGAATGGAGTTGCTGAAAGGAAGAATCGAACCATAATGGAAATGGTGAGAAGTATGTTGAAGGAAAAACATTTGCCGAATGAGTATTGGGCAGAAGCAACAAAATGTGTTGTGTATATTTTGAATAGATGCCCTACAAAAGCTGTGATGAACAAAGTTCCAGAAGAAGCGTGGAGTGGCAGAAAATAGGGAGTCACCCACATGAGAGATTTTGGATGTGTGGCATATGCACACATTCCTGACAAGTTGAGGAAGAAGTTGGATAGTAAGGGGGAGAAGTGCATTTTCCTTGGATATTGTGAAAATTCCAAAGGATACAGACTGTATAACCCATCCACAAAGAAGTTTGTAATAAGCAGAGATGTGCAATTTATTGAAGAGGAAGCATGGGATGGAAGCATTGAGAAAACAGTCAATGTTAAAAGCTGTTTATCTCATGATGAAGATGAGGGAGATGTGGTTGAAATCAACAACTCATCCGTAGCACAACCTCCACCAACACAAGGAAACCAAGGGACACCTCAAGCAGTAGCGAGAACACCCTTGAGAAGAAGTGGGAGTGCATCTCCAAGCACACCACATGGAGCAGAATTGAGTGCTTCATCAAGCACGACTACACCAAGCGAAAGTGGAACAAAATTCAGAAGTATTAGAGAAATCTATGAGCAAGGAGCAGCAAATGAAGGTATGAATTCCCTATTTGCTTTGTATTGTCAAGTTGATGATCCTATTCATTTTGAAGATGCTATTAAATATAGAAAATGGATAGAAGCTATGGATGATGAAATTAATGCCATAGAAAAGAACAAAACATGGGAGTTGGTTGATCTCCCAGAAGGTAAAGAAGTCATTGGAGTTAAATGGGTCTATAAGACCAAAAGCAATGTTGAAGGAAAAATAGAAAGACACAAGGCCAGACTTGTTGTCAAGGGATATAAGCAAAAGCATGGGATAGATTATGAAGAAAATTTTTCACCTATTGCAAGAATGGAGACAGTAAGAGCAGTGCTGTCCATAGCAGCACAAAACAAATGGAAAGTATACCAGATGGATGTAAAATCCACATTTTTAAATGGTGTGTTAATGGAAGAGGTATATGTTGAACAACCTCTCGGCTATGAGAAGAAAGGCCAAGAGCACAAAGTGTGCAAGTTGAAGAAAACTCTTTATGGGCTGAAGCAAGCGCCAAGAGCATGGTACAATAGAATAGACTCCTATCTACTAGAAAATGGATTTGAAAAATGTGAGGGAGAACCCACCCTCTACATCAAAGCAAAGGATGGTAAAATGTTGATTGTTGTTTTATATGTTGATGATCTAATATTTACAGGTAATGATGATTACCTTGTTGAAAATTTTAAAACAGTCATGAAAGATGAATTTGAAATGAATGACATGGGCTTGTTGAGATACTTCTTAGGAATAGAAGTAGAGCAAAGTGAAAAAGGGATTTTTATCTCTCAAGCAAAGTATGTGAATCAAGTTTTGGAAAGATTTAATATACAGGAGTGAAATGCTGCAATTACTCCCACAGTAATGTGATTGAAGTTGAGTAAAGATGACAACAACAAGGATTTTGATCCAAGTTTGTATAAAAGCATAGTTGGCAGCCTCATGTATTTGACTGCAACTAGGCCGGATATTATGTATGCTGTTAGTTTGATTTCCAGATTCATGGAGAAGCCAAAAGAGACACATTGGCAGGCAGCAAAGAGAATTCTGAGGTATGTTAAAGGAACTAAAAGATTTGGCATTTTATATACTGCTTCAGAAAATTCAGAGTTAGTTGGATACACTGACAGTGATTGTGTTGGAAGTGTAGATGATCGGAAGAGCACTTCCATTTATGTTTTTCATATGGGTTCAAGAGCCATTTCATGGGCTTCTAAGAAACAGCCTATTGTAGCATTATCTACAACAGAGGCAGAATATGTGGTAGCTACAGCAGCAACGTGTCAAGCAATTTGGATGAGAAGGATGTTGAGAAGTTTATGCCAAGAACAAGTAAAAGGGACGATGATTTTTTGTGACAATAGCTCAGCTATTTCATTGTCAAAGAATTCAATGTTTCATAAGAGAACAAAACACATAGATACAAAGTTTCACTATATCAAAGAATTGGTGAACAATGGAGAAATTGTTTTACAGCATTGTAAAACAGAGGAGAAATATGTAGATATCTTAACAAAGCCATTGGGGCAGAAGACATTTGAATTTTTAAGAAAATTATTGGGTATGACAGATAACCCAGTAGCTGACTTTAAGGGGGAGTGTTGAAATATTAAAGTCCCTGCTAGCCTTTGAGCAGGAAGAAAAAGAGTACAGAGGCAGCACAGCAGAGTTTGCGTGTACAACAACACGCAGTCAAAGAATAATGGGAGAATTGTAAGTAAGAAATTAATAGTTGATGGGCCACAGCCACGAAATTCAGAGGAGAAGTAAATTGGTGATGGGCGTAGCCATTTCTGCGAGAGGACTAAGATTTTTTCGTAGTTCTTGTCTACGGAGAAACAAAGTTAATTAAAATAGTCATTTTGGTTGTTTAAAGCCCTCAACAACCAAAATGGAGAAAAATAGCTTAAAATAGCCGAAGTCCTTCAATTTCTGAAATGGCGGGACAAGTGGTCCCCACCACTTAAATGCCAATCGGAATCGCAAGTTTCTTTTGCAGTGTCTTGTTGATGTGAATATTTGTGATGCGATGCGATCACAATCACAATCGCAAATTGCAGTAGCAGTATTAATAAGTGTCTTGTTGATATGGAAGATTGCGATGCGATCCAATCGCAATCGCAACATCGCATGTATTATTTACAATCGCCCTCCACCACAGCCGAGGCCCGTGGGTCCACAAGACCACGCAGCATTATATAATACGATCGCAAGTCTTGAATCGCAAAGTTTCAATCGGCGGTTCTTTGTTGTATGCCCCAATCACTTTACCATGGGCCGGACCCGATGGTGTTATGCGACGGAGTTTGTTTGTTCCATCGCGTCCACTTTTGAATCGCAATCGGAACTTCTTAAACACGAGGCCTGATCGCACATATTAGAAGTCTGGACCCGATGCCATTTGTTAGGGCGGACTTAATTGTTGGATCGCATCTGCTTTCCAATCACAATCAGAGTTTTTTAGTTGGTCACGTGTTTTTATTATGACACGGACCCGATGGGATTTATACAATAGACTTAAAACTTTGGTCCATCGCATCCGTTTGCCAATCGGCGATCGGAACTTTTGTTTGGTGCGCTTGTTTTGTTTAAAGCACAGACCCGATGGAGGTTATATAATGTATTTAAATGGTTGATCGCGTGTTCAAACGCGTAAGTGTATTGTGGGTCTCGTTAATGTTTGTTTTAAATAAAATTTGTTTAAAGTTTTATATATTTTTTATGTAACGTTTTAATATATGCGCAGCATATAAAAGAAAAGGCCCGCGAGCCTGTAGAGTGTATTGTTTTTGGTTCTGCACATTAGCACGGAAATGAAATACACATTAGTGTTGGTTTACAGAGACAGAGTATTGTTTTGAGAGAACAGAGAATGTTTTTGGGCACTGCGCCTGAAGCAGTCACTATTTCTGATATCCCTCTGTGTTGAGGAAGATCTTGTAACAGTTTTTGAAAGTAATGGAAGTTTGTTTTTCAGTGTGAAACTCTGTCTCCTGTCAAAGAATTTTAATTTCTCTGTGTTGTTGAGGAGAGGAGTTTTCTCTCTCCATTTTAATTGTTCTGGAATTTTTAATATTCCAACATTGTGGCCAGATTTAATATTTGAATCTTACCAAAAGAAAATTGTACAGTACTTTATCAGATTTCTCACCAGTGAAATCTCTAGAAATTCTAGATTTGACCTATTCCTGTTGGAAATTTACCAGATTTAACCTCTCTAAACCTATAAAAAAATCCATTCACTGCAAGAAATATACCTGAACAATTCATGAATTTGGAAAAATTCAATCTTCTCTACCTGGCTTCCTGCAATAGGAAGGATAAATTTTTAGTTTTATTTTAAATTTTATAGATTCAGGCATGCCGGATCTCACTACCAATAACCTCCATGGATCTATTCCAAGGGGAATTTCCAAACTCAATAAACTCTACGAACTCGTGATCTATAGCGACAACTTTAGTGGAAATATACCTCAATATCTAGGTATTCTTACATTTTTATAATGTTTTGATGGATCAAATAACATGCTTAGCAGAGATATTCCAAAGGAGGCTGGAAATTTAAGAAACCTCATTTCCTCTCAACTCTACATGAAGCAACTATCAGGTCAAATTCCTGATAGCTTTGGGGAATTCCTAGATCCTGTAAGTTTGCCTCTATATGAGAACAATTTAACAGGTCAACTACCACAAAGCTTGGTATTCAATGCAAATTTAACATTCTCTATGTTTCTCAGAATCAATTCAGTGGCACGATACCAAAATATATGTGCAGATCACAAAATCTACAAAATTTTATCGTTCTATTTTTTTTATATATATGATAGATACCAGAACTTTATGGATATTGCAAATATATGGTTCGCTTGATAGTAAAAAATAAAAATATGAATGTTCCAGTGTCCAACTAAATTTTGGGACTGAAAAATGTTAAAATTATTGATTTAAGCTTCAATATTTTTGTTGGTGGAATTGGTTTTGAGATTGCGACTGTGAAGGAATTATCATAGTTGTATATTTAAGGTAAGCCATTCTCCATATTTCTGGTATGCGAAATCGGCATGGAAAAATTATTGGTTAAAATTGAAGCAAATAAAAATCGGTTTATAGGTCTAATACCCAACGAAATTGGTCATTTGAGGCAATTGAATAATCATTATTTGGAGAAAAACATGTTTGAGGTATCCATGCAATAGGAATTTTGTTCTTGTACTTATTTGGTTGTTGTTAATATTGTAGAAAATTATTTGGGAGGATCAATCCAGACGCTGGGATCTAATGTTGTTTTGAACTTTTTAAATGTTGCAAGAAAAAAACTATCGGGTTCAATTCCAAGTAGTCTTGGACCTTGGTGCACTAAAGGTCAGTTTTTTTTATCTTTTCAATAATAACTCAAGTGGGGATATTCAAGACTCAATCATTAAAGAGGTAAACATACATGTTTTTTTGGGAAGTGTAAGGCTCTGTGCTAAGATATCTGGAAATACTAATGATAATAATGACAATATACTTGAGGCTTCCTTTGATTATCATAATGGGAAAGAATCCAAACAAATGGGAATTATCTCTGGGTTCATTGTTGGTACAACAATGGTATTATTTATGTTTGGATTGATACATTTTTGGCGATGATATAGGAAAGATCAACTTGCCTTGTTGGATAAAAGGGATAATTCTTCTTCACTCTTTAAATATTTTCAGAATTTAATATTCTCTGAGGAAGGAATTTGGAAAGCTATAATAAATGAATAAAATGTCATAGGAAGTGGTGGGAAAAAAATAATAATGAAATCACATTAAAGAGGAGTGGCATGGATTTGGATTGGCCAACACACTACAAGATTGCATTTGGAGTAGGTCATGGATTAGAATATCTTCATCATGATTTCTTTCCTACAATATTCATAGAGATGTAACATCTTCCAATGTTTTGCTAGATAAATTCTATGAAGCAAATATCGATGATTTAGGGATTGCGAAATTTTTTCAAACTTATGGAGGAACGGATTATATAGTAACTTTTGCAGGAACCCATGGTTACATTGTTTCTGCTATGTTCAACGTATTTTGGATTCATTTCAACAATTTTTCTGCCATGATTTCAATAGCGAAGTTCAAAACAAATAAGAAATAGTGGAAGAAAATTTCAAGTGTAGGAGATTTTGTGTGTAATTTACTAGTATTTTGAAAAACTATGAAAGAAGACAACATATATTGTGTTGTTGAAAGTTGTTTTAGAATGACTAGTCAAAGCATTTTTTCATCAAGATTTGTTTTCTAAGCTGATTTATGCTATTTAACACTTCGTTGTTAGAAATTATATTTGATATCTAATATACATAAGAAGTTGCAAGACCAGATAGAAGAAGATAGGTGAAAGGAAATTCAATGCTTGCAACAAGCACATCAATCAAATAGGATATTGGAGTTATCGTGAAGAGGGAATTGACCATCCTCTGTGTTACAATAGATTTTGGTGTTACTCAATAGAGAATGTGTTTCTGTTGCTGCAACAGAGTAAATTTTTTTTTTTTTCAAGCCTTTACGAGTGTTGTTGTTTTGTATTGGGTTGCCATAGAAATGTTTTGCGTGGTTTTCCACGACATTACTTGGGGGTAATTAACGGTGTTGTCGGAGTAATGAACCATGGAATTATTATGAATGATGTTCTTACCACGTGGGATATTAACAAATGTTTTTCTGAAAACTTTAGAATTTGTGATGAACTCGTGCAGTTACAGAGATTTTGAAAATTATGTGAAATGTTTTGTTGAAGTAGAATGAAAAGTAATATTGTATTACTTTTTATGTATATTATGTTGAGGAAAATTTGAATTATTCTTTAAACATTATTTGTGGTGTGTGTGTTTAAGTGTTTGGTGTGTGATAAGATTTTATGGATTATTTGAATAACAAGATATATTGTAAACATTTAATAAAATGTGAAGGGATACGAAGACATTAAACATAAAAGTAAAGAAACATAGAAGAACATAGTGAAATGTAGTGAACATATAAATATGGTCGTTTTATTTAGAAGACGTACTTAACCAAAATAAAATGTATAAGGAAAACATTTTGAATTCTCTAAAAGTATAAGTATGTCAGGGAATGCATATTCGTGGAGCAAGGGCATGAATATAGCTTTATCTCCAACAAACAGAAAAGGCCATGTAGGTTATGTTGTCTTTTTTTGTTGCACAAAAATTTGACAAAGCACATAAATTCAGTCGTAAATGCAAGGTGATGATTGGAATATACAACACCATTTCAGATCTAGGTGTGGGATATGGCCGAGATTGCCTGCTTTCCAAGTTGTTCGAAAATATCTCACTTCATCCCTTTCATGTGTATGGATGAGGATATTCATGAAAGTCTTAATATTATAGAGTAGTTGAAGAGATGGTTCCAAATGATATAGAGGGAAATTGCGAGGCTGTAAGAATATTTCATGTATTTCTTGGATAAAAACCTCTTTTTGATGTATTTCATGGCAGAATTTATAGAGTTGGGAGACATAATCCAAGTCCATGTGTTTTTTATTTAAAAGAAAAAACAGTTTATAAGTGAATATTGAAAAGGGTATGAAGTGAATGTGATATATAAAGGAGTAATAACAAGTATTAAAGATGAAATTAATGAAGATTGAAAAGTAGATGAAGTGGCTAGGATATATAAAAGAGTAATAGCAAGTATTGAAAATGAAATAAATGTAGAGGAAAATCATGTTAATAAGTACACATTTTTTTTTCTAATAAGAGAGAAAATGGAATATGCAAGTGTAGTGTAGAGTTAGGTGAATCACTAGTAAGGGAAGCCTTTATGGATGTTGCTGAAAAAATCTTGAGGCAAGGTATGCCTCTTCTTTTTTATGATGAACGACATAAGGATTGTCTTGCATACCTGAGAAGCGAGTGAAGCTAAATGCTGGAGAGATACAATGATCACCCAACGATCTAAATCTAGATACATATGTGAAGTTTAGGCCTTGGCGATCGATATTTCTAATGTCGATTGTTGGATTTTGAAGAGTCTTGCGCTATGATTTATGGATTTTTAAGCCCCATGCCATCTGAAGTGGTATTTGTGTGCGAGAACCCTTTGTTATGGGTGGAATTGGAACATAATTTGGATTTGAAGCATCCCATGGTGGACCTTTGTAGTGAATGAAATCGACAACAACAAATGATGGTAGGTCGGGGGGTTTAGAAGTAGTTGTGTAAAAAATAACAACAACTTTCCCAAGTTCTCCATTAACAAGGCCTGCTTGAACCCATAGATTTCTTGTTAAAATGATTTGTTTTCAAATGAATAGGAGCACTTTTGCATCAAGTTTCTCATCTCCTTGAGCAGTGGAGGACTGGGATTTCCTTTGATCGACATAGCAACATGTAATTGGGATGTTAAAATTTTTGAGCATGTATTTATTGCGTAGTGTGACATATTCATTTGTTGCATAAAGGTGCATAGAATTGTGAGTTTCTTGTTCCTCGACTTGTGGAAGAAAATATTTTGTATGTGTCATGAGCAGTTTCCAATCATCCATTCTAGGGTTTCATTTTGAAGGTTGGAGAGGAGTTCGCGAAATGAAACATGTTTAGGGATTTTGCCTTGTTGGAGAAAGATATTTGAGAGTGTGACAATTGTAACAAATCTCCTCCAAAGATAATTTCCACAAGATGTCCCCACATACATTGGTGTATCTTTCATGGGTGGAAGTGATCCAAGATCACCGACAAGGATTATAGAGCGTCCACCAAATGGGGTGTTTCTATTGGATGGGGAAGCCTCACACAAGAGTTCATCAATTTGAGCAATAAATTTAGGGCCAACGAAGCTCATTTCATCAATGAAAATGCGTTGAAATGTTGAAGTTGTTCTTGGAGTTTCTAGAGATACTAGCCTTCCAAAGGTTTCATGGAGGAGACATGGATGTGAAGGGAAGAGTATATCGTTAGTGCATTTATTTGGAAAGCGCCAACACTGGTTGGAGCAAGCAAGGGTAGAGGGATATCTATATTTATAGATTTAGCTAGGAACATATCTTTGAGGCATATAATCAGGAAATATTTTCCAGTCCCTGAAGTACCTTGGATGATGGACGCATTGTTTGAAAAGTGGGCAAGTATGATATTAAAATCCATTCGTTAGCTTGGGGATAAGGAGACAATGGAGTGTGTATTAGGAGAGGGGAGATGGTATAGTTGGATGGAAGAGAAGTTAAATTCTATGAAGTGGATGCATTGTTTGAAAAATGGAAGTATGATATTGAAAGCCATCAGTTAGCTTGGGGATAAGGAGGTAATGGAGTGTGGATTTGGAGAGAAGTGGTTAAATTATATGAAGCGAATGGCCCCAAGCTAACTGATGGCTTGAAGGGATAATAAAATGGCCCCAATTATGATTTTCATCAAAGTCATGATGGCGAAGCATGTCAAGGTCGTCAAAGAGGATGTTGTTACCTAGGTGGAGTTGAAAAAGTAGTTTCTATTCATCCATGTCCATGGAGGGGTGATAATACATTATAGGATTATCAACATCATCAAATTCAAAAGTAGGTGGTTATTCAGGTGCAGATTGGACATGCCATGCATGATATGTGTAATATTCCAAAAATTTAGCCTTCATCTAAATGGAATATTATAGTTTTTTTTATCACTAGGTAGGTGAATAAGTGGGTAGGGAGGCCCATAAACCTCTTTAGAAGGAATAATAACACTCCACATGTGAAATGAGGAAGAATAAGCAACTAGATTAAGCACTTTTGGGTGTGAATAGGGATTTGATCAGGTTGATTCAGTCAAATTTGACCAAGTCAACAGTGTTGTCATGGAAGAGTGGCCTTTATGATGAGGCAACACAGTTTTAGTGGAGGAAAACTTGCATGAGCTTGGTGGAAAGTATGGATGGGACCCAAGGTGAGGTGTCTCACTTGCTATATATGGAGAGGATGGAAACAATTGTTATTCATGTTTTAGATTATCATTTTGATATTGGTCTATTTAGACTTTACATCCTTTTGCTATTTAGCAGGGTTGTTGTGATGTTTAGCACAAGGGTGTTCCTTAACGAGAATCCCTACCTCATCCTCAGGGAAGGAGAGGGTCTTTGGGCTATGTTTCCTTATTCCGGAATTTTGGCCAAGCTACCTCCTTTAGCTACAATGCTTTTTCTGTTTAGAGTTGGGTTGTGTTGCAAGGTGCAGCAAAGGAGGATCACATAGAGCCAATTCTGGGCTTGTTTTTCAGTGGAGAGGTAGCCTATCCATTGGAGGATCAGCAAGGAGGGATCCTGGGCATATTTCTATAATTTTGGCATCATTCCAACCATCTACCATCTCTCACAGTGCAGTTCCAGTCCATGAATGCATTATTTTAGTGAGCTGTTGCAGTGGGTAACCCAAAAATGGCCGAAAATCCAAAGTTAAGATCTGGCCAAACCATTTCTGGGTTTTTCTATGTTTTTTGAGTAAAATCTGTGGTTAAACTCCTGGATAATTTTGAGCATGCTAAAAAACTTCTTCACATGGTTCTTTTCCTCATAAGTAACAGTTTCCAGTAGCAGTAGCAGTAGCAATACACATTTCCAGTGCTTGGTTCTTTGGTGTATTTTAGCCATCTTGTGGCTTGAGTGCATTCCTTTTGGAGCACTGTATTTTCTTCTTTTCTGAGCATTAATTTTGTATCTATTAGTCATATTACATTTATGTATGATTACAGTAGCAACTACACTGATATAGATAGCGTTGTCATTGATTTTTGGCATTCTATACAGTAGCAACAACTCATGTGTTTATTGTTTTTATCATTGGAGGTTTGTTCCTATTGCTTGAGTGGCTTGTCCCTCCTGATATTTTTGTATATTCCTACTAATATCTTAATAAAATGATGGTTGTACATTCATCCCTCTTATGTCATGTTCAAATTTGATTTGTTTTACATAATTATGTTTTATATTACTGCATTTTCCCATTTGGGATATTACAGTGGTATTGGAGCATAATCTTGGCTTGGCCTGCGCATTCAAGACATTATGCTATTAGAAGGAGAAGCTTCTTCTCATAGAAAAGAGAAGTTGTATAGAAGAAACAAAGGCATGACTCCATTATTTGGAGAAATGAAGGAAGAGAGGATCTCCCAACTTCTTTTCCAAACTGCGAAGAAAATCAAGGAAGATCTCAAGGAGATGAAAGGGTATAAGTGTAGGAAATTTCCAAGAGGGTTTGAAAATGAAGCAATCCTTAGTTATTCACATGATGGGCATGAGAATTCAGCCACACATGCAGATCCACAATGCAGTCTATTGTCCACATTCACTGCAAGAAGGATGGAGGAAAAAGATGCACCAAGGGAGGAGACCTTGAGTGACTATCTTTAGGAGTATGAGTCTCAATCATGGAGATTCAAAGAGCACTTGGACTTCCAAGAGTTTTTCCAATTCAAGGAAGATAGAAGATCCAGAAACCATAGCAGAAGCAAGAGAGGTAGAATATTTCTATCTAACTTTGATGGATCAGCAAAGTGCACAGTTAAGGCTTGGGTGGAGGAGCTAGATTCCTATTTCGAGCTACACCAAGTTTTAGAGAAGGAGGCCATTAGAGTAGTATTGTTGCACCTCAAAGGTATGGCCCATGATTGGTGGTTTAATAGTTCTGCTTCATTTTATAATGCAAATGTAAACACTTATGTTGGGTTCACTAAGAAATTAGTGAGAAGATTTGACATTAAATATTGTAAAACATCTCTTGTTCAACCCAAAAACTCAAAACCTTTGCATGAGTTGGAGACATTTATTTTTCCAACTCCACTCCATATTTCTCTTGAAGGGGATGAAAACATGCATGATTCCTTGCCAAGGGAAATATCCCCACTTCTTGAAGAGCCCTCTTCTATAGATGAAGACATGGAGGTTCCTCCTTCAAGGGAAGACCAAGATCAAGGGTCTCTCATTGATGATGAGGCATTCTCACATATTGATGAAGATTATGAGCAGAGAAGAGATGACAGTGTTGTACCATCATAAGGAGATCCGTCACTACATGGAGATGGAAAGGGAGACATTTCTTCCACTAGAGGAGCCCTTGTGTCTTTATAAGGAGTTCCAAATGATCCAACATGTGGGAACCAAAGCATAATTCTGGAGCAGCATGCATCAGTTATTTTGGGTTGTGAATCTTGGCAGATGGAAGGAGAAGGAAGGAAGTATCGAGCATTCACCCTTATCTATTTTGAGAGGTTTCTGCACAAAAGAAGGAGACTATATTGCACAGTGAAGAGAGGGACAAATCATTCCACTCATATATACAGTCCACTTCAGATTTTGATGTTTCACTACATGGGGGCATTCCACTTGGGAGGCCACCAGATTTAGAGTTGGTGAGAGACATCTTGTCATTGGGTTCACCACTCTTAGATCTTGAGGAGGTGAATACTTTGGAAGGTTCTATTACAACATAGAGAGTCTGGGGTAGACTCAAGGAGGAGGGAGACATCTTCCCATTTTCAGCATCACCCACTCTCACTAAATATTCTGTGCTGACAAAAGTTGCTACAGTGATGGAGGATGGCACCGCCATGGTGCAAGGGAGCTACTCCATGGATTTGGAGAAATAGAGGGCACTTCCTTTAAGGAAGGAATCATTCATACATTGGAGTAGATGGAATCCACTCATGCATACATTGACCAAAATCAAGAGGTTCTTTTTGGATAGTAGCTTCTCATGGGAGGCCATCTTCCAAAAGTCACCATTTCTACTTGAGCATGGCAGCACTTTGGAGGATGAATTTGACATGGGGGATGTCAAAGGAGTAGACATAAACATGTGGGGAACTTCACATTTCAGATTTTCAGCGCTGTCTCTTAGGAGGATTGATCCATATTGGAGGTCTCAACTCTTGGTAGAGTACTCCAAGGATCTTGGTGCTTGCATGATTCTTGATGACCCGGATGGAGATGATAGATATATGATGGATGATGTGGTCATCTATTCTCATGGAAGATTCTTCTTGACTAAATCTTCTAAGCTCAAGGAGAATCTACTGCATGCTGCACATGAGGACTTCCTTTCTATGCACTTTGATGCATATCATTCTTTGGCAGAGGAGTTCATTTGGGAGGGCATCCAGCAGGATATATATCAGCATATGGAGAGATGCATAGCCTGGATGGTGATGGAAAGGTTTTCATAGCCACTTCCCTACTCATGGAGAGTGAGGGAGAATTTTCAGTTGAGCCATTTCAGCTCAAGGACCAAAGTACATAGTAGAGGAGGTATATTTTTGCATTATGATTTGCACTTCTTTACTTTATATGAGCAGCATGTTGTATTAAGGAGGGTCATTCCTTCTTATACATCATATTATGATGTACTTGAGGCCAAATGTAGCATTTATATTGGCTATCCTGTTGGTGGGTTGTGGGGGAAGCCACATGATTCTTGGTGTGCACCATTGACACCACATTCTACATTCATGATTCCATCTTATGGGATGATTGTGGCAGCAAACAAGTGGCTGGAAGGGCACTTGTTATTCTTTGTTTTGAGGTAGGCAAGGGATGCACTGCGCTGGTTCCATGTGTGGAACTATGATCCAATTTCCGGTTGTCATATGGCAACTTGTTTTCATGGGTTTTTGCTTCCATATGTTGGAGATGCTCTTATCTTTATGGGAAGTTTTTTTTGCAGAGTGGCACAAGAGTTTGAGGTGCCCATTGGGAGTATGGTTCTCCCTAATTTACATGTTGTATGTTTCAGGAGAAACAATGGGAAAACCATGATTTCCATACTACATCTCTTTCCTTCGTGTGGGAGGAACCATTTGGAGAACTTGAGTTCTTGGAGGATGCACTTCATGGCTGATTTGTTTTGTGGGGTAACTTGGGCCATTCTTGGAGGCCATGAAATTTTAGCCGAAGATTAGCAACAAGCCCATACTTTCCATAAATGGAGAGAGAAACAACTTAGATGGGAATATCTAATCTCTACATGCTGCCCCAACACATTGCATAAACTGGGGGTTGAGGAATTTTTTGATGGGAAACCTAGAATGGCTCATTTCATTTGGATGATAGCATCGATTTGGGAGAATCTCATTGGGGATGAGATTCCATATGTTTATCATCACTCCTACATTGAGGAGGCCATTGGACAACAAGAAGGTTTCCACTTATACCTTCCACTTTCTCATGATGTACACCATTTGGTTTTGCATGCTTGGGAGGAACCATAGGAGGGCAGATTTATTGAGCGGTGGTGGGAACTATTGATGAGGAGGCCACAAGAAGAGGAAGGGAGGAATTTTGCTCCACCTTTACAGTTGCTTGAGGACAAGCAACATCTTGGAGGGGAGGACTGTAGTATTCCAAAAATTTAGCCTTCATCTAAAATGGAATATTATAGTTTTTTTTATCACTAGGTAGGTGAATAAGTGGGTAGGGAGGCCCATAAACCCCTTTATAAGGAATAATAACACTCCTAATATGAAAGGAGGAAGAATAAGCAGCTGGATTAAGCACCTTTTGGTGTGAACAGGGACTGGATCATGTTGATTCAGTCAACTTTGACCAAGTCAACAACATTGTCATGGAGGAGTGGCCTTTATGATGAGACAACGCAGTTTTAGTGGATGACAACTTGCATGAGCTTGGTGGAAAGTATGGATGTGACCCAATGTGAGGTGGTTCACTTGCTATATATGGAGAGGATGGAAACCATTGTTATTCATGTTTTAGATTATCATTTTGATGTTGGTATGTTTAGACTTTGCATCCTTTTGCTGTTTACAGGGTTGATGTGTTGTTTAGCACAAGGGTGTTCCTGATCGTGAATCCCCACCTCATCCTCATGGAAGGAGAGGGTCTTTAGGCTGCATTTCCTCATTCCAGAATTTTTTCCAAGCTACCTCCTTTAGCTACAACACAGTTTCTGTTTAGAGCTAGGTTGTGTTGCAGGGTGCAGCAAAGGAGGATCACATAGAGCCAATTATGGGCTTGTTTTTCAGTGGAGTGGTAGCCTATCCATTGGAGGATCAAAAAGGAGGGATTCTGGGCATATTTCTATAATTTTGGCATGAAGCCAACCATCTAACATCCCTCAAAGTGAAGTTTAGGTCCATGATTACATTATTTTAGTGAGTTTTTGCAGTGGGTAACCCAAAAATGGACGAAAATCCAAAGTTAAGATCTAGCCAAACCATTTATGGGTTTTTCTAGGTTTTTTGATTAGAATCCGTGGTTAAAATCCTGGATCATTCTGAGCATGCTAGAAGCCTTCCGCACATGTTTCTTGGCTCAGAAGTAACAGTTTCCAGTAGTAGCCGCAGTAATAGTACACATTTCCAATGCTTAGTTCTTTGGTGTATTTCAGCCATCTTGTGGCTTGAGTGCATTCCTTTTGGAGCACTATATTTTCTTCTTTTTTGGGCATTTATTTTGTATCTATCAGCCATATTAAATTATGTATGATTACAGCAGCAACTACACTATATAGACAACGCTGTCACTACTTTCTGACATTCTATACAGTAGTAGCAACTCATGTGTTTATTGTTTTGATCATTGGAGGCTTGTTCCTATTGCTTGAGTGGCTTGTCCCTCATGATATTTTTGTATATTCCTGCTAATATCTTAATAAAATGATGGATATACATTGATCCCTCTTATGTCATGTTCGTATTTGTTTTGTTTTACATAATTATGTTTTATATTACTGCATTTTCCCATTTGGGATATTACAATATGTGTGTTTAATTTGTTGCCAATGTGCATTAATTTTCTCGTCAATTCTACCAATTTCATAAGGTAGGTTGTGAAAAAGGAAATACAAGATTAGTTAACTCCAACAACAATCTACATAACAGTCTGCATCTTGAGATGGGATGGAAGTGTATCGAGGTAAGATGCAAATGACCATGGGAGGGAAGATACATTTCCATGGTGATGTTTTGCGACGATGGTAGAATGACCAACAATGTGCGACTTCAATAAGAGATGCTGACTCAAGTGAATGGGATATTTGCATGTATGAAGTAATGAATGGTGTTGATGGTTGTTGGCCATCCAAGTTATTTGCAACAAATTTTAAAACTATTTTCTTGACATTACGGGAGACAAAAGAACGACTACATTTTGTGAGGGAGATTTTTTGGAGCATGTGGCATGTTTCTTCTGCACCAATATCCCTATCAGAAATTTCTTCAGTTAAGATTTTGCAGATGACGAAAATTTTGGGGGCATCAAGAAGAAAACTTTTTGCAAGGTGTGCTAGCGTTTGCTGGTACTTTCAGACTTTCATTCTACTTTTGTTTCATATTTGGAGATGTAGTTTAAGGTACCATGAGCGATAGGACATTCTCGAAGTCAATGTTGGTCCTCCAAATAGTAAGCATATTAAGGTTGTCAATGTTAAACCTGTCATTGTTCCTATCAAGGTTGTATTTTTTTTGGACATATGTATCGATGTGCATGGAAGAGGATTCATGTAGCTCTCAAGGGACTCCATAGCTATAAGATGTAGCAGTATTGTTTTTTTGAGGACATGTATAGGAATGACATTTTGTGTGTTATTGGACATAGTTGACAAGCTCCTCATAGTATGATAGCTCGTTGGAGATGAGGATATAATTTGTTGCAAGAAGGAAAGGATCATGAAGCATCGATTTATGTATTACTAAACTTTTGAGTTGGATGGATCGAGGGTTCCAAGAAGTCACATATCAATTTAAGAAATATTTGGTAGTAGAAACACTGTATTCATTGGTCCAGTCAAGATTGTCCATATTAGGTGCATTTTCGAACCATAGGAAACTATGTATATGTGTAGATCCTCTATTTTTCCCTTCATACCTGAGAAAAAGAGAATAGAGAAAGTAAGATTTTTGCATGAGAACATGTACATAAAGGTTAAAGGGAAATTAATGGTTGAGTAACACATGTATCCGTAGTCCTTTACATGGAATCCTTTTGGTAGGACTTCTTCTAATAATATTGTGAATCTGTAGTGGATATATTGAGATTCATGATGTGAGTTTGCAAAAAAAATTTGGATTTTCCAATGAGGATGATCATGTGCATAGAAAGGAGGAATAGAAGGCATGGCCATGTGAAAGTCATGCCATTTGGTATCAGCTGCACTTTGTGTTAAGAAGAAGGTAGGGCTACCCACCTGAAAGATCATGTCACTGAGTTCCCCTCGAGTCTTGCTCCAGAAAGAATGCCCCCCTTGGAGTGAAGTATTGAATCACATAATTTGGTCAGTAATTGTTGAAGGATGAAGTTGGCGAAGGTGGCCGTAAAGGTTAGCAACAATTTCTAGAAAGGTATCTGCAAGGTCCCTTTTAATGAATACATAAGTTTTTTCTTGACTACGATCGTACATGAAAAGGTTGTATAGGTAGTAGCGAAATATAAGATGATGTAAAAATATATTTTCATGGTAGTACATTAGGTTCAAAGCATATTATTTCATAACAACTTTTGTGATTCTTGGTTGGGTTAACATGGTATATCCTATGGGGAACAAGGTGGGGAATGCGATGGAGAGGACACCCTCAGTGTTGTATTCATTGAATCGGGAAAGGCCAACAATGTTCCATTGAATCGAATGTGTGGGAGTGGAGTTAGAAAACTCTACATAGGAAAATATTTCATCAATCTCACTTTGGGTTTTTGGTAGTGTTGAGAAAAAAGAGGATTTGTGAATGTCAGATGGGCAGGGCTGGACAAGGTTAGGGGCAAGAAGCTCTGGAAGGTTTTCTTGCAGTTCAAAGGAAGTGATGGTGACATGACGTAACTAATGGGAGACATCGGTTAGGAGTTCAAGAAAATAAGAGATTGCACATGGGTTTACATGGACATCCTTGTAGTAGGGATCATTTACTATTTTGAATTGTAGAGTTGATAGAACTCATGATCTACTGATGAAAAATTCATAACTGGTGTGGTTAGGACTGCATTTATTAATTACAAGGATATCTGTATCTAAGAGCATGAATGGAAGAGAGTTGGAAATAGTAGTTATATCTTAAGTGAAGAAAATGGTATGGAAAAAGTATTTGTATTTCACTCCACGTGCATGGGTCTCTTAAAGAATTGGAGTTGACAAGTGCAATAAGCATCTCTTCAACTTGATTCAAGCAAGAGAGGACATGTGGTTGTTCTCTTGGGTCCGTTTTGTTCAATAAGGAAAAACAATGGGTAGAACGTTTGGAAGCACAACGGAAACAAGTGTTGGCACCTCAGTGAATTTTTGTTTTCATGGATCTATAAGATTCATTACAAATGGAGTAGGTTTGAAGGGCACTAAGTACATTTATTATTTCACAGAAACGATGGTGTGTGTGTTGGAGAGGATTTTCCATGCAATATTGAGGAGTTGAAGTGGAATAAACTTGGGGGGATGGCTATTAACAGAATCTGGAAAGTGAGGAAAGCAAATGGCTGGGAGAAGTGTGGGTGAAAGGTGGAAATGGAGGAGATAACGGAAGGAGTTGTTCGGATGGAAGGGGAGGAAGTTGGATTTGGTAAGGTAACGGAGTTCTAGTAGGGGATATTTGAGAAGGAACGTTGTGATCATTGTTGTAGAGTAGAAGACAATATGTGTTTATTCTATCCTTGTTAAGTGTGTAACACCTTTGTTGACGTGCCTTCTTTGCATCATTCTCGAGATTATTTTGCATAGATATCCAAACAAGGTGTATAAGGTGATGCATAAGTGAATTGTGGACAAAGACAAGTAAAAAAAGGCATGTGAAGGGAGAGAATAGTGTATTTATAAAACAAAGTGTTCGTGTGAGGAAGTAAAAAGACAAGTAAATATATTCCAATTTGCAACATAAATAAAAGTTAATAAAAAAATATATATAAATGAACTAGCAAGCATGTAATTTGTAATAAAAAATTTAATATGTAGGATGGGGAAAGTGAGCATATAAACAAAACATTTTCTAAATTGAGAGAGAATGATGTTTTTTTACCCTTGTTTGTCCTAGGTATTAAGTTGTTTGGTTTTCTATTTTCTACAAGGAGGATGAAATTAAACATTTGGTGCAAGTGTTGTATGAAGGCGGGAAGCAAGGGAAGGATGTGTTGGAGGATTATGGTTTTTTTCTTTTTTTCTTTTCTTTATGGAATAAATCAAATGGAATTTTATTGCAAAGTATAGAAGCATGCAATTTGTATTTTCTTTTGTTGAAGCTGATTTTGAGTAATAAAGGAACCAATGAGAAATGAAATGTAGGGGAATAAGAATATGTCTTAAAATATTGTGTCTTGAATTTTAAAATTGCATCTTAAATTATAAAATTGGCTAGTGGAATGTTGAATTGAATATTAGTTGTATTAGAAATTATAATATCATATAAATTTGTTTTAGATCTAGGAAAGGGTACTTTTGTATTACACAAATATGAAAAGAAACAACTATGTATGATTTCCTTATTAGAACATATCCATATGTATATTTGTATTTGAAATATGTGAATGTGTTACAAATAACATGAAATAATCGAGAAATTTACAGCAATGTATGTGAGGTAACAACCATGTATTTATTAATAAAATGTACAAGAGTAACAATTATTGTCATAATTGAAGTTTACAAAAAGTAGAGAAGGCTAGAGAAATGCATGTGAGATAACACCGATTTATTTATCAAGAAAATGTATAAGAGTACCAAGTATTTACGTAGCCTAATTTTACAAAAATTATTAGAGATAGAGGTGTAGGAAGATAATTTTGAAAGAAGGCATGCAAATTTTTACAACGCTATTGTTTGCATAGACTAGTGTAGATGGAGAAATAAGTTAGGCAAAGGTAACTGGAGTAGTGATGTAGCGAAATGGTTTGAGAACCAAAATATGGCTTTGAGAGTAGAGAATGGGAAAAAACAAAATTCCATAGGTGTTCCATGAAAAGGGTGTGAAAAAGGAAGGAAACATTTCAATAAAAAGGGAGGGGAAACAAAGGTGCTTATAGCTGCCAAACTACTTTTTTGGAAGGGGTAGATATGAATTTTATGTCATGTGGTAGAAGGGTAGATGAAAAGGCATAAGTGATCTCTTCAGAGTGCATGATGGTTGGATGAAGGCATTCAATTTCATTGAAAGTGTACGCTCTAATAAAAATTGTGAATAGGAAGTGGTGGCATTTTATCTTGATGTCGATGCTACGGACTGTTTCGAACTCGCTTAAAGGGAGCTGAAGGTCCTTTACTGATATGCCCAAGAGCCCAGTTGCAGCATCATCGAACACAATGACATTTTCCAAATCATCAGTCTGATCATGCAATTCAAGTTGAAGTACATAACGGTAGTCACATTCAAGGAAGGTACCATTGCATTTTGTGCAATGCCACATGTTGTTATATTGTTGGATAACTTTCTTCATGCATTGTGTGCCATCAATGTTAAGTGGGCATGCAAGAAATTAAAAGTATTCCTTATCAATTGTTGTAGCAGTAGCACAAACGACAACCCATAGACTTTTATCGGAGTAAGGAAACTCAATAATTTCATAAATTGTCTTGGTTTTGAGGGGCTTGCTAGGGGTGTCTGTGTATTTTCATCTGAGGGAAGGTGAGGATGCATTGATGCCTGATATTTGGAACCATTGTTAGATTTTTCATATTTCATAAATATATGAGTCTATTAGAAGGGAAGTGGTGGGAATAGCTCCAATGGTCTTTCCATTGAACTCGACGACACGACCCCATTGATTGTAAGGGCTGGAGTGGTCCCCAAGGCACAAAGGTTAGAATGTTTGTGGCCTTCAACATGGCACTGTGCGCCCCACAAGGTGATATCAAAGCTACATCCTGACATGCCGCGCAAGGAAATTGTTTTCCTAGGAATATTTGTGCCATCTCAATAGCATACGATCGATGCAAGAGAATTTGCGCTAACAAGATGAATAACATCAAAAATTGAGTTTATAACTAGGATATTAAGTGAATTGATCAGGATGAAATGGAAGTTATTGGGAGGTATTAAATGATCTTCATGATTGGACTCAGTCATGGTCAATGTAGAGAAAAGGAGGGTTTCGAATGGGAATTTCAGATGATTATAGCAAGGATCAAGAACCTTTATGGTGTATAAAATCTAACTACAGGATTCAATCTAATCTTGTAATGTACTAAAACAAGGTACTAAATCCTTTTACAATTTTCAGAAACAAAACATGATCACGCAATCACATAAAAAGTATGAGAAAGAGACAATCAATCGCACAACACAAGATGTATATGGGGAAAGAACACTTTCTAAACCAATACAATTCTTTCTCTCTCAGATAAATTCATGCACTCTACCAATTATCTCACTCTGATCTAGGAAAAATCATCCAATTCTAAGCCTCTACTCATCCTAGCTTTCTCACACATTTCTGAAGGAATTAAATCCCTATTAAATAGGAAAATACTTCTAATTTATTACGCAATTCGTCCTTGGCATCCACATGAATCTATAACTGACCTGTACAATTTTCTAATTATACAACTGATAATTATCATCCCTTAACCTCATTCTCAACTGGGCCTTCCTTAGAAATAACATGCAACAGTTATTTAAAGAAAATTATCAGTTAACTGACTGATCACCACTTTTGAATTATATAAGATTTGATTCACTTGACCTCTCATTAGCTCATCTCTCAGTTAGAACTATTTAAACTGATTTTGACTCACTTTCTTGAGTTAGATAATTACAACTCACAAATAAAGGTAACTAGGACCCCTTAAATCATGGGATAGCTCTACATGCCTACTCTCAAGCCCTCAACTAGAATTTCCTAAACTAACTTAGTAATTCTGACTTAGTTAACTAATACAAGTTGTCATGAGATGAAATTAAAGTTTCTCTTCCAATTTAATAAGGGAAAATTAAATCAGAAGCCCCCTTTAGGGAGCCATTTCAACACTCTCTCTCAACAAGAAAGGGATTATCTGCTACCTCGATCTCGTCTCTGTGGAATTTAAATTTTCTTCTTGTCGGCACCTTCGTCAATATGTATGCATCCCTCTCCTTCGTGGAAATGTACTCTAATGACATAATCGTCATTTGAACAAAATCTCTGAGATGGTGATACCAGATATCGATATGCTTGAACCTGTCATGGAATACTGGATTAATCAAGAGTTTGATGCAACTGTGGTTATCACAATGTATCACCATCGGATCCATTTGTTGACCAAACAAACCAGCAAGTATCTTCCTCATCCAAGTGGCCTCACATGCTTCCTGGATGGCCGCAATGTACTCTTCCTATACCAAACTGAGTGCAACTAATATTTGTTTCATTTTTTACCAATAAATTATTGTTGATCCTATTATCACTTATAAGATTGTGAAACATTACTTGACATGGCCATACAATTCATTTATCAAAAGGATAAGGTCTCCTTAAGCCTTTCAAGTTGGTATAGGAAAATTTCATTTTTTTATACATATTTAACCTATCCTAAGATTCAAGGCCACCTCCATTTAGTTCGTGTCATGTCCCATTAGTCACCATATGCAGTCAGTTTTCATTCCCCAAGAATTTAAATTAAAAAAGGGCGCTTAAGCCAATTTTACAACTTTTCGTAGCATTTTATCTAGCAAAATAACAGTTTTCGCTATTAAACTGCCTAATAGTTTCGTAGCGAAACTGTCAGAAGTTAAACTAATCATGCTATGAAAAAAAAAATTCTTGTTTGTCTTGTCAAACTCAATGTTAAGTGTCAATTCATGATTGGAGGAGTTAGGGTGGAGATCATTCGAGTCTGTCAGGGTTAATTCAAAGGTACAAAGCCATGCCTGAGGTCATCATTACCCTTTTTAGCATGCATGTGTCATGATTAATGCATGATTTGTCATTTAAACCATAAAACATTACCCAATTAGTCTTTTGTCATACTCCTCTCTATGTTTGCATGTAATTGGATTTATGGAGAGTTGCTTCATCGAGCCAAGCATGTTGCTGGCAGATTTAAATTTTGTAGGTGTCATCAAGCAAGCAAGGCTGAAAAGATATAAAGCCACCCATGGCTGCAAGGAAGAAAAAAAACAAAGGTGGTCACTGCCACAGGTATGAGCCCATGGACATGAATTTTCTCAATGAAGACCCAACTGCCATGGAGATTTTCAGAAGAACGAGTTGCTTGCAATTCTATCAAACGTTGCAGGGTTGTCATCTATAGGTTTCCAAGGATTTTTCTAACAGTTTCATTGGAACAGCTTCAAAAGTGGGAATGTTGAACCTAACAATGACACGAGACACCATTTCAATAGCAACAAGAATCCCTAGAGGAGGGGAACAGTGGTTTAAAGGCATTAAGTTCACAATGCAGTATTGCAAAGATTTCATCAAACCAGAGCATAGAGAAATTGATCTCACAAATTCTATCCCTAGAAGTTTAATGAAGGACAAATATTCAAAGTTTTTGATGATAATTCAGAAGTATTTTGCCTATGAAGGAAGGTCTCACATGGTCTACTCCTACCACCTTAGGCTTCTTCTGCATTTTGTGGGTAAGAGGTCACTTGACTTGCCCTTTTATTTATACAGAAGTCTAGGTAAAATTTCAGATAAGGTTCAAGTTAAAAAAAAAGGCAATGAAACTTCTCTCTTTCACCATGGTTTCATTAAGTTGTTAGTTAGAGGAGTTGAAGAGACTAGATAGATACTGAACTTCCTTTCTCTTCATGAGTGGTTTTGAAATTGATGTTGTCACTCCTAAGAGAGCCCCCAAACCTAAAAACATTTCATAACCAATAGGGGCAGAGGAAGTTGAAGAATGGAATAGATCATCCCCACCAGAACCAGTGAGCATGGAGGCAGAGCCTTTGCAGAAGATTGACACACCTAAAACATCACCTGCAAAATAGAAGCAAACAGTTAGCAAACAAGGCAGCAAGAGAGTTACTAGGAGCCAAACAGTGGCTAAAGGAAGCTTAGAAGACATATTTTATGAAATTGACATTGAAGAATCACCCATTGTGCAAGATGAAGATATTCAAGATGGAGGAAGAAAGCTGAAAAAAGGTAAGACAACTAAAAAATTAGAGTTTGTAGGTGATGATGCTGGTTTCATGTTTCAACCTAGAAATATAATGACCAGACATACAATAAAGGTCATGGAAGGAAAGCAGCAAAGAGACTTAGAAGGTCAGTGAAAATGCTCAGCCATCAAGCATCATATATCTCTCTTCACCTGCAAAATAAGAGCTAGTTATCAAAGAAAATAAGGGTAAAGAGAAAATTAGTGAAAATTCGGAAATTGAAACCCTTAAAGAGCAGTTGAAGGTGGCAGGTGAAGATATATCAGTTTTGAAGGAAGAGGCAAAGAAGCATAGGGATGAGAAGGTTCAGTTTGAACAAATTAGGAAAATATAGGAAGATCAAGTCACAAGTGTCTCAAAGACCTTGGACAATACATAAAAGCTGATAAAGTGGACTCAACCACTAAGAGGAGAGGTAAAGCACATCAAAAGTGTCAACTTGCACTTGCAATCCAAGAACGGGGCATTAAAGGACAAAGTGAAAGATCTAGAAGAGCAGTTGGATCTAATTCATGTAGATATAGAAGAGCCCATTATCCAACTAATTGTAAATGAGGAAGAAACACCAAAGGAGTAATAATTTTAGATGGAATATGCCTTAGGAGGTTCATAACATGCAAAGAATCAAAATTTTGCAGATGGAGGCCAGTTTTTGAAGACAATTTTGGAAGGAGAAATTTCTGGATTTTTCAATAGTGTCGTAGCATACCTCAGGCTTGAAGCCATAAATATGCTTCGAAAAAACCTGTAGGTGCCTTTTTGCATTTAATTTCAGTTTTTGCATGTTTTAAGGAGAGGGATCCATGATTGTAAGTTTTCATGACATGATGAAGATGATGAAACAACAAAGAAGTGAAGAGGATGGATGGAAAATCCACTTTTCCCACGCTACTAAAACTTGCTACGAAACTATCATGTTTTCGTAGCGAGCAATTGTTGAAGGATTTTGAACATCTTGAAAGAAGTTTTCTCTAGGTGGAGACCTCCAGCATGTCAGAGGACCTTATTAGCAAATATTTATGACTCAAAGGGAGTTCCATGCATCCAGGTCCTCAGTCAAAACAATGTTGAAGATGAAGGTCATCCATTCCTAAAAGTCAGGGTTATGTTCCACAGATCTAGGGATGCTTTAAATATGTAAAGTGGTGGTGAATTTGGTCATGCGTCCTTCGAGCATGTTATATTCATTGTGTAACCATCATGTAACTATTTCACAGATAGGATAGATTAATGTAATAAATAGGAGATAGAGTCGTATTAGAAGTTGGTTTCTTTAAAAGGTGGCTGTCAGTTTTCTGTTTCAAGTTATTGATTTCAGTTATGAAAGGTGTCATATGAGAATTCGAGGATCTAGCCACTAGGCAGATCATCCTTATTATAAAGAATGTCTATTTATAGAAAAAAACATCGAAGAAGCAAAGGATTGGAGAACATTTGCACCAAATTGTTGCTTGTGTGTTTTTTACCATTATTAGTAATACAAAGTGATATTATTCTTTCGAGACCTGAGATTCTCATGATGTTTTTGATATCTTATTGATCTATATCTTTATTTTTTATCACTTGCAATATATTTCATCTCTAATTACTCAGAATTCATAATATTGTGCTCTGACTTCCTTTAGTGTGTGAGTTGCCTCTATCTACCTCAGCTTCCATGTGAAGAACCATTGTCACTGAAACTACTGATTGTTGACTCCATAAGCCCAATGGTAGTAAGCCTACATTTTACAACTTGCAATCATACAAAACAAGCTACAATTTCTATAGAGTTTCTCATCCAGTATTATCCTTATTCAAAATCATAAACCCCCATTCAGAGAGCCCTCTCAAACTGAAGAGGCTAATCTCCAGTTAAAAGTGGTTTGAAATAGTTACACCAAGTTATTTGATGAGCAGCCAATAAATATCAATTTGGTGATAACAGATCGCATTTTGAAGATGCCTCCTAATGTGCTCTTCTAGTCAAATGGACTCCCTATCCAATATGCATCGGTGAAACCTTGAAGCTTCACTCCCTCTGTCTGTCTGTACCATAATGCATACTTTGTAGTGCCCCTGATATATTGCAACACATGCTTCCTTGCCTTCCAAAAGAGATTGGTCGACTTAACCATATCTTCGCTCAGATAGTTAACTGTGTATCATATGGTAGGTCGTGTGTTCACCAAATAAATGAGTGAACTAACCAGCTACTTGTAAACAGTAGCATCCACTACTTCACTAGAAGTAGCATCCTCCTTCCTCTAGTTTCCTTCAAGAGGAGTCTCCATGGGTTTGTTGCCCTCCATGTGGAGCTTACTCATAATCTCCTTAGCATACTTTCCCTTAGATACAAATGTCTCCCCATCTCTTTGACATATTTCCAATCCAAGGAAATAGTGTAATAAACCCATTTCCTTCATCTCAAATTCTCTTTCAAGATCATATTTGCAAGAATTTATGAGATGATCATCTCCTATCAGTGTCAGATCATCGACATAAATTACAATAATCAAAAGCTTACCATCAACCACAATATGATATAGGTTTGCATCTTATTCACTCTTGTTGAAGCCCGCCCCGGTGAAATAAATATCAACCTTGGTGTACTAAGTGTTGGACTATATAAATCACTTATTAAATGACTAATTATCACACATTTAATTATCAATCTAGGGACATCTATTATTCTAATGACAGTTGCACTGTCTGTGCTGATACACCAACCAGAAGTAATTCCAAAGAAAAGAAATCGTTATTGAAGTAAATGCTGGAAATAAATCACTCATGTAGAAATAAAAGGATCTACAAGATTTAAATTGCACTTCAATTGATCTGTCTAGCTTGCCACACAACAAGTACCCAGCTGGTGTCTCTATTATCATATGTGCAATAGCAAATAAAGTATTGAAATCGAAGCAGATATATTCTCAGCTGAACAGAAGCAACAACACTCTATTGATAGATAAACTGAAATACAATTACATACACACAACTACTTTAATCACTGCAATCCCTGCTAAGAAGGAGGGCCCTTCCTCCCTAGCAGGGTGTAGGTAGAGAAGGAGATTTAATGGAAAATAAATAGAATCACACATGTAACATCAATAACCGGATAATCTATATTAATATGGACACAATTACAGAGCCAAAATAATGTTGTTCTCCGCCAACCTCTCAACCTCTAGGGCCGAGAACTATATAGTGGTTACATAAGAAAATCCAGGGATAGATTAGTCATGAGAATATTACGATTCTCATGCTAATTGAAATAGAACACATATAGTTATAACCACTTCCTAATAAAGTTCTGACTAGAAAATAAAATTTTACAATCGAAACCACCCTTAGGCTGTTATCCCAAAAATACAATGCTAAACAACTTCTACAACTATCGTAATGGAATCACAGCTGTAGTGTAACGTCCAGAGGATAGATCAACAACAAATATTGATGAGATAAAACAATGGTACAACTATGTCAGCAGTTTTCCAGTGATTCTATAACATCAGAGTGTAACAGTAGTTTGTCGGCGGGTTTGTAACAACAAGTTGTAACAACACCATTTGAAATGCTTCTGTGAACTTCATGTTTGGGATCTTTGGTGTTACAAATGACATCTCAAAAGACAACACAAAGACCATCGATCTTCTCCAAACATTCACTATCAATTAGTCATAAAAAAGGTATAATATATCATAATAATTGGTGGATTGGAAAAGTAACGAAAGCAAGGTGAAACAACACAAGATAGGGTAAAAAGGTAGGAAAAAGGGGGTAAAGATACTTCCATTGGTTATGGTTATGAGGCAAAATAAGAAAGATAAGTGTAGGGGAAATGTACAAAAATGGCACCCAACATCTCCCCCCAACTGAAATACTTGCATGTCCTCATGCAATCTCATCTCTCATGGGCATATGATCGGTGCAGGTCAGTGAGATCATAAGCACCACTTGTGTCTTTGTCTGCAGAACTGTATCCCTGATTGGCCATCAACTGTCGTACCCAGGATTTTGACTCATACTTACTCAATTCATAATTGATCTAGTAATCCTCAATGGGCAACCAGATCAAAGGAAACCTGAACTTCAATCCCAACCACGAAGCACCAAGGGATTGTACAATCTGTGCATAGGCTGGTACATGTGTAATAGCCACCACAAAATTCTGGAATGGGAATGGGCCCCCCTTCAATAGCTCAACACTGCTGACTTCTGTGCGTTTTAATAAACTTATCAAATCTTGGATCTTCATCATTGAGACCTGATTGAGGCATAATTTCACAATTCTTCTTCTATAAGGGCAGTTGGTTCTTTCATCCCAGGGCTACTTAGCATTCTCCTGAATTATCATCTCAACTCGGTAGCCCATCCTGTTTCTGCCCGAACCCACAATGTTGTCTTCTCCTAATTAGTCTCCATAGATTTAATGGCTAGATTCCATTCCATCTTATTTTTCATGAAGGACACAAAATCTCTTAATTGAAGATCTCCCATATAAGAGAATATTGTGACAACCATGTGCATACTCACATGTTCACAAATAATATTGTGTAATAATAACTCACACAACAAACTTTGATCATAAAAATTGGAGGCACGAAAAACATCCAGAAACGTACGAGTGGAAGAACATAAATAAGGTATATCCTTCATAATGGCTTTCAATTGAAACAAGAAGTAACGTTCCCATAGAAAAATAGGATAGGATGGAGAAGGTCGCCTACAAACCAGCAAGTTGACGGCGAGGTCATGAAGTTTTTTCTTGTCTATGGTGAGATCATGAACATGCTGCTGTAACAGAAGTAACTGTTCTTCTTGTTTCTTTAGAGCTTCCTTATTCTTGTAATTCTCCCACCCTTTCTTCAACTCTGCTTCCATCCATCTTTCATGTAAAGTGTCTATTTCTCTTTGATTATCCTTTAGCGAAATCATCCTGTCCCGAAGGGAGATTACTTCTTGTTTCCATTTTTGTAACTCATAAATTAACAAGAGTTTCTGAGAACTCCATCCCGAGATGGGACTTGGTGTTCTTCTACATTCAATACCTTCATTAAAAATGGGTGTATCAGCCTCCACTACATGGGGTTGTTCCACCTCTGCTGCTAGTTCCTGTGTAACAACAGCCTCTTTGGTGGGTTATCGTGTGTCAACCCCTTTGTTTTTACCTAGAGTAGCCTATGTGTCCATTGTTGTTTCTTCTACAATAGGAGTGGCCTCCATAGGTTCTTGTGGGTCGGATTATAGATCAATTATTATAGGAGGCTCTGCTTTAACTTCTGGTTCTTGTGTAACAACAGTATCATCTGCAGGTTCTTGTGTAATAGCCTCTTGCTATTCTGTTTTTGTTTCCATTGGGCTGATATTTTCTCTATGGGCCTTATATCCCGCTATTTTTAAGTCTTGAAAACATTTCATGCATACAGACACCAGTATTTCCTTCCCCTCAGATAATTTCCGCTTCAATTCCTCATTTTCCTTTCTTAAATTCTCAATTTCTAAAAAAAATGCATTCATTTTGTCTTTACCTGATGAGGAGGGTTTCTGTTCTTCTTCTAAAACTTCTGCTTTCGTCTTCTTCTCAGCCATAGCCAAAGGTTATATAGGTATTTTGACCTTCAATCTTTATTTCGGTCTTCTATCCCCAATTGGTTCAACAATAGGCTTCTTCCCAATCCTAACTCCAACAGGCTGAGTCTGGGTCTCCACCTTTGCCTGACTTCCTCTTGAAGTCCCCCGGCTTGTCCTTGGCCTTTTTATCTTGAATTCTTCCCAAGTTTTTCCTTTTTGGCCTAGGGCATCCAACATGATTAGCTTAATGAGTCCGCAATTATTTACACATGCCTCCGAGTGTGTTGTTTTTTTCATTGTTGCCGCCATATGCTTGATTTTCCCTAGCAAATAGAATGGAAGATTGATTCTTTGCTGGTGACGAAGGTGATTAAGTAGAGGAAAGTGATAGTTGAAAACTATCGTGGATATTCCCTCACAAGTGATATATTTGATCAAGCCTAGGGAAATGTCTTCCCAAGGATGAGGAAATGACAATTTGTCAATTCCTCTTCCTTTCTTCTCCATTTTTTCCTCCCCTACTACGAAGTTTTCTTTCAAGGAGGGGTCATTGATTTTTCTGTTAAACCACCTTCGCCCCTCTACTAGTAATGAGTTTACCCAGGGAATTACCTCTTCAGTCACCTCAACTTGCATGCCCCTTACTCAGGTTTGCTTATTGTTCAAGTTTTGAGCAAATTCAATTGCCACTGCCTCGTCTGAACCTTCAATATTTTTGGAAAAACTCAACCCATCCAGCATCTCTGAATATATGGTAAGCTTTTGGAAAATTCTGTAGGGCATACATGGAATCCGGCTCGTACCTAACCACTACTCCACCCATCTCTGTTGTTTGTCTCTAAATTTGTTTCTTAATGTTCAGCCACACTGTAATATGACTGAGTTTCTGAATTCACTTCTTTTTTGTTCAGTCCTACTGTAACATCACTGTGTCTCTGAACTAGCTGCTTCTCAGCGCCTCTGCTTATCCTAATTGACGAGTTTATAATGAGAAAGCAAGGTTTTAGTTGATGAGGTTGATGGAAGGTGACAGCTTTCACGTATTTACCGAATCGTACACTACACTAATATTCATAAATGGCTCATTATCGAAATCAATGGGATTTCATACACACGCTATTTTCCAACCAGATTCAGTCATCATTAGCAATTCTGTTATTGATTAGGTGCATGCGGATTTAATAGATATTTATGATTATGGTATTTTTGCAATGATTTCAAGTCATATCCCCCCCCCACTTTAATGGTGACGACCGCTCACGACCGTCGCAAGAGCATCATTAATTTTCCAATTAATAACTGAATCATCAATGATAATCATTTACCTTTTTAATGATATACCTGAGGTGATGTGGAGGAAAACTCTGAATTGACGGTGTCTTGCTTGCAGTGCTTGTGTTGTTTTGTTTGGCCGGCACAGTTACTGTTGTTTATGGAATGAATCATAAAGAACAGTATTCATGGCTATCGGATGTTACATGTGTAACAGCCAAGACAACTTTTTAAATTATTCTAAAAAAGCAGAATAATAAGAAGAAATTGGTACAGAAAAGGAAATTACATGAATACCATCATCCTATGAAATAGATCAGAAAGGGAAGATGATATAATAGGAAGAAAAACATGGGTGTAACAACTGCCACAAGAGTGGTTTTCAGTTGTTACTGGTTGTCTGACTGTGCCCTAGAAAGGGGTTTTCACAATTAGATTTAATTTTGTTTTTCTTTTATTTTTTTATTTTATTTATTTTATTTTTTAAATTTTTTTTTAAACAGGTGTAACAGCTTCCACAAAAGGTGGTTTTCAACTACTGCACTTATTTTAATTTCAGTTCTTAAGGCTTCATAGTAGAATGTTCCCGTGCCGTCGTAACATGAAGATTAGAGTCTGAGACAATGTTGACAAATGATCCCTTCAAAGAGGGTTCATGATATAACCTTAGACGGTGCCCATTAACTAGTAACGATGTATTAGTACTATCAATGGTGACCAATTGTACAGTCCCATTGTCAAAGACCATATCCACTTTGTAAGGACCTAGCCACCTAGTGCAGAGCTTGCCTTTGAAATCTTTGAACCTTGAATCGTACAAAAGAGCCCAATCTCCTTTCTAGAAATTTTTCTTCTTAATAAACCCATCATGCCATCTATCTCTTTTCTGCTGAATGATTTCTATCTGTTGAATGGAAACCAGCCATTTCTCTTCCAACTCATTGAGCTGGTTCAATATTCGAGTCTATGCTGTACTCAAATCTAGATCGACCTGCAATGTTGTTATTAATGTATTTATTTCAAATTCTATGGGGAATAAGGGATTCTTACCATACACCAATTCATATGGTGAGAAACTTGTAGTATTCCTCCATGTTGTCCTATAAGCCCACAGTACCTCTAGAATTTTCTCGGCCCAGTTTCTTGGGTGGCTGGCTACTGTCTTTGTTAATATTCCCTCAATGACTTTATTGGTGCTTTCTACTTGACCATTTTCTTGTGGATGATATGGTGTGGTGATTCTGTGATGGATTCCAGACTTTTAAACCAACTTCTTGATCAAAAGAGATGTGAACTGAGGACCCCCATTTGTCACTATCTCTCTAGGTATTCTGAAGTGAACAAAAATATCTTGAAACCTGAAATCTGAAACAACGTGCTCCGTTGCTCTAGTTAGTGCCCTTGCTTCGACCCATTTTGTGACATAATCGGTGTAGACCAATAAGTATGCTTTTTTCTATGATGAATGATTAATTAGCCCCACAATGTCTAGGGCCCATTTCTCGAATTGTTCTATTACTATCTGAGGCTGTAATGACATCTCATTTGATTTCAGAGGCTGGCCCATCCTTTGGAAACTATCACATCCTTTCACAAACTTCTTGGCATCCTGGAATATAGCTGGCCAGTAGTACCATGGTGAGAGTAATTTATGTCCTATCCTCTTGTCAGCGAAGTGTCCTCCACAAGGTTCCTCATGACAAGCCTTTAGGATCTCAAATACCTCATCTTCTCTAACACATCGCCTAATCTAAAAATATGGCCTGGTGTGATAGAGATTGCCTTCTATCCACGAGTAGGTAGCACTCTATTGTATAATCCTCCTTCTTTCCTTGGAAGACAATTGGTGTGGAAATTTCCCTGCGGCAAGGTAATTGGCTATATTTTCATACAGTGGTGAGTGATTAGAGATGGAAAAAAGATAATCATCTAGAAAATAATCCTCAGTAGTAGTGTAGTCATCACTTATAGTTAATCCAGAAAGAAAATCAGCTACATTATCTTTTATGGGTTTATCTAAAATAGTAATATCAAATTATTGTAACAGCAATAACCATAATGTAACTCTACCATTAGTAACAATATTGTTCATTAAAATTTGAATTGTAGCATGGTTAGTGTGTACAAATACTTGGTACCTGGTGATGTAGTGCCAAATTTTGTTGATAGCATGCACTACTTCTAGGAATTTCTTCTAAGTAACAGTGTAGTTGAGTTCTGCTGGAGTTAAGTTCTTGCTGATGTAATAAATGGCATAATGTTTCTTATCCTCCAGCTGCCCCAAAACAACACCCACAACCATGTCAGATGCGTCTGTAGCAATATGAAACGGTAATTCCCAGTTTGGTCCTCATAAAACAGGTGTTGTTGTTACACAGTTCTTCAAATTTAAAAAGGCCTGATCACCCTTTCCTATCCACACAAATTCCACATCTTTCATAAGTAATGAAAATAGAGGAGATGCAATCTTTGAAAAATTATCTATAAGCCTCCTATAGTATCTTGCATGACCCAAAATAATATGTACCTCTTTCAGGGCCTTAGGGGTCGGGATTTTAGATATTACATCAATTTTTTCAGGATCTACCTTGATTCCATCTGCTAAAATGAAATGTCCCAGCACAATTCCCTCGATCATCATCATGTGGCATTTTTCCATGCTCAGAGCAACATTAGTTTATTCAAAACATTCCAACATTTTTTCCAAGTTAAATAATGTTTTCTCAAAGGCATCCCCATAGGGTGTAAAATAATCCATAAATATTTCAAGGCAATCATTCAAAATATCAGAAAAAAATAACTAGTATTTCCCTTTGAAAGGTTTCTGGTGCATTGCAGAGACCAAAGGGAAGGACTCTGTATGCAAAAGTACCCCATGGACGAGTAAATGTTGTCTTGTCTTGATCTTCTAGAGAAATTTGTATTTGATTATAGCCATTAAACCCATCTAGAAATGAAAAGAATTTTTTTCCAAAAAGAGTGTCCAAGACCTGATCAATAAATGGTAAGGGAAAATGGTCTTTTTGAGTGGCCTTATTAAGTTCTCTATAGTCGACACAGACCCTCCATTTGCCATTTTTCTTCGGAACTATGACAAGCGGAGATACCCACTGACTATCAGAAATGGGGTAGATGAAATTAGCATTAAGGAGTTTCTGCAATTCTTCTTTTACTATCTCCTTAAGTGCAGGGTTCATTCGGCACTGAGGTTGTCTAACAGGTTTGCAATCTTCTTTAAGGTAAATGTGGTGAGTGCATAGGGCAGGATGGATTCCTTTCATATCGGTATAGTCCCATGCAAATGCCTTTTTGTATTTCTGTAACAGATGTATCAACAATCTGTTTTGTTCAGCAGTCAGGCTAGGATTGATGTTTAAACATTTTCTAGGTTTGATTTCAATGGGACTGTTGATAGTAAGTGGAGTTGTTTTCAAATGTTCAATAATTACATCATCTTCCTCATCGTCTTCTCCCAAATATCTAATGGAGGAAAAATGGAGTGAAATACTAATAAAACCATTAATGATATCATCCTTTGTTTCATCCTTAAAGTATTGTGTTTTTCCAAGTGTTAGAAGAGGTAGGGAAAGATCAGATTCAAGTGCAAATTCATCCCACCAGGGACTACTCAAATCCATATGAGGTTTTACTGGGGGATAGAGGTTTGGGTTCTAAGTGGCCTGTCCATATGAGATCACCATAGATGCGGACCTACATCCGATATATGCATCTGCAGTGGCTAGCCATGATCTTCCCAAGATTAAAGTATGACACCCCGTATTAGATTTGGTTTGTAAAATGAGAAAGTCAGCCTAATAGATCCAGGAGGCCACAGTGATAACCACATCTTCAATCATTCCTTCGGGCTTAACATGGGACTGATCTACTAGTTCAAGCACTGTAGGTGTAGGTCTAAGTCCATGAAGTCCTAGGGAGATGAAGGGTCTTTAGTCATGAAATTAATAGCTGCCCATAGATAAATCAAGGTATTGGTTATGGGATGATTGTCAATATGGACAGTCACTGTGGAGCTCCCTGGGTCATTATATTTAGTCAACAAAGGCTGATCAATCATAAGATCGGAAAATTTTCCCATGACATGGATATTATATAGTAGCAGGGTCTTTAGGTTTCCTCCCAGGTATTTTGACGCATATATGCCTCACTGTTTTAGCATAGATAGGCACTTCTTTAAGAGCTTGTAACAGCGGAATCCGTACATACAAATTTTGTAGCTCCTTGAGGAATTCTGATTCAGGTGGTAATACCAACCCAATTTTAGTTAATCGTTGAGGGTATGGGGGATTCTGAATGCTAACAGGTGAGTCAGCTACCGCATATGTACCATCCTTACTCAGATTGGTTGTTGTAGTAATAGCAAACCTTCCTGAGCTGGTTGTTACAGATGTTACAGCGGGTGTTGTATCCGCTGTTACATGTGTAACAGCTTCCTCAAAATCGTCCATATCCTTCCTGGGTGATTCACTCTCTTCGGTAATAATGGGAGTATGTTCAAATCTGATTACTTTCCCTAATCAAATCTGAACCTCATTAAGTCCGATAGGATTAATAAGATAAGTGTGGAGGGTAACCAGAGCATCCATGCTCTCACCTGCCTTATTATTTGGATTGGGGTTAGGTTGCACAGGTAATTGGGGTCGGACAGAAGGTGTAGGATTTTAAATATAAGGTAGTTGTAACTGCTAATGTTGCATTGGTATTGGAGGGGGTACTGGACCTTGGCCATTTCCTCTCCAATTTTGACCCCAAGGATTGGGTTACGATGGAGGATATTGCATTGGTGGAGGAGATGGCCATTGGTTCTAGGGTGAAGGAAATTGTGTTGAGGAAGGAGTAGGATATTTCCATGGGTATTGCTAACTATTATAAATATTATTCCAAGGATAGAAAGAATAAGAATCTGAAGACATACCTGTAGTTCGCGACTGCCATGGTCTCTTTGATCCGATAAAATATGAATATTGAACATCCTCGCTTGATTCTTGAAGTACCGCCTTCAGTATGGGTAACTCATGACACTGATTCGTAGAGTGTGCCAACTCACAGATGTTGCATAGGCTAACACTATTTAGTCCACATTCTCTTTCCAAATTTTTCTTTTTGCATCGGGACAGAATAATTCTAAGGCTACTCCATCTTCTGCTTGTGCCTTCTTTACTTATATTGTGGCGATATGGGCAGAGAGAGTGCTAAGGATATCGGTTTTAAAATCCTAGAATAAGTTCTTGATCTTTGCTCTGGTTACTCCTCCACTTGTGGACTTCTGTATCCAAAGTGAAGTGTCTCGAAATGAAACTCTCCCCTTGGACGATCCTCTTGAGCTACACATGCAAAGTTTTATTATCTCATAAAACGTTTCTTGCGATATGTCTCCTTTTCCTATTATGTTCATATGTTCCAGACAATCATCTCTTAAACCTCTTAATAATATTGGCTTTATAATTTCTGGATCTAAGTTACTGAACTTAGACCTCTGTAAATTGTAGTGGAATCACTCAAGATAATCTTTCAGGCTTTCCTCCTCCTTCTGTGCAATTATGAAAATTTCTTCCTTCAAATCCCTGGTTTGGCAGTAGTCTTGATACTTAAAGAGTAAAGCCTTACTCATGTCATTCCAAGTTCGAATTGTGCCGGCACCCAATCTCATGAGCCATCTTAATGCTGCTCCTTTCATAGTAGCAGGGAGTAATTTTAGCTTATGGGCATCTGAAGTGTAGTCGTAACCTCTACACAGCACATCGAATTCGAACAGAAAGGTATTAGGATCTTCAACCACCATCCTCTGAAAGGGATATTCTTCATAGGAGCCTCATCCCATGTTAAAGGGATATTCTTCATAGGAGCCTCATCCCATGTTACTACTATTGGGAATTCAAAAGTAATAGAGCTATTTGTCTTGACATTCTCGTCCCCCATGGATGATTCTTCCCAATGGGATGAACTGGCCTTAGAGTGCACTGGAGATTGACAAATAGAAGGATCAGGCTTCTCCAAGATCAAATGTTTAACAACACTACCAACATCCAATTAATGATCAACTGACCATTTTTCCTCAGGTCCCTGATGATCCCCACTGGTCTCTATGTGTCCTTCAATTATCAGATCCTGATCAATAATTCTCCACTGTTGTTTTGAATCTAGAGTTTTGATATCAAGAGTGGATATGCTGTTTGAAGGATGGTAAGGTATAAACACGGAAGACACCGATGGTCCAGGCCTTGATATGGTAGCTGCTTTCTGTGGTCCTGTCTTCCTATTATCTCTGTATGACGTGGACTGTTCCTTTCCTACCCTTGAAATCAGATCACCAAAGAATATTTTCCTTCCCAAATCTACGCTCTTCTTGTTGTTCTTATGACTCATATTTCCTGTAGTCAGTAGAGTGGGTGGTGTTTGTATATGTTGATGATGTCCTACCGGCACACATGGGCCCTATGCATCTCAATTCATCCTATAAGTGCTTCAGTTTCTACAGCAGTGAGCCCACCCAATTTTTTTAGAGTGATTTGAAGTTCTTACCTCTCGTCTTACTGCCCGACGACTATATAGCTGAAGGCACCCTAAAAAAACACCCAAAATTCAATTCCTACGTGTCCCAACAATACATTGGTGATCCCGCTCAAGTCTGTTAGAGCGATGCGTAGGTTCTTACCTCTTGTCTTACCGCCTGGCAATTGTGTTACTGGAGACACTCTAAAAAAAAATGCTCAGAAATTCAACATCCTAAGTGTCCCAGTAAGACATTGGTGAGCCCACTCAAGCCTGTTAGAGCGTTGTGCAGATTCTTACCTCTCATCTTATTGCCCGATAATTGTGTCACTGGAGACAGTCTATGAAATCACACGAAAACTACACTTCTAAGAAACAAATATGTTTAATTGGATCGTCACTGCCATCCCCAGCAACGATGCCAAAATGTTGGACTATATAAATCACTTATTAAATGACTGAACAAAACACATTTAATTATCAATCTTGGGACATCTATTATTCCAATGAAAATTGCACTGTCTGTGTCGATACACCAACCAGAAGTAATTCCAAAGAAAAGAATTTGGTGCTGAAGTAAATGCTGGAAATAAATCACTCATGTAGAAATAAAAGGATATAAAATATTGAAATCACACTTCAATTGATATTTCTAGCTCACCACACAAAAATTACCCAGCTGGTGTCTCTATTATCATATGTGTAACATCATATAAAGTATTGAAATCGAAGCAGATATATTCTCAGCTGAACAACAACAACAACACGTTATTGATGCATAAAATGAAATACAATTACATACCCACAACTACTTTAATCACTGCAATCCCTGCTAAGGAGGGCCCTTCCTCCCTAGTATGGCGCAGGTAGAGAAGGAGCTTTAACGTAAACTAAATAGAATGACACATGTAACAACAATAACAGGATAATCTGTATTAATCTGAACACAATTACAGAGCCAAAATAATGTTGTTCTCTATTAACCTCTCGACCTCTAGGGCCGAGAACTATATAGTGGTTACATCATAAAATCTAGGGATTGATCATTCATGAGAATATTACAATTCTCATGCTGATTAAAATAGAACACATATAGTTATAACCACTTCCTGATAAAGTTCTGACTAGAAAATAAAAGATTACAATCGAAATCGCCCTTAGGTTGTTATCCCAAAAATATAATGCTAAACAACTTCTACAACTATCGTAATGGAATCACAGCTGTAGTGTAACGGCCAGAGGACAGATCAGCAACAAATATTGACAAGATCATTCAATGATAGAACTGCATCAGCAGTCTGCCAATGATTCTATAACAGCAGAGTGTAACCAAATTTTTTCGGCAGGTCTATAACAAAAAGGTGTAACAAGATCGCTTTTTTGTAATAGCACCATCTGAACTGCTCCTGTGAACTTCATGTTTGGGATCTTTGGTGCTACAAATGACATCTGAAAATACAACACAAAGACCATCGATCTTCTCCAAACATTCACTATCAATTATTCATAAAAAGGTATAATATATCATAATAATTGGTGAATTGGAAAAGTAACGAAAGCAAGGTGAAACATCACAAGTTAGGGTAGAAAGGTAGGAAAAGGGGGGTAAAGATACTCCCATTGGTTATGGTTATGAGGCAACATAGGGAAGATACGTGTAGGAAAAATGTACAAAACTATCACCCAACACCAGGCACTACAGTACTTACTTCAACCCATACAGTGTTGTCTTGAGTCTGCACACATGTGACTCCTTGTCTAAGGTCTCAAAACATTCTGGATGCTCAATGTACACTTCTTCCTCAATAACTCGATTGAGAAAGGTTGTCTTTACATCCATCTGATATATCTTCCATCCCATCTACGTTAAGAGTGTAAGGATGGATCTAATAGATGAGTACGTTGTGACTGGTGCAAATATCTCATCATAGTCAATCCCCTCCACTTGAGAGAACCCTCTATTCAAAAATATAGCCTTGTGCTTCTCCACACTCTCATCTTCTACCTGCTTCATACCCATCTGGATCCTACAACTAACTTCCCCACAGGTCTTGGGACAACTTCACATGCACTATTTATGATAATGGAGTCATACTCCTCAACCAAGGCATCAACCCACATTGGCTGATGCATTTCTTTATTAAAATAGGATGGTTCTATCTCAATACCTTTTCTCATAAGAGCCATGTATCCAGTGTACTGCTCTCGAGACCTTCTCTGTCTGTATTCTTATGTGGCTTCTCCCACATTATCTCTCACATCCAACAACATTATGTCAGCCTCTTCATTGTGCTTCATTCCATCTCTGGTCATGCTCTGTATGAGTGGTTTCTACCATTCTTTGCTCCTTTTTTTGTGGTTGCTCCACATCCCGAGTTTCATCCTTTAGATCGAAGAGTGTTGGGTGTGGAGCCTGATTATCTTCTTTATTTTATATCACAGCATTGGACCCATGTTCTTAATGGGGTGGTAATGCCACCCATAATTAAATGGTGCTTGGGGGGTCCAGGGGGGGTGACTGCAAATTTATGGAGCCCCCCTTGGCGGGGGGTTTCGGGGGTAGCACCCCTGAAGCTAAAAACAGATGTAAAATTGCCTTGTAAAAGTATTTTAATTTCTAGTCAATCTAGGTCGTTCATTAGGTGGATGATCTTATAGTAGAAGTTATGTTTAATTTAAGTTTTTTTTCCCTAGAAGGAAACCCCTTGTTTTGAATGAGGGTATTGTAATTGCGGTTGTGTATTGTATGTGTAGTCATAGAGCAAGAAACAGATAGGGAGACTATGAGAGAGAACAGAGGATATTACAGTGGATCTGCTATAGGTTGTGTCTCTTCATTTTTCTGTATAATATAAAGGAAGGATTGTTTGTTCGGGGTGGACGTAGCCCAAACTGGGTGAACCACGTATATCTGTGTCTCTTTGGTTTTATGTGTTTGTGTTTTCCGCATATTTTATGTGTTGCACTGCTTTGTAATATATAATTTTATAACAACTGGTATCAAATCCGAAGGTCTATTTGGCTAATAAACTCGCAGGAAAGAAGGGTTCCTCGTTAGAGTGGGAGCAATGGCAGAAGATGGTAATTTTAGGGTCAAGAAATTTAATGGCCAAAACTTCCCGCTGTGGAAGATGCAGATGGAAGATTACCTGTATCAAAAAGATCTGTACCTACCATTGAGCAGAAAAACAAAGAAGTCGGCCACTATGACAAACATGGAATGGGAGATTCTCGATAGAAAGGCACTTGGAACAATACGATTGTGCCTTGCAGTGTCGGTAGCCTTCAATATTTCAAAGGAAACAAAAACAGAGGGTTTGATTAAGGCATTGGTGAAACTATATGAAAAACCCTCGGCCTCAAATAAGGTATTTCTTTTGAAACATTTATTTAATATGAAGATGTCGGAAGGTGGATCTGTTGTAGACCATTTAAATGATTTTAATAAAGTTACCAGTTAGTTAAGTTCTGTAGGGGTAAAATTTGATGATGAAGTTAGGGCTTTGTTATTTTTGTGCTCATTTCCATAGAGTTGGAATGGTTTAGTTATGGCCATTAGTAAATTTGTCTCTGGATCTAGTCCCTTAAAGTTTTATTATGTTTGCGGTGCTATCCTTAGTGAGGAAATGTGACGGAAAAGCTCCGGTGAGACATCGGGTAATGATTTGAGTGCAGATAATAGGGGAGGAAAAATAGAAAGAGGAAAGAGCTCAGCATATCGCATTAAATCAAGGAAACACAGATCCAAGTCTAGATCAGGGATAGTGTGCTAGAAATGCAGAAAGAAAGGCACCTAAAGAAAGATTGTAGATCTCGGAAGTTAAAAGAATGAGATGCGCAACAGGAAAAAAATCATGAAGAAAATGTAACACATGATGTGTTACAATATCATTTGATTCTTTCTTTAGAAAATTTTATTGATTCTTGGGTGGTAGATTCAGGGGTCTCATTCCATACCACACCTGATAAGAAATATTTTCATGACTATGTTCAAGGAGATTTTGGACAAGTTTGTTTGGGTGATGATAAACCCCGTAAAATAAATGGAATGGGTAAATTTCTTGTAAAACAACAAAACGGAAACCAATAGTTATTAAAGGAGGTAAGGCATGTTCCAGATCTGAAGAAAAATATAATTTCAACAGGGCAGTTAGGTGGTGAAGGTTGTGTGAAAACATTTCATAGATAAAACTTGGAAGCTCCCAAAGGAGCCTTGGTAATAGCAAAAGATGAAAAGGTTGGTACATTGTATTTATGCAATGGTATTTGTAACTCTATTAATGCTTTAACTTCCAAAGGAGTAGATCCAACATTATGGCATCATAGGCTCGGACACATGAGTGAGAAGGGGATGAAAATTCTTCACTCGAGAAATTTGTTACCAGTTTGAAGAATATTGATTTGGATTTCTGTGAGAATTATATTTATAGAAAACAGAGGAGAGTCAGATTTATTAAATTTGAGAAAGAAAAGAAGAGCGAAAAATTAGAGCTTGTGCATACAGATGTATGGGGACCTGCTCAAGTATCATCTCTCGGTGGCTCTTGTTATTATGTTACTTTTATTGATGATGCAACTAGAAAAACTTGGATTTATTGTATTCAGAATAAATCTAATCTATTTGATACTTTCAAGAAATGGAAAGCTTTGGTTGACATTGAAACAGGAAAGAAGTTGAAGTGTCTGAGATCAGACAATGGAGGTGAATATTGCAGCAAAGAATTTGATAGGTACTGTTTAGAGCATGGAATTTGTAGAGAGAAGACAGTTCCAAGAACACCACAAGAAAATGGTGTGTCAGAAAGGATGGACATAATAAACATGGAGCGTGCAAGGTGCATTAGATTGCATGCAGGATTGCCTTTAAAATTTTTGGTAGATGTTGTAGATACTGTTGTTTATCTAATAAACAGAGGGCCTTCAAGCTCCTTGTATGGTTGTATTCCAGAGGAGGCATGGACAGGTAAAAAGGTAAACTACTATTTTTTAAAGCCCTTTGGTTGTAAGGCTTCCGTCCATATTAATAAAGAAAATAGAACAAAGCTTGAGGCAAAATCACAGAAATGTACCTTTATTCGACATGGTGTTAATGATTTTGGTTATTGCTTATATGATTATGAAAATCACAAAATCATTAGGAGAAGAGATGTAATATTCAATGGAATTTTTTTGTATAAGAATCAGTTTAGGAAAAGAAACAGGAAAAAGAAAACAAAGAATACACAGTTCTTGATGAGATCACTAAAAAGTAAAGATGCCTGAAAATAATAATAATCAACAACCACAACAACAACAACCACCACAATAGCAACATGCATCTATAACACCTGAAAGTGTTGTCAGAAGATCTACCAGGATAAGTAGACCCCCTGAACGATACTCTCCTTCATTATATTATTTATTGTTGACTGATTCTGGTGAACTCGAATGTTATGAAGAAGAAATGCAGGTAGAAACCAGGAAGATGTGGGAGCTAGCCATGAAAGAAGATATGGAATCCTTAATACATAACCAGACTTGGGACTTAGTCAGGTTTCCTGTAGGTAAAAAAACATTGCAGAATAAATGGTTTATAGGTTGAAGGAAGAAGATGGAGGAAAATAGAGGTACAAAGCTAGACTTGTGGTGAAGGGGTTTGTACAGAAGAAAGGTATTGATTTTGATGAAATATCTTCTCTTGTTGTTAAGATGACTTCAATCAGAACTATTTTAAGTCTTGTAGTAGTGAAAGAATTTAATCTTGAGTAGTTAGATGTAAAGACAAAATTTCTCCATGGAGATTTGGAGGAAGAGATCTATATGCAGCAACCAGAAGGATATGAGGTCAAAGGGAAAGAAAAATTAGTGTGCGGGTTAAAGAAGAGCTTGTATGGCTTAAAACAGGCTCTAAGGAAGTGGTATGTAAAATTTGACAGGTTTATGTCTGAGCAAGGTTATACTAGATGTCACTTTGATCATTGTGTTTATCTGAAAAATAAAAATGATGGCAGCTATATTATATTGTTATTGTATGTAGATGACATGCTTGTTGCAAGGGATAACATCCAGGAAATAAATTTTCTCAAAAGAAAATTGGGAAATTCATTTGCAATGAAGAATTTGGGAGCTGAAAAACAAATTCTTGGTATGAGAATAACTAGGGAGTGAAAAATCGCAAATTAACATGGTCTCAAAATGAGTACATACAAAAGGTGTTGAAAATATTTAATATGAAGAATGCAAAACTAGTTAGTACACCTTTTGCTAGCCATTTCAAACTTAGTAAGGAGATGTGCCCCAAGACCCAAGAAGAGATGGATTATATGCCTAAAGTTCCATATGCATGAGGAGTTGGAAGCTTAATGTATGCAATGGTCTGTACAAACCCTGATATTTCACATGCAGTGGGAGTTGTAAGCAGGTACATGAACAATCCAGGAAAAGAACATTGGATGGCAGTGAAATGGATTCTTAGATATTTGAGAGGTACCACAAATCAAGCATTATGCTTTGGTGGTTCAAACATTGCTCTACAGGGATACGTTGATGCAGATATGGCAGGTGACAGAGATAGCAGGAGGAGCAACACAGGGTATTTATTTACTATAGGTGGAACAACTGTCAGATGGCTTTCAAAAATCCAAAGTGTTGTTTCACTTTCAACAACAGAAGCAGAGTATGTTGCTGCTACAGAGGCTAGTAAAGAAATGATTTGGTTACAAAGTTTTATGGATGAATTGGGTAAGAAGCATGATATGGGAACGTTATACAATGATATACAAAGTGCCATTATTCTTGAAAAGAAATCATCATTTCATTCCAGGACTAAACACATACAGCTCTACTACCATTTCGTACGATTAGTGTTGGAAGATGGAAAGTTGAAGCTGGAAAAGATACACACTAGCCAGAATCCTGCAGATATGCTAATGAAAGTTGTAACCAGGAAGAAACTCAGATTATGCTCAGTTTCAATTGGTCTTCAAGTATGATGATGAATATGAGAAACAACCAGGTCCAAAGTGGAGCCATTTTCCAGCAAATGAAGCAGCAGTGGAGTTACTACAATCTGTCTCCAAGTGGGAGATTGTTGGGTGTGGAGCCTGATTATCTTCTTTATTTTTTAGCACAACAATGGACCCCTGTTCTTAATGGGGAGGCAACCTCACCCACAATTAAACGCTGCCTAGGGGGGTATAGGGGGGATGGATGCGAATTTATGGAGCCTCCCCCCTGGTGGGGGGTTTCGGAGGTAGCGCCCTCGAAGCTAAAAATAGATGTAAAATTTCCTTGTAAAAGTATTGTAATTTCTAGTCAATCTAGGCCATTCATTAGGCGGATGATCTAACGGTAGAAGTTATGTTTAATTTAGGGTTTTTCACCCTAGAATGCAACCCCTCTTTTTGTATGAGGGTATTGTAATTGCGGCTGTGTATTGTATGTGTATTCTCAGAGAGAGCAATAGATAGGGAGACTATGAGAGAGAGCAAAGGATATTACAGCAGATCTATTGTAGGTTGTGTCTCTTAATTTTGTTGGATAATATAAAGGAAGGACTAGATGTTCGGGGTGGACGTAGCCCAAATTGGGTGACCCATGTATAACTGTGTCTCTCTGGTTTTATGTGTTTTCTGTGTTTGTTGTTTTTGTATATTTTATGTGTTTCATTGCTCTGTAATATATAATTTTCTAACAAAAATCTCCTCAACTACATGCAACTCAGGCTCCCTCTCAAGGGACAATCGCATGACTTTGTATTCATCAAATTTGACATCTCTTATTACCACTGTAATCATTTGTCCTTGCAAGTACACCCGATAGTTTTGAGGTGTATCAGTATACCCAAAAAATATTCCCAACTCTATTATTGGCTCTAGCTTATTCTTGGCAACTTTGGTCATTTGGAAATAAACAAATGACCCAAAAATTTTAAAATACGACACATCTTGTCTCTTACTTGAAAAATAATCCTCTGGTGTACACATCCCAAGTATCCGATGAGGACTTCTGTTTTGCACAAATACTGTTTTATTGCATGCCTCTTCCCACAGATGCAATGGTAGGCCCTGATCATGAAACATAGCTCATTATGCCCCCATAATCATTCTAGTATTTCTTTCTACAACCCCATTCTGTTGTGGGTGATGAGGTGAAATCAATTCTCTGCGAATTCCTTATAAGGAACATAAGTTCTTGAATTCGTTAGAGATATATTCTCCACCATTGTCGCTCCTTAGAACCTTCTCCTTCTTCCCTGTATCTTTATCAACAAGTTCCTTGAACTCACAAAACTAGGAGGACGTTTAATCTTTCTTCTGTGTGAAGAAAATCCAAAACTTTCTTGAAACATCATCAACAAAAAACACATAATACATGTGCTTTGTTATGGAAGATGTCAAGAACGTTCCACACACGTCTAACTGAACTCTCTCAAGGATTGAATTAGCTCAGATTCCTTATCATGAAAGGTGGATTTGGTATACTTCCCCAATGTACACCCTTTTCATGTGTATCTCTGCGCAAGTGCACCCTTTGGAAGTCATGTATAAATATGTTTCATGATCCTCAAATTGTTGTGGTGTAGATGGCCCAACCTCATGTGCCATAACTCACTGTTGTCTCAAATTTCCACCTTATCTTCTTTACTACTTACTAGTGTGCATTCCCCTTCATATATATTATAAATATTCTTAACTCAAACCCCAATATTTTTCACCTGTCCCCTCGCTTTCCGATGAAGGAATGACTTTCCTTCACTGAAGATCACATCATAGCCACGATCTTCCAACGTAGCAATAGAAACAAAATTATTTTTAAAATAGGAACATACATGACATCTTTTAATTTGAGTGGATTTCCTAACTCTCTAAAAGGTAACTGTACCTACACCGGCAGCATTATACTTCCCACCGTCACCTATCTTGATGTGCATCTAGAGATCCTTCTCCTCCAAGCTATTAAAGAATTATTTGTTGCTGATCATATGGAATGAAGCTCCAATATCCAAGTACCACACACATCCCGTCACCGATGACACCATGCATGCGATGAGGGTCAATTCCAACTTGAACTATGAAGCCAATGATTCACCTACTTCTCCTCATGAGACCTTCTTGTTGTTCTTCTTTTGTGGACAATTTTTGGCATAGTGTCCCCGCTCATGATAGTTGAAAAATTTTACCTTTGAAAAATCTCACTTCTTTCCTGCCCTGTCAGTATCGTATTTGGACTAGGACACCTTCCATTTTCATTTCTTTGCCTTGCCATCCAAGGCACAATTCTCCTCATTATCAGTCTTTGACGAGGATCCATCTCTGGTGCTCAGCCAATTTCTTCTTATGCCAAATCATACCATAGTTTCTCCCAATCCGGAAGCTTATCCCTCCCATTAACAGAGTCTTGGTAGTTATTCCATCTCTTGGGAATGCTGAGAAAATCTAGGATAATAAAATCATCTCCACACTGAGTGCACTTTGTCAAGTATTTTTGGATCATGTCACCCTTCTCCATTTTGATCTTCCTGTGGTTGTCTTTCAACACCAACTTCCTGTGGTCGTTGATATTCAGATACAGATCTATCAAGGCTTTCCACATCGCATATGGAGTCGCCTTTCCGTGGAGACTCGAGACAATATGATCTCGAACTCCCTCTAATAAGATCATTCTCTCCTTTACTACATTCTTCTTCCATGCATTAATAATTTTAGCATATGATGTTGCGGGCTGTCGGACATCAATGTCTATGAAATCCTTTAGTCTATTATCCTCGAGCACTACCTCCATCCCTTCCTTCCATGTAATATAATTCAAATTTCCCTTGAGTTCATATTCAAGTCGCAAGCCATTGAAAGAGATATTGATCTGCTGCTGGATCCTAAAGAATAAATGTGAAAATTCGAACCTAATCAAAACAAAATATGTTCTTGTCCTCTTATTATGATTCCTGGTGATTTGATACCATGTATAAAATCTAACAATGTGATTCACTCTAATCTTGTAATTCACTAAAACAAGATATTGAATCCTTCTACAATTTGCGGAAACAAAACACAATCGCACAATAACATAACAAGTAAGAGAAAGAGACAATCAATCACACAACACAAGATGTATCTAGGGAAATCATACTACCTAAAACCCCACTATTTCTATATTTTATAAAGTAAATATCATGAAACAATACAATTCTTTCTCTCTCAGAGAAATTCCTGCAATCTGCCAACTGCCTCACTGTAATCTAGGAAAAATCAACCAATTACTTAGCCAATTCTAAGCCTCTGCTTAGCCTGCCTTGCTGATGTATTCCTGGAGGAATTAAATCACTATTAATAGGAAAATACTTCTAATTGATTGCACACTACTTCCTTGGCCTCCATGTGACTCTATAACTGACATGTACAATTTTCTAATTATACAACAGATATTTATCAACTGGAACTTCCTTAGAGATGACATGCAAAATCTATTTATAGTGAATTATCAGTTAGCTTATTGATCACTAATTTTGAATGAAATTATATTTAATTCAATTTACCTATCACTAGCTCATCTCTTAGTTAGAACTAGTTAAACTGATTTTAACTTAATTTCTTGAATTAACTAATTAAAACTTACAAATAATTGTAACTGGACCCCCTTAAATCATGGGAGAACTCTACATTCCTACTCTCTGACCCTCAACTCGAATTTCCTAAGCTAACTCAGTCATTCTGAATTAGTTAAATAATACAAGTTTTCATGAGATGAAATTACAATTTCTCGTCCAATTTAATTAAAGGAAAATTAAATCAGAAGCCCCCTTTGGGATGCCATTTGTTGGTGCCATTTCAATATATGGTTCCATTTGATACTATGTATAGACAAACAACTTGTATGAGAGCATCAAAAGAGTCTGCCAGGTCTAGAAGGCCAAACCTAAGATATTTCCCAGTGCCATGTGCGTTATTGTATTGACGTAGTGGTGTTTTTGCAAGGACCATGCCTTCTTTGGACCAATATTTTTGGGATTGGATGAGTGCCTTGAAAGGGAGATTTGTTGGACCAGGAGCGTTATCCATACCATAGGTTTCAATATGGCCCCCTATTGGGGAATTTGACAGAAATGTGGAGGCATTTATTGAGGATGAGGTGGTATGGAGTACTTGTTCTGCGGGAAGAACAAGATGGGTAGTCTCACCAATCATAGGTGTTGTACGATGGAGAGTTTCAAGTTCGATGACACGAAGCGACCTGCAACAAAGAAGAAGTGTGAGAGAGGAGGGGAATAGGAAAGGAAAAAGTAAATACAATAGATAGAAAAAAGAGTAAATAAATGGAGAGGAAGGCGAGGAAGGTAGGAGAGGAAGTCGAAACATACAAAGCTTGATGGAAGGATGTGCAACAACTTTTTTTTAGGAGCACAATGGAGACAACTTTAAGCTCCCCATATGTTGCAAGGGCATTATGCACTGAAGGGAGAGAAAGACCGCATGTTCATGAGTTCCATCAGAAAGTGAAAGGCGGTACTGGGGGGCTGCAACCTTGCCTCGAAAAATCTACTCAATGGAAACCACTTGGAGTATTGGTTGTAACTTCGTTGAACTGCCCGTCAACAATGAAATTCATTGCTATTAAAATTTGGATCCATTTTTCTATTACTTTTTGCTGGGAAAGAATAATTGCAAGAAGGTTTTAAATGTAAGTGTTCAAGAACATAAGTAGATTTTTCAGAAAGGTGTGGGAGAATGCTACAATATGAAATTTAAAATACATGAAGGAACAAATATTTTGAAGCAAGAAGCATGGAATATATAAAAGCACAGGGAAACATATTTTGGAGATAATATTTGGTTTGAAAAGTGATGGAAGAGATATGCATGAAAATTATATTGTAAAATAGATTTGTAATTTAAACTATGGTAATATTTCAAATTTAGAAGGAAAACACAACTAATCCATTCCATTATACGTATGATTGAGATAGATTGTTTTAGATATGTGATAATTTGTTCCATATATTAAACATGCAATTGGGTAGGGTTGGAATGGGATAAAAAAAAATGCACACTGTCCACTAGATATGTGTTTTTCATATCACTTAGGATGGCCATGTAAAAAAATTAAATTTCTTTCATATTGGCAGAATTTGAAGGAAAATAGTGAGCACATACCCATGCAGTGTTCTAGATATGGAGCCAATGGAATACATACTTTTTTCACAGAGAGAATTTGGCAGAATTGCAAGTGCTAGGGAAAGATAAAGTTGGCTAAAAATAAGCAAGGAAAATATAATTTAGCTTAAGAAAATAGCACAAAATTTTTAACTTTCTAACATTGGATAGTAACAACGAGTAAGTTAAGAAAATGGAGAATATAAAAATTGGGACAAAGAAAGGTTAGTGTGTGTTTATTAAATTGGAGGGAAAATCAGGCTATACATAATATGAGACTGTATTTTAAGAAAATGTATAAGAAGTGAAAGTAATGGATGAGGGAAGTACGAATACATACTAGAACGAAAGTGAGATTTTTTTTGTATACTTGCAGCATGAAAACCAAGGGTTGAAGTGTTGCATTCAACACATGTAAGTTAAATAAGATAGAAAGTTTGAATTCTTCAGGAATATAATATTAAAATATGTAAAATTTTTAACAAAAATAAGAAAAACTAACAACAAAGAAACCACAAAATAAGAAAGGAATTTCACTATTAAACAATTTTCATATGCAGATGTCAATTTGCAAGGAAACTCTTGTCACTGTCATGGAATTTGAATATATAAAACACTAAACATTTTTCCTTCACAAATAAATAAGCTACACATATGAGGGATCTTTGAAATAAATATTTAGTGTGCTATATAGAAATATTCAATGTCTCAACATATTTGTTGCTCTATTTTCAGTCTTAGTTTATGTTTATGGATTTTTTATTTATTTATTTATTTATTTTTTGTACCAAAAAAATTCAACATAATTCCATAGGAAAACAAACAAATTGAAAAAAAAGATCTTATCATAATGAAGTTGAACATGGTTAGTTTACCAAGATGATGTGTGTTATCTCTCAGGGCAGTATTAGATTCTGAAGCAAATGTAGAGGATTGAAAAAGAGGCATGATGTAAATATTAAATTACAAGGATGTGAGAGAATGTTATAATAGAAAATGAATCTTGATTTATAGTTGAAGTCTTTCCATGTCCATGAGCGTTATGAGAGATACAATGGGGTTAATTTTCAAGGACTTTGTTTTTCAAATGGAAGTTTGAGGTTATTGTTGTTGTTGGCGAATAATTTTTTTACATTTTTTGTGCAGTGATGTGCTTTCACATTATTGAGCGGTTTTTAGGACATAATTTTTTCTACAATTGGTACTTGAAGCTCTTCATGACCATTCAAATTGCGAGAGAATTTTTGTGGTTCGATAATGATACACATAAGAAAAATGTTGCAAGATCCAATGTAGTCTACAATAGTTTACTTGACAGACTTTTGTACGAGTAGATGGATTGAGAGGAATATATTTGGCGATATAGGAGGCAAAAAATCCCAATTCCAAAACAATTGAAACCATTGACCCATATCTCCAAAACAAAACCAATATTTGAAACCAATTCCCAACAACAGAATGGGTAGAACATATAACACCAACAACTGAAACCACCAAATTTCTAAGGAATCCAAATACCCACATGTCTAGATATTTGAATGGAAAAAATAATTCTTAGAGGAAAAGTTGGAAGTTTTGGCGGTTTGTAATCGAGGAAAATAGGAGTTGAATGGTAAAAATGATTCCTGGAGTGAAATTTGGATGGTTGGACATTGTGTAATCTAGAAGGAAGGGATATCACAAATATTAAATTGAAGATATAGATACATACATATGAATTACACATCACATGCCATAAAGAGTGACATGGTGGTTGCTAAGGCATATACCATGTAAGTAAAGCATAGTCAGGCGAGAGAACTTTTGGATAGTTGGATGGTTTAGAGATAGTATCCAAATATCCATATTCTATAATATGAGTAGAGGAACAATGAGTCTAGACAACTCACATTTAGGTGCCATATAGGATGACTCATGATAGAGACAATACAGGACTAATGATGATACATATAACAAGATAGTTTAACAATTGTGATGCCACATAACCTAACAAGCAAAAACTTATGATAACCCAAGTGATATGATTGAAATGCCATAGGCCACATGTGATGGTAGATGTGAGTCGAAAAGTGGGTGAGTTTGAAATGAGTAGAATGTTTCATATATCCCAATAATCAAGGCCAAACGTTATAGCAAGGAAAACTTAGAACCTAGGTATTCAAATTTGGGTCTTTATTTAAAATCTAGATATTCGGATATCTAGATTTTAAAGAAAGGTGTAGATTTTGGATATCGCTATGATACTAAAGAAAACATAGCATGCATATTTGAGATCCCAAATATTTATATGCCATATCAAATTTAAATTTAACTATCACATTAGAAGCCATGTTAAGCGGAGTGCATGAAAGTTGAAATGTGGGTGCTAAGTGGATATAGGCAACTTTGGGATCTAGATGTTGAGTGCTAGATAAAAAATTATGGCTTCCAGGTGGAAGGATATGTTTGGGCCACATGAAATGGATTTTTAAGAAGCTCAAAATACAAATTAAAGAGATTCCTTACATTTTGAGGTAGATTCCTTTAGAAAATATCTTCAAGAAAAGGAAATATCAATGAAATCCTCTTCCTAATATCATTCTAACTTGAAACACCAGTTTTAAACTAATATATAGAAGTTAATATCTACCATTGAGGAATCCATTCAAGATTATAATTTGGAAATCATTTCTTGTGTGGATGGAATGTGTTATCTTGATACAAGCCTCCTTTTTCTTATTGAAAAATACAATGTAGCTTTCTCATAAGTGAACCTGGTTCATAGTTGTTTTTTTAAGCTTGTTTAGGATTATGGAAACTCATTGGAAAAATAAACTACAATTTCTCTGGATATGTTCCTCAGAGAAATCTTCAGTTACAAAGAAAAGGGAGTAGTCCAGATAATTGAAAAAGTAAATGTGATGAATTCAAAAAAAAATAAAAACGAAGAAGAAATAAGGGATTTGAATGACATTGTACGTAAATTTGATGAGAAACTTAAAGAAATGAGCATGGATAAGAGGAAAATAAGAACTAATATTGAGCAGACAAAAAGGAAATTGTCGCTAGTTAGAGAAAATTCTAGCTTGATGAGCGCCAAAGGGAAAGGATTGGTTTAGGAATGAAATACATTAATATAATGGTTAGTGGAAAAGTCCAATGAGTTAGAGATATTTTTTCAGGAATTGTAGAAGAGAACCGATACATGGAATGAAACTAAAATGGAAGTTTTTAAGCATGTTAAAGTATTGGAACTAGAGCTATAAGATATTCAAAGGCCTACAACTTCTTTTTTAGAATAATTTTCAAACAAGGACTCACTTCTTCATAAAGTTGAAGATGTCTTTGGGGAGATGAAGTTTCCAGAGGAAATCCACTCCAAATAAATAATTGACAAAGTTGAGTGGATTGCAAAATCATCTCTTGGAGTAAATAACATTATGCTCTCAAGCAGGGGAGATTTGAAGATAACTGAATGGAATGATACTAATGTTACTATCAAAAAGTTGCTTGAAACAAGTGTGCATGGTGAAAAAAATCGGAAGAGTCATTTAAAAGATATAAAAGAAGGGTATGAGGAAGTATAAAACAAATAACGTAGTGTATTTGAGTAGTAAGATACACTAGAGAAGTATTTGTTGGAAAGGAACCATCTTATTCAAATATGGGAAGAAATCCTTGTGCATGTCGATATGGAAACATATATGTGATCAGTTGGCCCATAATTTCATATTGAAAAGCTCAGTGTAGCAATAAGTCAGCCCCAATAGGATGCAACTTGTTTGAAGCAGGAAATTAAGAATATTCAAAGAATTGCTAATTTATCTACCTTTGAAAGGAAGACTCGAAGAGGAGAATATAAAGAATACAGGAAAATATCTTGGAAGTAAACAATGAAAAATGGGAATATGTGAGAAGCATTTAGGATCTTAATTTTAAAGTCAAAACTCTAAATGAGTAAGAATTTCAAGATGCATCCAAGAAAGAGATTTTATGTGATCATCTTCTTGATCAACATATGAGTGAGTCCCTTGTGGAATCAAGCATTGTTGATAGGAGTTTAACCACATAATACTATATGAAGAGACTATTGGATGTGGTTATTGAAACATTGAAATATTATGACCTATAAGAGTTATCTTCATGTTGTAACAATGGGAAATATCTCAAAGGATGTATCAAGAAACCCATAGAAAAGCTAAGCAAATTTTCTATAGAAGTTAAAAAGCTCAAGGAAAGATGGTGATGCAAAGATATATGAGGAAAGAACAAAGACATATTAGAACAAAATTAAGAATTTTTATATACTTGCAGCATGAATAACAAGGGTTGAACTACTGCAAGCGACACATATAAGTTAAATAAGCTAGCAAGTTTGCATTTTTCAGGTATATAATATTAACATTTTCAAAATTTGTAACATGAATAAGAAAAAATAACAACATCATTATTTTTAAATTTTGACACTTTGGGAGTTATCCTCCATGCCTTTAATTGGTATCTGGATGGTATGAAAATTTATCATTCTATTTTAAGCATCAATATTATAACAACAATATTATCAAAATACCAAAACATTCCAAACAAAGCTAGCATTGTGTAATTTAAGAGGTTTAGGTTTAGGACCTAAAGATGAAAGAAAAAAATAATATCCACTGATAATCAAAATAGGTCAAAGGAGGTTGAAAGTGTTACAAAAACAAAATAGAAAAATAAGAAGTGCTTAGGGCACATCCTTCCTAAAGAAGAAATATAAAGCTAAAGAGAAAAACATTGTCACAAAATGGGGGTGGATCCATAATGGTTGAACCCTCTATAAAAATGTATAGCCTTGAAGATGAAGCAATATAAACAAGTTATGCCACAAAAGAAAGAAATATGGGCATATCACCTAACCATATTTCATGCCACAAGATTTTTATTTTGAGCTGGAAAATCTCAGGGTTCAAACGTAACTACCCTACTTCTGAGGCACCCCCATTATCAGCATAGCTTTTGGGATCCACCCTAGCCACTATAGATAAAGGATTGGAAGAGATGAAAGGGCTCGGGAAGCAGAGGAAAATAGTATATGCATGCATGCAATTATTTATGTTAGAAACAAATTTTTCAAAATATTCATTTTTGGTTTTGGTATAATGTGTATGGAATTACAGTTCTGCCCTGTAGACACTATAGGCTACTTGCACAAATGTAAAGTTAGAATTGAATATTGTTGTAAATAAAAATATGATTTCTTATATTTATTTGTGATTCCCCTATTGAGGGTTATATAATTTGTTGCAATATGGCCTGTTCATGGCGGTTTACTAGTTAAACTTATTTCACTGTACAACAGAAATAGAAAAAAACTTTACCCTAAACCTACCTAGCACAAACATAATCAAGCATGTCTTCAAAGACAAAACCAATTTTATTTATAGTTTTGGCTTAATCCATGAAACTTGGCAAAACATGTTCATGAATATATTAAATAAGCTATATCATTTGTGTTTTTAGTTCTTGGCATGTATCCATAGAACTTATCCACAAAATAGTGGGCAGAAGTTGGCAGAGAAAATAAAATATATTCCATACAACTTCAATTTGGGTTTTTGACTTAAATACTACCACAGGTCAGTATATATCCAACATCAATACCAAGGGTTGAACTACTGCAAATGACACATGTAGATTAAATAAGCTGGCAAGTTTGAAGTTTTCAAGAATATAATATTAACATTTTCAACATTTTTAACAAGAATAAGTAAAACTAAAAACATTATTATTTTTAAATTTTAACACTTTGAGAGTTATCCTTCATGCCTATAATTGGTATCTGGTGGGCATAAACATTTATCATTCTATTTTAAGATTATCACCTAATCATCTTTCATGACACAATATTTTGATTTTGAGTTGGAAAATATAAGGGTTCAAATTTAACTACCCTGCTTCTGAGGTGCCCCCATTATCACCATAGCTTGTGGGGTCTACTTGGCCACTATAGATAAAGGACTGGCATAGCTCAAAGGGCCATGGAAGCAGAGGAAATTAGTATATGCATGCATGCAACTATTTCTGTAGAAACAATTTTTTTCAAAATATTCGTTTTTTGTTTTGGTATAATGTGTATGTAATTGCAATTCTACCCTGTAGTCTCTATAGGTTACCTACACACATGTAATGTTAGAAAGGTAAGAATTTTGTAAATACAAATATGATTTCCTATCTGTATTTTTGATTCCCTTATTGAGGGATAGATAATTGGTTGCAATATGGCTTTTTCATGATGGTTTACTAGGTAAGATTATTTCAATGTGCAACGGAAAAAGAAAAACTTTACCCTTAACCTACCCAGTCATAACATACTCAAGCATGTCTTCAAAGGAAAAACCATTCCTATTTATAGTTTTTTATTAAGGCGTGAATCTTGGAAAAATATGTTCAGGAATATATTAAATAAGCTATATAATTTATGTTTTTAGTTGGCACGTATCCATAGCACTTAGCCACGAAATAGTGAGCATCAGGAGGCAGAGAAAATAAAATGTATTTCATACAACTTCAGTTTTTCTTTTGACTTAAATACTACCACATGTGTTATTGAACCATCTCACAAAATAGAAGAAAAGATAGATCAACGACATAGAAATCAACCTCTTCGAGGCGGCAACCTCCTTTACATTACATAAATGAAAAATTCTTGGATGATACAAATGACAAAACCTACTTTCTATACATAGGAGCCTAAGGGCTCACAATATAATCAGAGCCTACATAACAATAATAATGCAAGGGCACAAAAATTACAATAGTAAGCTTCTATGGGCCACAATAATATCAATATGGGGACTTCATGGGCATAACAATAAAAATAAGGGGGCTACACTAACAATAAAAATAAGGGGCTACACTAGTATTATAGGGACCTAACATGCCCCTCTCCTTCAAAAAAATGTTGTCCTCAATGCTTGAGTAGTTCTAGATGCTTCTGTATAGAATTATCATCCTCCAATGTGGAATCTTCAGCGGGTAAGTTCCTCCACTTGATGATATACTCTGAAAATGATCAATTTCATAGTTGTCAAGTTCTTGTATCCTCGACTGCTTCAAGTTCCAATATGATTTTTCCTTCCTCGTCAAGTTCTCGAATTATTTTTTGAAATGAGAGTTTGTCACCTATAGCTTTCTTTAAGCATGAAACATGTAAAACTGAGTGCATGTAGGAAGATGCGAGAAACTCCAATTTTTATTTCATATTACCAATATTTTGCAACACAAGCACCATATTAATTTGGTGATAATTTATTATTATTCTTAGCTTGCTTGAGGGAAATTCGTTTTTATGGTTGTATCCGTAAAAATACCCAGTCGCCTACATCAAAACTTCTTTCACTACGATGTTGATATGCCTGTTGTTTCATTCGATTATGCACTAAATCTAGGTTATCCTTTAAGATTTGGAGAACATGTTGTTGATGCTTGATGTGATCTTCCACTAATTTAACATTAGAATTTTCTCTTAAAGATGGTGCGATGGATGGTGGATGATATCTATAAAGTGCCATAAATGTGGTCATTTTTGCTACAGTGTGGAAGGAAGTGTTATAGCACCATTCAGCTAGAGGTAACTACTTGACCCATTGTGTTTTTTTATCAGATACAAAGCAACAAAGATATCCTTCCAAACATTTGTTCGCTATCTCAGTTTTCCCATCAAATTGAGGATGATAAGATGAGTTATGAGCTAGTTGAGCACCCATAAAAGTATAATTCCATCCAAAAAAATTTAGTGAAAATGGGATCTCGATCGCTTACAATAAAATTTGGGTTTCCATGTAGCTTTTGAATTGTTTCCATAAATGTAGTAGAAATTGTACTAAATTTAAATGGATGAGATAATGCACAAAATTGTGCATAATTGGTAAGTCTATCAACTACAACCATGATGATGCTATTTCCTTCGAACTTGGGTAAAACTGTGATAAAATCCATTGAAGCCTCCTCCCAACATTGACTTGGAATGGATAAAGGTTGTAGCAGACCGGGGGTGTTAATTGTCTCAACTTTATTTTGTTGGCAGCCCACACATTCTGCCACAAAATTTTGAATATCAGATTTAAGGCCATCCCAAAAAAAATATTTCTTGACCCTATGGTAAGTTTTTAAAAATATTGAGTGTCCTCCTAAGGGAGAGGTGTGAAATTCCAAAATAATCTTTTGCTTTAGTTGGGAATTATTACAAATATATAAGCAATCCTTGTACCATAATGAATAATTTTTCTAGCTAAATTTTTAAGATATACTGTGATCTTGCTACAACTTTTGAATGAGTGTCTACTCTTCTTCGTCATTCTTTTATTCCTCCCTTTCTTCGATTATCCAATCTAGTTGGATAATACAAATGGCACAAAGAAATGCTTCCACATCCTCATCCTTTCTTGAGAGTTCATATGCAACAACATTTAGCTTCCCTTTTTTGTATATGATTTCAAGGTCATCACCCAACATCTTTGTGACCCATTTTTTCTTCTCTTATGAAGATAGTCTTTGTTCCAAAAAATATTTAAGACTATCATTTTTTTTACCTTGAAGTGTCGTCCCATTATGTAAGGTCGCCATTTCGTTAGTACATGTAGTATTTCCAACATTTCCTTCTAATAAATAGGATTATGTAAATACTTTCCTTTGATTGGATGGATTTCAAAAGCAACGGGTCTTCCTTCTTGCATTAAAAAAACACCAATTCCATTTCTTAAGGCATCACATTCCACAATAAAAAAAAAATCTGAATTTTTCCATAGCTAAGACTGGTGCTTGGAAAATTTCCTCTTTAAGTTTTTCAAATGCCTTAGTTGCTTCTGGAGTCCAAGAAAATGCATCTTTCTTTAGTAATGTTGTTAGAGGTGCTAGTATTCTCCCATAAATATTTACAAACTTGCGATAATACTTTTTTAACCCGAGAAATCCTCACAATGCTTTATGGTTGTGGGGATTTTCCATTCCTTAATGACTTAATTTTTTTTAGGGTCTACCTTAACACCCTCATGAGATAAAACATGAACCAGATATTCCATCTCTTGTACTCCAAAGAAACATTTGGATGTTTTTTCATATAATTGTTTCTCCTCCAATAGTTTGAGCACCCTATCAACATGTTGAACATGATCCTTCCAAGGCTTTCTATAGATTAGTATATCATCAAAAAATAATAACAAAATTTTTGTAAGGAATGGTTTGAAAATGGAATTCATCAACCCTTGAAATGTAGAAGGTGCATTGGTAAGGCCAAAAGGCATGATCAAAAATTCATAATGAACCTCATGAGTTCTAAATGTTTTTTTTAGAATGCTTCAATCTTCATTCTAATTTGATGATATCTTGAATGGAGATCCAACTTGGTGAAGTATACTGATCTATGTATTTCATCCAATAATTCATGAATTACAATAATGAGAAATTTATCTTTAATAGTGAACTTTTTGAGCTCCCTATAATCTGGACACATGTGCCATGATCCATCCTTCTTGTGCACCAATAATACTGTAGCAGAGAAATAAATTTGACTAGGTTGAATTATAGTGGCCTCTAACATTTTTGCAATCATACATTCAAATTCACTCTGTTTGGCATAGGGATATATGTAAGACCTGATTTTTGGAGGAACACTTCCTGGAATCAAATGAATGGCATGATCATGATCACAAATAGGTGGGAGGAATTTTGGAGTCTCAAATACCTTGGAATTATTGTCCAAGACTTTTAGGAGATCTACTACATTTTCACCATTAGGAATCATTTCTTGTAGCAACTTCTTCAAACTTTCCTTCAAACCTTCCATGTCTTATTTTAGACAATTCTTCATGTCTTCCACATTTCCTTTTATTTTTTCTTCAATACCCTCAATCCTAGCTTCCACGCCATTCTTCAAACCATCCATCTTAGCTCCTATTTCATTTTTGGTTACTCTTTGCGAGAGTGAAATTTGTTGCACTTGGTATCTTAATTTTGATATATCATGTTGCAATTCTTCCTCTTCATGCATCATAGTAGAGATTTATAAGCCCTTAATGAGTGTGGAAGTATTTTTGGGAGTCATTTTAGAACCCAATATCGATATCAATGCTTCAATATGCCCTTTGAATCACTTTAAACTAATTTTTCAAACAAAATTTATGAAATTTAAAAAAAATGCACACGTTTTTCTTGCTTTTGAGGAGCTCAATATTGAGCCTAATGTATCTTTGTGGTTTTAGATCCCCAATATTTGAACTTTGGTCCTGTAGTATCCCCCTAAGTCTTCTTTCCAATGCCACATGTCAGAGATAATTTGGATTCTTCATGGTAAAGCTATGCTCGATCTCCCACAATGACCTGATTATGGATTGGTTTAGTACAGTGAACTTGTACGGGGTGCCACATGTCACTGTTTTGACCTTCAGCCCTGAAATTGATACAAAAGAAACTAAATTCTGTCTAATTTCGACCACTTCTTATAGAATTTAAATCTGATTCCTGCAATGAAAGTTATGACAATTTTCCCTCGATCACCTATTTGAGATGAAATTATGGAGCCTGCAAATACCCTAACTTCCTCAAATCATATCTCCAAAAATATAGAGAACCAAGCTCTGAAATTTGTACACAGGGTTCACCCGTATTTTGACTCCACATGGTTTCAATTTCATATTCTAAAGCTTCATAGAAAAAACTTTATAATAAAAAATCCAATATTTATCATTTGAAGAGGCGAAGTAATAGAATCCAAAGCTTTAATAATGCAACCAACTCACAAAAAATAAAGAAAGATAGATCAATGAATTATAAATCAGCCTCTTCGATGGGTAAACCTATTTTAAATTACCTAAATGAACAATTATTGGATGATACAAATGACAAAACCTAATTTATATATATATGAGTCTAAAGGGTCAGAATATAATCAAAGCCTACATAATAATAATAATGTAAGGCCACAACAATAACAATAGTGGGCTTTTATGGGGCACAAGAAAAACAATATGAGACATACATGGGCACAACAATAACAATAAGGGGCTACACTAACAATAATAATGAGCTACACTAGTACTATAGGGACCTAACAACACGTCAGTAGACATATAATACACCATTTCTAGTTTTGGTTTATGATATTCAATATTGGCAAGAGGTGTTCAGGAATATAGGTTTCAAGTTTTTTCGTTGGCTCCTGATATTTTACATTCGCATAGGTAGCCATACATATCAAATTAACTCGTAAATTTGTAAATTATTTGAATCATAAAACATATTTTGCAATGTTTTAAGAAATAAGTATTTTTCTTTTTATTAGCCATGGATTTGTTTCTTCATATGGATATGTTGTCTCGTGCAAAAATTGGAAAACACAATTTTCTAAAATGTTTCACCTACACATGCAAACCCCAGTGGCTATGCATCAGGAATCCTTGTAAAGAAGAGGTAGAAAAATCAATGTTTAAAAACTCAGGCTCGAACTCGATATCAATGGAGGGTCAACTTGGATTCAGACTTAGACTTCTATTAGCTCAGACCAACCTGATTTCATAAATTCATAGCTCATAATGAAATAATTTCCTTTGTGATTTTTGAATTTATGTTTCGTAGAGGTGTAAGAAAAATCCTTTTGACAAGCCTTTTGAACTTTTTATGAGTTTTTTAGAGCTCATAATGAAAGCACAGTTTGAAAATATCTTTTGACAAATTCATAGCTCAAAATGAAATAATTTAATAAATTATCTCATGAGGAAGAAACCATTGTCATTGATGGCAAAGGAGAAGAAAGGAACAACACCAGAAATATCATTAAGGGCAAAGGAGAAGATAAGGATCAGCTAGAGTATAAAGGAGCTATAAGGCAAAGAAGGAAAACGTACAGTGGAGTAGAAGAAAAGAGGAAAAGGAGCAACAAAGTGCTAGAGGAGCAACATTAGAGGCAAAGGAGTCAGGAAGAGGAGCAACAAAGAGGCATGGATCAACACCAGAATTATCATTAAGGAAAAGGAGTAGAGAGGAGTAGTAAAAAAGCAAAGAGCAGCATTAGAATCTTTATCAAGGAGAAAAGGAAGCAAAGGCAAAAATTTTGGGTTGAGTCATGTACGATTGGGCAGAGTCGTGAACGTGCTAAGAGAGGTAATGAACGTGTTCAACTAGTGGAGAAATTCACGAACGCGTGGGAAGAGTCAGAATATTTTTTGTACAGAACAGTGCACAAAGGCACGTGTAGCATGTGTAGTTATGCAGGCAGAGTTGGGTAAATTTCCAGAAAAACATGTTCAGAACAGTGTTTTGCGAAGATATCGAAAATCGCAATCACAACAGAAGGCCTGATCGTATATCACAAATCACAGCGGAAGGAGTATCGCAAAACAATAGAGACACATAAATTGCAAAATTCAAAGTGTGGGAGATGACGTGGCAAGATGGCGTGGCAATAACATGGTGATGATGTGGTAGTGACGTGGCAGTGATGTGGTGATTACGTGGAAGATGACATGGCAAGTGACATGGCAGATGATATGGACTTGACCCCACAAATCGCAAATAAATCTTAATATGTATGTACAGGTTGAGATGGACGGGCAAAATCTTATCACAGAAATAAAGGTTGAGAGATAGATGGTTAATATCAAATCGCAATATTGAAGTGGAGGATGGACAGACAAGATCGTGCCGCAGAGTGAAGCAGAGATTGATGGTCGAAATCATATCGCGAACATAAAGTAGAAAAATGGACGATCCATATTATATCGCATTCGGCCATAAGATTGTTAAATCACATCGCTATTGGTGATTTTTATATTTATATGTTATGTTATCACTATTTTTTTTAAGTTGCAATGCGATAAGAAGTGGGGTTTGTGATGTGATGCGATCACATATCACATATGATAAGATGAACCTTGTTATTGCTATGAAGTAAATCTTGCGAAATGCGATAAGAGTACCAGATTCAATGACATTTGAAAGCAAAAGTCTAAAGGATTTCAAATCCGAAGATATAAGATTTCCATTTGAGAAATCACATCGGTGTTTGGAAGAGCTATGCATAACAAGAAACACATGAGAACACTAAAGTGTGAAGTGTGATAATGAAGCGGATGCGATAAAGGTCAACGCTGAAGCCTAAAGGATTTTAAGTCAGAGAGTATGGGTTTTCCCTTTGTTAAATCACATCAGAGATAAAAGGAGGATTATAACGTAAAACAAAGGAAATGTCGTAATTTGATAAGTGACCAGACAAGATATCGTACAGAGGTAAATAATAATATATTTTAGGTGCAGGTTTAATATGGTTACGCTTTTTTAAGAAGAAGTATATTTGAATGGAGAGTTGACTCGGGAGTACAAAAAGGAAAGCATGAATGCAAGAAAAGACTCGGGTAAGTGACCCGACATAGAGCAAAGGAGCAGGTGAAGGTTTAATGCCGCGGGCACGAGCAGAAGAGGCAGAGTCGGGAAAAAGGATCATATGGTGGCACTATTGGAAATGCAACAGCTAGGTCGAGTCGGGCCAAAAAGAAAGTTATGCAGAATTGTGTTAAATGTAACAGAAAAACATAAAAGACTCTGACAGCAGCAGAAAAGACAAATACTCAGTGAGCCAAGAACTGAAAGGCTTGAGTGAAATATTATTGTAACTGTAAATGTAAACTCATTGATTATTTTATATTTTTTGTGACACAAAAGAAAAACTCCATGATTGTTGTAATGATTATTTCTTGTAGAAGTTTGAATAGCTGATATTTTATCCACCGAGATTCTCCTGATCACACACTATTTTATCTTCATGCACAATACTGAATCTCTTCTACCATTGATCATTAATTGCGGAAATAAAAACAATCGCATGCGCACATTGAAACCATAAACAATCCAACATATGAACACAGTATTTCATGGGAAAGCTTAAAGCTAAAAACCCCAACTATCTGTATATTATATGTCATAGAGATCATGTAACAATCATTATACAAAGCTCCTCACAAGCTCTCAGTACAATCTCCAATTTCTACACACTAATCAAACTATATCTAGCAAAACACATGCTCCAATCTCTGCCACCTGATAGCTTGCCTCTACTGCATAATCAAAGCTGAAGAATGGCTCATAAATAACTTCAAACCACCTGGCTTGTACTGCACAATCCTCGTTGGCATCTCCAATCACTAGTTGTTGCAAATCATGCAACAGTATAGTCACAACTGATAGTCACACTGCTCTTTCACCTATCTCTTCACTAGTCTCCACTGAAACTGTCCTTGCACTGAAGTTAACTGATGTATTCTTTAGTTAATTAATCATTTTATAATTAGTGAATTAATTAATAATTAATTCACACCACTCTCACTAGTTTATCAATCAATTAGACTAGATACAACTAGCTCAACTATGTTTAGATTAGTTAAACTGAACACAACTCCTTAAACTTCCTCAATCAACTCCACCAAACTCTCTCACATGAGTTCTAACTAAAGTATCCATGAAATAGCTCCACTTAACCCTCAGGAATAGTGTAATTCCTTCTGTCAACTCGTGTGCCACATCTGTGCACTTAACTGAAGTGCTCCAAGAGAATAAGATAATGTTTGTAGTCCAAATATTATTAAGAGCTAATAATATTCGACATATCTATTTTTAGACTGGCAATCTAAAAATAGATTCCACCCAATGTTTCTAAAAATATAAGTCCATCTATTTTTCCAACTTTACCAACCATCCACAAATAGCATCCTGCAACTCATAGAATATGATCGACATGTCTAAAAATAGACATAGTCTAAAAATAGACTTTGCGCCAAAAATAGCCTGCAGGCCCACTTAGTGAAGGTGACTTCTTTCCACTAAGGTCATCATCTTGTTGCAATCTCAACATTTCTAATGTAATAACCTGAACTGAAGAATGAGGAATCGAATGGGTGGAAGGCATAGGGTTAGGTTTGTTCACTTTGTATTCCCTCTAGAATGCAAACAGTCAGGGAGTTATCTTTATAAGATATGTAATATCAGTGTGGATAAAGAGGTTAGAAAGTTGCAGAATGGAAGAGAGTGGAAGAGTGTAAGAGAGTTGCAGAAGGAGTGAGCGGAAGAATCAGGGAGAGTTGGTAGAGATGTTGTGCACATCAGGAGCTTATATGAAGTAGATAAGAAAGCTAAAGAGACAGCAGTGGAGAAGGAGTATAACAGAGTTGATATCTAGGTAAATCGACATTTTAGTTTCATGCTGAGTGAGGGGATTGTAGTCTCCTTTCAAGTTGTAGCTTGATAAATTTCTAGTTGGAGCAGGGTGAAGTAGAAGCCTCCTGTAGGCTGTAGCATGCAGAAAATATTTGGGATTTGGAGCTTCCTTGCAAGTTGTTGCTTGTAGAAGTTGAGGTAGGAGCCTCCTGTGGGTTGTATCCTTCAGAAAATACATGGGATTTAGTGCTTTTGTTTCAAGTTGTAACTTGATAGATATCCAGTTGGAGCTAGTTGAGGTAGGAGCCTCCTGTGGGTTGTAGCCTATAGAAAATATATGGGGTTTGGATATTCCTTGCAAGTTTTACCTTGAATAATTTAAGGTAGTAGCCTCTTGTAGGTTGGAGCCTATAGAAAATCAGTGATGAGAGGGAGTTGGAGCTTGCATTTGCATCAAAACAATAATAAGATGTGTTTTTCTCCCTTATAGTTTTCCACTTATATCTGATGTCTATGTTCTTGATGATTATTTATTGATGTGATGTATTATTCTTCTTAATTACTTGTTGTCCACACATTCAGTTTTTTTATTCATTATGTATTAATTTTCTTATAAAATGAAGTAATTAATGAGTTGAATGAAAAGAGTATTAATGACTAGGAATGTACTAAATCGATTCACCCCCCCTCTCAGTTTAGCTAAGGGTTCATCAAATGGTATCATAGTTGGTTCCTTTGGTGTAAGCCTAATAGCTTGAAGGAGATCTGGTTGAGTCATGGACTACCAAAATGTACCCATGTTGATTACAATGAGCTTTCCTAAATGGAGAGATAAAGTTAAAACAGATTTAATGGCTTATGAGCATGAGGTATGGAAGCTTGTATGTGATGGTTACTACAAAAAATCTCCCTCTTTGAAAGAACAACAATGGAATTCCAAGGCAAAATTTCTGATATATAATAGTCTTCATAAAAAGGATCTTGATTCAATAATGGATTTAACTTCTGCAAAAGGAATTTGGAATAGATTGCATCTCATGCATGAAGGAGACACTAGTGGTTGCAATATCAAGAAGGAGAAGATAAACAAGAAGAAGAAGAAAAATTCCTTTCAAAAGGAAAAGGTCAATCAAATGAGATACATGCTAGGGTGAATGGATGTGATTGCCATGAAGAAATTACAGTTGAAGAAAAATCCAAACTTGACACAATCTTGACTGAAATAGAAAAATTGAAGAATGAAAACAAAGACCGTAAGACACTGGTGCAAATATGTGATGAGAGAGAATATGAAGATAAGGAAGAAATTTTTGGCCAGAAGGCACAACTTGAACAAGCGAGTTTAGGAAGAATGATTAACAACCAGCTCGAGGAGAGAGATATACAATATGAAAGACTAGAGTGTGAAATCATTTTAGCTGGAAGACATCTAGATGAGGAAGAAGTTAAATTAGTTAGAATACTGGACGGAGGCACAGGTAAGCAAAAAGGTAAGCTTCCATTCAAGTGATTTAACTATGGAAGAGTGGGCCACTGTGCCTCAAAATTTCCCAATAAGATAATAGAGAATTTGTCTAAAGGGAAAGAGAAAAGCAGCTCCTATAATATGCAGAAAGAAAAGAAATTTAAGAGAAAATCCTTTTTTGCCAAGTAAGATATCAGTGCATCTGAAAGCTCATATGAATCCCCAGATGAATATGGAATCTCAGAATTCACATTAATGCGTATGGATGATCTTGAAGATGATCCTCTGGAATCTGAAGAAGAAGGTAAGGTAGACCTTGAGGGGGAGTTGGTAAGTGCCTTAAAGGAAATTGAAAGGCTTAAACTTAAGAGTAAGAAACAGAAAGAGATTCTTCTGAAATATGAAAAAACAGAACTAGATTCAGAAGACCTTATTAAATTGAAATTTGAACTAGATGAATCAAGGAAAATAGAGGATATTGTGAAAAGGGAAATAAAGGAAAAAAACCAGGAGCGTGAAAATCTGGAAGAAGAAGGTGTAAGCCTGAGGAATAAATCAGAGAAAGCCCAAATTGAATTAACTATGAATATTCCTCAAATGAAAATCTCTAGATAGTTTTACAAGATACTAAATGCTCAAATATCTCCTCTTATAAAGGTTGGGATAGGCTATGAAGGACAAACTAGTAAGTCCAAGGTAGAGGACAACAAGGATATCACTTTGGTGAAAGCTATAATAAAGGAAAAGGATAACTCTCATCAATCTGAGATTATTTCAGCTAGAAGACTGATGGAAGAAATGAGCAGGTTGTGTAAGAAGCCCGTAGATGAGATTGCCTCCATGGAAAACTTAGAGAAGGAAGACACTGGAAGGCATGATGATGTAGCTCAAAAAGGATCCACAGAAGCAGAAGCCAACAAGAACTTGATGTGTAAAGAAAAAAACATAAACAAGCAACAACATCAAGAGACAAAGAATGAGATGAAGAAGAAAGAAATTGCAAAAATATCAATTGTTCATGAAGATGAAGTGAACAAGTTTTGAAGATCTCAAAGGAGTTTCTTTCCTCCTATGAAAAATATCACATGTTTCTCTTGTCATAAACCAAGACATATTGCAACACATTGTAAGACAATGCATATCAAATTTAACCATCAAAAGATGCAGCAAATGAGAAGACCCCCTAAAGCAAGAAGATGGAAAAGACAATATTTCACCAGGTACACAAATCATTTCCATGGCTACTGTTATTCATGCAATGACTTTGGACATGTAGCATCTCAATCTAAGACAAAGAAAATCAAATTTAACCAGAAAAATATGCACCAAATGGGAATATTACCTCAAGCAAACAAATGGAAATGGAAACCTTTCACCAAGTACATAAATAATTTCCAAGGCTACTTTTATTCATGCAATGAATTTGGACATAAATCGGTTGAACGAAAACTATGTTAAAAAAGGAGCACAAAATTCTATACATCAGCTCAAACATACCTAGGTAAAATAAGATGTTATGTATGCCACAAGCTTGGACACAAAGCAAATGATTGTAGACTGCCATATACATTAAAGGACTCTAGACAGATGATGGAACCAAATCAAATCAGACCAAACTATGAATCAAAAGGAGATAAATACATTATGAATAATCCAAATAAAGTATGGAAGAAGAAGAAAAAGGGGGAACCAACGGCTTCAATGACATAATGAACTCATCATAGAGTCAGGGGGAGCTGCTCCACAAAGCAACGTAGTCATTCAACAAATACTATACAAGAAGCAACATCTCAGGGGGAGAGCAGCCCATAAAAGTTGTCAAATAAGAGCTCCTTGGAATATGAAAAATTAACAGTTCAAGATGGGAAAGGACAATTCCTCTTGCAAAGAACTATAGAGGAACAAAGGCACCTTGAGCATTCAATAACCAACATGTTGATGGAAGAAGAAAAGGAAACAAGCAGCCATGGTGGTAGAGGGAACATCATCTACGAATATGTAATATAAGAAGACAACAACACACTAAGTGATGAATGGTTAAAATAAATAAATAAAATTGCGTTTCAAGCTATAGAACTGGAAATATCCATAGAGAATGATCACACTATGCATCACACTGCAAGTGTTAATAATGAAACAAAATTAAGAAGGATGAACAAGAAAAATATCCATTATCATTATATCTGTACAAATATTCATCGATTGGGATTTGCAACAGTCCTCCTATCAGTAGAATACTAAGAGTTATTATTGAAGCAGTGTTATGGTATGCTGAGCTTGCATTGAATTTGGGCATATTTTTCAAGGAGAACAGATAGTCGAATGAGACCATTACAGCACTAACAATTGGTTTGTGCACTGGATGATATTGTTGTTGAACCAAGTCTTCGGGTACAATAGCTCTGGTTGCTCTGATTATTGGAAGGTATCTTCTGGTTGCAAATGTAGGAGAATTTCAAGTTGTACTATCAAAGCATAGAAAGGTTTAATATGCCAAAGGATCATTATATTGTTTGCATTAATGTATTATATTGAGCATTGAAGTAGTACTTATTCTTGGATATAATTACACTCCTCTTCAAGTCAGTGTTGATAGACTTTCAAGGCTTCTTTCATAAGGTCATCCATAAAGTTGTGTGTGATCTATCTTTTGAGATTCCAATTAAATAAATTAGAGATGTCTTCCTGAAGCTCATTATGTTAGAACAGCTGAAGTGTATATGGAGCAATAGTCATTTTGGAGCAGCCCTCGGAAGACATATGCAGTGACAATCATTTAATAACAGAATGACAGAATGAACAAGGTTTGATTTAGATTTATGCAGGAACAAAATAAAATACAATAATAGACATACACATAGAGATGCAGTGGAAATAATACTTAATTTCATTAATATCAAATAACTGAGATATGTTTACAAACAAAATGGAAATAAAATAGTTAAGGCGATGGTAGCTTACCTCTACGAAGAGATGTGGCGGCTGCATGCCTCTGAACTCTGTTACAATGAGGCTCGAAGGCCTATTTATTGTTGAGAAACAATGCAAAACCCAAAAATCCAAAAACCTAATCGTAGGAGATGAAGCACCAAAAATATGGGCCTTGTTTCGGTAAATTGGTGTTTCAACTTCCCGGAGACGTAACTTTGGCATACGATATTTGTTTGATGCACATCATACCTCGTTAGAAATATCTATCCAAGGAGTACAAATTTTGGTGTGAGCAACGTCATTCCATGAACCCATGTTACTCCTGGTTTCCCAAAAAAACTTCGTTTAGGGCCTCAAAATGGCTCTGAAAGTTCAGGACCCGAAAAACTGCTAAAAATAGTAAGTTGTGCCGAAATTGAAAAATTGAAAGAACCATTGGTGGGGGTTCAAATGGAATAGATGGGTGGCCACCAATATCCACATGGCTCATTAGGGCCTCCAAACGGCTCCGAAAGTTCAGGAATCGACAACTTGCTAAAAATAGTAATCCATGCTGAAAGTGAAAAACTGAAAGCATTGATGGTGCGGATCCAAATGGAATAGGTGGGTGGCCACCAATATCCACCTGGATCATTCCTCCCTCCTTAGGAAGCAATGGTCCCCATTGCATTAAGTTCCTCCATGAGAGGAAAATTTTGCTGAACTTGGTATTGGATTTGTGCAAGATGTCGTTGACCTGCTAGCAGACGTGCTGGCAGGCGTGTTGGATGCATTAAATAAATTTGGTTTCCTCAAACAGTATGTGTGTGGATTATTTTTGTGTAATCACGAGTTATGGAAATATCAAGCAGTCATGAACCGAGGGTCAGATTAATGGAGTGCTTATCCGAACAGAGTAGAGGAACCTTTGTGGGTGAGGAGAAAATGTCTTCGTATTCCTCCACGCCTTTTTCCATCCGCTGCTGCTATGTAGGGGAGCCATGTTTTGAGGTTGTGGCCACAATCTTATTCTTTCCTTGTGGGCGAATGGTAATGAAAATAAATTTTCTTGTTTGGGAAGCAATCTTACTACGTTGTTTTGCAGTGTTCAAAGAGATGACAAGAGGCGGTATTACCTCTAGTATCCTGTACAATTTATTTCCCAAGGTAATAATGACAGCACAATGCCTAGATTCATACACAGCATGTCACCTCCACAACTATGGTTGGCCCAATAATACATCAACTAAATCAATAGGAGAAACATCACAAAATACCTCATCTGTGAACGGCTTGATGTTGTACGGAAGGCAGCACTCTTGACGAACGCATAAATCTCTCCTTGGGTGAAGCCACCCGATGGTATATAGCTGCAGGTGTGCTATGGTCAGTAGGCTAAGCTGCTTCATGACCTCTGCTAAAATGAGGTTCTTTTGGCTTTCATTATTGACAATAAATTGCAATGGAGAACCCTTGACCCACATCTATGAATGGAAGAGGCACTCCCCCCTCCTCTAGATCCTCAGGATCCTCCCTCTGGATCTTGGTGGTGGTAACAATGGAACTAGGGTCTGCATCAATGATCTGCTTCATTTTTTCATCTCCCTGGTTTGGTTCTGGCTCAGGATCAGAACATGCATATGATTCGAGTGCCTTCAGTTCGGCCACCAGCGACTATTTGGCCCGAAACTCTGTTGTGCTGTGAGTGGGGTTGTTATGGAATTCACACCACTTACTTATTTCCTTGTTTGTATTTGTGGCGGTGTTTTGAGTCACCCCCCTTTGGCTCTGCCCCTTGTTCTATGATTTGAGGGCACCTTTCCCTGGCTTCGGATTTGCGGATCCAAAATATCCCTTCTTTTGCTTAAATTTCTGCTCAATCTTGGCGGGACAGCGATATGCCGTGCTAAGCGATGTAATATAGAGGAACTCCATTTCCTCTTGAATGTCTTTACGTAGACAGCTGCAATACTTGAGCACCAAATGTCTCTCTGAATCTGTAATACCCAACTTTGTGTGCAGGGCTTGGAAAAAATTCATAAGTTTGTGCAAATCTTGATCCCTTTGCTGCCGCAACGTGGTCCATTATATGTACTTGTCCTCATATCTCCCCATGGGGTAATATTGTTCCTTGATGCCATCTCGGAACAAATTCCAAGTGGGTGCGACCGAGAATAGAGAGGGTTCCCCCTCGTCCTTTTTCTCACAATAGGTTTCCCACCAATCTTTGGCAATGGGGGCAGATTTGAGAAGTGCGAAAATAATCCTTTCTCGGTCAGAGAAATCATGGACCGAGAAATACCCTTCTAGAAAATTCAACCATCTATAAACGGCATCTGCATCTATCTGGCCTTCAAATACAGGAATGTCAAAGTTTACGTGTACCTTGAAGGGAGTGGCGCCTCCAGAGTGGTTGTTGGATGTCGATGCACCATAGGTGGGTAGTCGTTGAAGGATGTTAGCGAATTTATCCATCATCACATTCATTTGTTTCTCGCGGGCCTCCTCGAGCAATATTTTGATAGGATCTCCTGCTCCCTCGTCTTTCTTTTCTTCTGCCATGGGACGTTGTCAGGGTTTGCGAGGCTGATCTTGCAAGGGTTCAACCAGATCGAGCCCTAACTCCTTATACCTTGACCTCTTTGGGGATATACAAAGAAAAACAAAGAAAGAGAAGACCACTCTAATACCACTAATTCATATTTATGCAGGAACGCAATAAAATAAAAAAATAGACATATACACAGAACTGCAACGGAAATAATGCTTCATTTCATTAATATCAAATAACTGAGATATGTTTACATACAGAATGGAAATAAACTAGCTAGGGCGATGGTAGCTTATCTCTGAGAAAATATGTGGTGGCTACATGCCTCTGAACTATGTTACAATGAGGCTCGAATGCCTATTTATTTTTGAGAAACAATGCAAAACCCTAACCATCCAAAAACCTAACTGTAGGAGATGAAGCGCCAAAAATATGGGTCCCGTTTGGGTAAATTGGTGTTTCAACTTCCCAGGGACGTAACTTTGGCATACGATCTTTGTTTGACGCACATAATACCTCGTTAGAAAGATCTATCTGAGGAGTACAACTTTTGGTGTGAGCCACATCAGTCCATGGACCCATGTTACTCTCGATTTTCCCAAAAACTATCGTTTAGGGCCTCAAAATGGCTCCGGAAGTTGATGACCCGAAAAACTACTAAAAACAGTAAGTTGTTCCGAAACTGAAAAAATGAAAGAATCGATGGTGGGAGTTCAAATGGAATAGGTGGGTGGCCACCAATATCCACGTGGCTCATTAGGGCCTCCAAACGACTCCGAAAGTTTAGGAATCGACAACCTACTAAAAATAATAAGTTGTGTTGAAAGTGAAAAACTGAAAGAACGGATGGTGCAGGTCCAAATGGAATAGGTGGGTGGCCACCAATATCCACCTGGATCAAGGTTAATGATTCCAGAATTAGATTATGTATATTATTGATTGTTTTTTAGAACAATGAAGAGCTCAATGAAAATAACTGAGAGTATGAAGGTATCATAACTATGGCTGTCTGTGCGAGCCAAAGTGAAATTACCGCATGGATTATCAATGAGTATCATATTATCTCGTGTCCTTGTATGCATAGACACTTTTTCCGTAAGTGTATACTGCAGAGAATAGATATATCAAGATGTAATCATTAGTCTTCCTTAAGCATGTGTTACACCTAAAATCTATGTAACAATGGTATGTGGGTGAATTTGAGAATCCCTTATAAGAAAGTATGGGCGGATGGCCTATGAACCAAATTCTGTGCAAAGAAATCCTTGAATCTACAAAAAAATCATTGTTTAATCTGGTAGTAAAGGTGAACCGTTGCTGCAAAAGATATATTGGCATCATCGTCTTTGAATATATGTTTACTACAAATGTGTATTGCATAAGAAGACATATTCCATCTACGATATTCCTCAACAGATATGTATCTCAGATGAAGATCATAATATAGAGTGAATTATATTTTGGAGCAGAATGTATTTATCGTATAGAGCATTCTCAGTATTTTAGTATTGTTCCAATGGTGCATTTATGATTATATAAGTCTAGTATAGTTTGTTCTATGGAGTGTCCTTATCATCACTTTCAACATTATACAAGTACAAGGAGTCTGTACTTTGGGATGGTATCAACTTACTGTGTATATACATACAAGTTCAATGATTCCCAAAGTGTTCTCCCAACAATGCTTATACACCAAATAGAGCAGGAGTCTCGGCCAGGTATGTGGACAGAATGAAGAATGCTTATGCAGAACTCTAATATGGCAATGATGGAAAATACGTTGGAAAAAGGTGTAACCCTTTGCCTTTGATGTCAAAGGGGGAGGAAAAGCAAGCAGAGGAAGATAGACACTTCTCAGAATGAAAGGGGGAGGGCATGTTCGAGGAAGTGTTGCCATAAATGCCAAAGGGGGAGACTGTTGGAAATATTGTCATTGATGGCAAAGGAGCAGAAAGGAGAAGCTCCATAATTATCATTAAGGACAAAAGAGCAGATCAAGATCAACAGGAGTATAAAGGAGCTATAAGGCAAAGAAGGCAAAAGTACAGTGGAGGAGAAGAACAGAGGAAGAGGAGTAGAAAAGTGCCAAAGGAGTAGCATTAGAGGCAAAGGAGTAAGGCAGAGGAGCAACAAAGAGTCATGGATCAATACCAGAATTATAATTAAGGCAAAGGAGTATAGAGGAGCAGTAAAAAGGCAAGGAGCATCATTAGAAGCTTTATCGAGCAAAGGCAGCAAATGCAACAAGTTTGGTTCAAGTCATGCACGAGTGGGCAGAGTTGTGAACGTTCTAAGACAATTAATGAACACATTCAACTAGTGGATAAAGTCGTGAATGCCCGAGAAGAGTCTAGCTAGTTTGTGTCTAGAAGAGTGCACGAGGGCACGTGCAGAACATGTACTTCTGTAGGCAGAGTCGGGTAAATTTCTAGAAAAACATGTTCAGAATAGTGTTTGGTGGAGATATCACAAATCAAAATCACAAAAAAAGGCATGATCGCATATCGCAAATCCCAAGGGAATGAGTATCACAAAACAAAAGAGACACAAAAATTTTGAAATGTGAAGTGCAGGAGATGACGTGGCAGTGACATGGGGATGACGTGGCAATGACATGGCAATGACGTGGAAAGTGACGTGGCATATGACGTGGTAGATGACGTGGAATTGACCCCACAAATCGCAAATAAATATTAATAATCATGTACAGGTTGAGATGGACGGTGAGAATCTTATCGCAGAAACAAAGGTTGAGAGATGGATGGTTAAGATCAAATCACAATATTGAAGTGGAGGATGGACGAACAAGATTGTGCCGTAGAGTGAAGCGGAGATTAACGGTCGAGATCATATCGCGAACATAAAGTAGGAAAATAGACGATCTAGATTATATCACATTTAGCCATAAGAATGTTAGCCCACATCACTATCAGTGATTTTATATTTACATGTTAAGTTATCGAAAGTTGATTGTTTTAAGTTGCGATGCAATAAGAAGTGGGGTTTGCGATGCAATGTGATCGCATATCGCATATCATAAGAGGATCCTTGTTATTTCTATGAGCTAAATCTTGCAAAATGTGATAAGAGTACCGGATGCAATATAGTTTCAAACCAAAAGTCTAAAGAATTTCAAATTTGGATGTATAAGGTTTCCCTTAGAGAAATCACATCGAGGTTTGGAAGAGCTATGCATAACAAGAAACACATGAGAATGTCGAAGTGCAAAGTGTGATAATGAAGCATATGCGATGCAGGTCAATGCTGAACCCTAAAGGATTTCAAGTCCAGGAGTATGGATTTTCCCTTTGTTAGATCGTATCAGAGAGAAAAGGAGGGTTATAACATAAAACAAAGGAAACGCCAAAATGTGATAAGTGACAGGATGCGATATCATACAGAGGTAAATATTAATATATTTCAGGTCCAGGTTTAATGTGGTTATGCTTGTTTACCAAGAAGTAAAGTTGAACGGAGTGTTGACTCAGGTGTACAAAAAGGAAATCCTGAATGCAATAAAAGACTCGGGTAAGTGATCCAACACAGAGTAAAGGAGTAGGTGAAGGCTGAATGTTGCGGGCACAAGAAGAAGAGGTAGATTCGGGAAAAAGAAGCATATGGTGGCACTATTGGAAATGAAACAACTGGGTCAAGTCGCGCCAAAAAGACAGTTATGCAAAACTGTCTTGAATGTAACAGCAGAAACAGAAAAGACTATGACAGCAGCAGAAAATACAAATACTCAGTGAGCTAAGAACTGAAAGGGATGAGTGAAATATTATTGTAATTGTAAATGTAAATTCATTGATTATTTTCTATTGTTTGTTATGCAAAGGCAAGTCTCCATAGGCACAGGAAAAACTCCATAGCGTTGTAATGATTATTTTTGATGTAATAACCTGAACTAAAGAATGAAGAATCGAATGGGTGGAAGGCATAAGGTCAGTCCTATTCACTTCGTATTCCTTGTAGAATGCAAACAATTAGGGAGTTATCTGTCTAATAGATGTAATATCAGTGTGGATAAAGAGGTTAGAAAGTTGTAGAATGGAAGAGAGTGGAAGAATGTAAGAGAGTTGCAGAAGGAGATGTTGTGCACATCAGGAGATGATATGATGCAGATATGAAGGCTGAAGAGGCAGCAGTGGAGAATGAGTATAATAGAGCTGATATCTAGGTAAATCAACATTTTAGTTTCATGATGAGTGAGGGGATTGTAGTCTCCTTTCAAGTTGTAGCTTGATAAATTTCCAGTTGGAGCTGAGTGAGGTAGAAGCCTCTTGTAAGTTGTAGCCTGCATAAAATATTTGGGAGTTTGAGCTTCCTTGCAAGTTGTTTCTTGCAGAAGTTGAGGTAGGAGCCTCCTGTGGGTTGTAGCCTGCAAAAAATACATGGGAGTTGGTGCTTCCGTTTCAAGTTGTAGCTTGATAGATGTCCAGTTAGAGTTGGTTGAGATAGGAGCTTCCTGTGGGTTGTAGCCTACAGAAAATAGATGGGGGTTGGAGCTTCCTTGCAAGTTGTAGCTTGCAGGATTTGAGGTAGTAGCCTCCTTTAGGTTGGAGCCTACAAAAAATCAGTGGTGAGAGGGAGTTGGAGTGTGCCTTGGCATCATAAAAAAAATAAGATGTGGTTTTCTCCCTTATGGGTTTCCACTTATATCTGTTTTATATGTGCTTGATGATTATGTGTTGATGTGATGTATTATTCTTCTTAATTACTTGTTTTCTAGACATTCAGTTTTCTGATTCATCATGTATTAATTTTCTTATAAAATCGATTAGTTAATGAGTTGAATGAAAAGAGTATTAATGACCATGAATGTACTAAACCGATTCACCACCCCCTCTCAGTTTAGCTAAGGGTTCATTAGAAGAAACCATGGCAGAGGAGTCCATTAGACTTAAAAACATGGAAGAGCAATCCACGAGACTAAAACTTGAGAGTCTGTCTGCGCAAAAAGAAAGACATTGTGACTATGGCCTAGAGAAAGAGTGAACCTTAATTTTAACCTATGGACTATGACTATGAGTTTCACCTCCTTTAAAGAAACTATGCACTCCATTGAGGAGGGTGAACCTGAATTCGAATTTTTCACGTACCTTCTAGAAAGGAAAAGATAAAACCTGAAGTTGAATCTGTGCACTAATACTGTGAGCATGAGTGTGATTGTCTAAAGGATATGCATTCCAAAGGTTTCGTGAGGCTGCAGAGAAATCGAAGGTGGAGTTGTCATCTTCTTTCCATACAGAGATGTATCTACCATTGATCATTCCAGTTGCATCTAGTGAAAAGCATTTGAATGTGATGGTAAGAACTATCATCTTTACAAGAAGACCATAATTTCCTTATCTGGCATTTTTTTTATTTTTCTGCTAGAAAAAAAACATCTGGCTCGCCATAGCAACTGGCATTAGAAAAGGTGGGAAACTGTTTGCATATTGAGAGGCGAAAAGAAAAGAAATACCCATACATTTCATAACATGTAGCATATAAATTGACAAAGATGGTGTCTCGTAGAGGTGCCAAGTGCAACCAAGCACATGGATGCCGAGACTAGAGAGCGATCAAGTATACACACACAAGTAGTGAGTTACGAGGCCAATTTGTTGAAATTGTTCATGGCGAAAGTTTCAGGACACATGTTGAAGGTTTTTTTTATTTCTTCTTGAACACTCTCCAGGGAAAACGACAGAAGAAGGTAAATTTCGATAAGTCAACAAATCTGAAAGTGGATTAATTCGTTAAGAGAATAGATATACAGGAAGATTTGGCTCATATTTTTTAAGCGGATTAATTCGTTAATTGAACTGATACACATGTTGATTTGGATCAAATTCTTGGCTTCAAGTGAATATTTCAATTTCCTTCACAAACTAAGTTTTTCAGTTATTTACATGTTGCTTTCAAATCATAACACACTTTTGTCCTTCACTGCTTGCATATTAATCACGATGGCATCAAAGTTTAGGATACAGTAAGGAATCAGGTTAGTTACCTCCCAATTATTGATATAGTTGTTGATATAGACTATATAGACGAAAATTTATTTTGAAAATAATGTCTTCAGACTAATGGTGATCTTACCTGTTGTATCCAGAGCTCAGAACCAAAACAGTGGAAGCATCTTGCCTGCTAGTTGAAAAATGTCCCTGCGGGTTGAAAATCTCCCTGCTAGTTGAGAAAACACACTTCTTGTTGGCTTCTGTTATGGAATATCTATGTTCAGTGACAAAACGAACCCCTCTATACCATATATTAGTGTTAGAAGTCAGGCCAACCACCTCAACTGCCTTAAACTCCACCCAACACAGCATAAATAAATGGGAAAATTTAATGCAGACCATGCCAATCCAATTGAACAGTTGATGCAAGGGACACAGAAATATGAAAGGCATAGTGGCACAGAAGAAATTGAAGAAGGGTGACCTAACTCGAGACTTAGATTCTATCTCTGACATTTCTAGGTATTGAATGGCCATGCTTATTCAATGTAGGAACAACCAACAGGAGGAGTATTGAATGAAAATACACTAAATATGTAAACGAGCTAATCTGTCATTAAGAGATTGAGTACGAGACTAAGTAGGAGCTGAAATTTTTGGATCTATGGTGGGAGAAGTAGGGCAACGAGGTGAGAAACAACCCATTGAAAAAGAATCGAATCAAGAATCCAATCGATGTTGAATAGCAACCAGTTCAATCCAGTCGCATAACAGTGTGTTCACATAACACTTTGTTCAGTCCAATCGCATAGCACAAGTGGTTTAGTCACATAGCATAGGTCGCAATGGAAAAGTGGATAATGGCATAGCACATATAGAAGTTATTAATTAGTTGAAGGAGAATGAATTTAGACTGCTGCGATTGGATAGGGTGAACAGTGTTTACTCACCCCAAACTCACAGAAAGAACGCCTTTCAACATAATTAAAAAAACAATTTACTTTTATTTTATTTTTAATCTAAAATATCTATACTTTTAGACTTTTATTTTATTTTAAATGTAAAATTTTAAAAGCCATATTCTAGAACACACCTATCGACTTTTATTTTATTTTAAAATGTAAAATTTTAAAAGCCATATTCTAGAACACACCTATCGACTTTTATTTTATTTTAAAATGTAAAATTTTAAAAGCCATATTCTACAACACACCTACCGACTTCATTGAATCTCATAATTTAATTACTAACCCAAAATTCCTATTCCAAACAAAAATGCGCATCTTTGTAACGATGGTTTTCAAACGTAATATTATTAATTAATTTAAAAGGGCGGAAAAAAGTTATTACTTTGTTCAAAAACTCATTATATTTTCACTGAAAAAGAAGAAGTGTCCGTGTGCTCCACCAAAATCCACATCCCCAAACCAAAAGTGGAGGCCCGATGACGCGGCACGCGGGGTCATCGAAGATAAGATCACACGCGGACACATATTTTCCCATAACCAAAATTAATAACGTGCACCGTCATATTTCACGTCGTCTATTTCTAGCCCTCATGCGTTGTTGACTAAATTGTCGTTTTGTGAGTAGATAAACAAGAAATACTCATAAAATATCACAAATATTCTATATGCACGGCTATACGGCATCGAATTCATTTGCGTAGAGGCCGCGTTTTGACCCAAAATCCGGGAACCATTTTCAGAAAATTTGGCAAAGATTTGCCCAGAAACTTGTTTATAGTTGTTAAACATTAGTGTTTTGAGTGCCCTAGGGATTTTTGATAGCGCTGAATCCATTTCCACTATCAAAAATGGATTCCAAGCACTGCAACTACCTGATTTTTGCAAATTTAGTTGACCGAATTCCGGCGGATTTCTGCCGTCCGGACCAAAACGCGGCCTCGGTAGACAACTCCTCATTTAAAATTACTTTAAATGGGATGACGTACAAGTCTGCGTACGGAGTGGTTATTGGTCACCGTTAAAACTCCCCAAAAGTCAACATTTTCTCCCACGTTTTAAATCAATACGCGCTTCGACCGCGTGTATTTCGGATTTCCATGAATATATACATAGATATATGCGACTCCGCATCTTAATTCTGCAACACAATGCGTTTTCATTTGAGTTAAGATTTTCAGATCAGCAATTGCCAAGCTGCTCTATGCCTCCAAATTGTGATTCGATGTTTCCCTCCCAATACACAGCGTTGGCATTGCGTCGCCAAATGTGGAGAAACCCTCCAGTGTCCGGACAGAACCATTCCCAGCCTCCACCAGAGGAAGATAGAGGGAAAAATTGCCGCCAATTTAAGGGAATCCGAATGCGAAAATGGGGGAAGTGGGTGTCGGAAATTCGGATGCCGAGATCGACAGAGAGGATCTGGCTAGGATCCTATAAAACTGCCGAGCAAGCCGCCCGTGCTTACGACGCCGCACTGTATTGCCTGAGAGGCCCCAACGGCAAATTCAATTTCCCGGATTCCGTGCCTGCCATTCCATCTGCGTCTTCTCTTTCTCATCAGCAAATTCAAGTTACTGCCGCCAAATATGCGTTGAACGAAATCCCTTTGCCTTTGTCCTCTCTTCAGAATATGAATAAAAAGAATAAGAGGAGGGAGAAACCGCCATCGCCATCACGATGGTCTCTGGCTTTAGAAACGGAGTGGGCTTGTGACAGTGGGTTTCAGAAATTCCCATCTACTGACTCAGAGAAATAATATTGTATAATCTTCATGAATATGGTCTATGAACAAACAAGGGTGACTTTGATTAATGAGTTATAGTGCCGGGCTAATCTCTGCATAAAAGCAAAGAATATAAAAAAAATCTGCATGAGTTGAATATAAGTTTTATTTGATTAACGAGCGAGCCGGTTTTTAATTTTATCATCTCAAGCGAGCCTGCATTACTCTACATATATACTCCTTGTAAGGGAGCCTGCTTATATTGTGTTCACACGCATACTGTTTCTATTTTCCCTACTGCTTCGTAGCTGATACATCAAGCGAGCCAGCTTATATTTTTTTCTCAAGCAACAGTCACCATTTTTCATACTACTGCATGGCTGATACATCAAGCGAGACTGAATTAGTACAATCTACTCATCTGCTGGGTTTGGATAGGAAGGTATATAACTCTGAATCGTTTAGATTAAGATAAGTTCTCTGAGACTCATCTGACTCACATAATATGAGGATCAGGTTCTACAGGAATGTAATGTTCAATGTTGGTATATGATAGCATATATAGACTTGAAATTTTGAATGGTGTGGCTAATTTCTCTCAGTAATTTGCGATCCCGTCATGAGATTTTTTTGACTTCATTCTTTCTTAAAAGCTGTCCTGGAATCACTATGGCGATTGGATTGAGATTTTCTCATCTATTCAGATGAGGATGTAATATTACTTATGAACAGTTAATTAATACAGCGTTTTTTTCTTTCTTTCTGGAAAAAAAAAGTCATTGATTATTTTTCTACTTCCCATCCTATTTATTGAATCATTCACTAACGGAATAGTGCTTACTATTTTCCACAATAAAGCATCATTGACTAATGATGCTTATTTTCCCTAACACAACCTATCATTGGAAAAATCTTGTAAAGTCAACGTATTCTCGCGGTAAATATTAAACATCGCTGGCACAGTCCCTGTCCATACATTGCTTCAGCTATACAAGCAATACGGGTTTTGCTATACATATAAATACAGTGTAGTTTAAAAAAAATACGGGTATAAATACAGTGTAGTTTAAAAAAATTTATTTTGGATGTTTAGAAGTATTTGATGCAACTGAATCCATTTCCATTATTAAATAAGGATGGCATAATAATTTTGTTTTGAAATGTACATATCACCACTTATAATGGTTGTCTGTTACTAATAATGTATGCAGAACATGATCTTGAAGACAAAGAATGATCTGTTTGGCCATTTAAGTTTCAGTTGATGGTGAGTCGCACCAATGTTGATAACTGGCAATGTCATTTCGCTATGTTTGGTAATGAAAGTTATTGGCAATGATTATAAAACCAATTTGAGATTGAGAGGTAGTGTTTTAATCAATTTACTCTGTTATAGATCAAGCCTCATAAGCATCGTCAAGTGACTCTTTCTTTGAACCTTCTCGACACCTCCCTATACTTACTACTGAATCCAAGGCAAGGAAACCACCCAATTACAATAACTAAAAGTTATAAGTTAAGATAGCCGATTTGCGATTTGCGATGGAGGCATGGATGCGATGTGGTTTCGCAAGTGGAACCCATAATATTTCAAGTCTGGCCTTTTGCGTTCTGTATTCTATTTTGTGTTTCGTACCATGTTTTGTGTAGAAACAGAAGAATCGAGCGGAATGATGATTTGTTGGTTCTATCTCCAGTTCAGAATTGAAATGAATTTAATCTCCAGGCTTCTGCCAATTTTGTATAAAATGAATGTAATTTCATTTTGTATATCGTGAAGGGATGAGATGAATGAATAGAGAAGAGTTGAATAAATTAAAAATTCCACTCTTGTGTTTTTCGCTCTGTCTGTGTGATTGTTATTTCCACATTCTTGCATTCTTTGTGTTGTCAAGGGAAACACATCCCTCTGTGTTTATTTCCAATTTCCATCATGATATCAGCACAGGTCTAGGCTCTTAGTGAAAGAAAGAACAAGATCTTTACTCAAGACACTGTAAGGTTGTTTGAGAAGCGGATTCTCCAGTAGTGAGAAGGTTTGTTTACACAATCAAGATGGTAGCAACAGGCACAAGCCTGAATAATCCCTAAATACCACAGTTCAATGGGAAGAATTATGATTATTGGGTCATTATAATGAATGCCTTGTTTGCTTCACAAGATATTTGGGAGCTGGTGGAAAATGGATTCCAAGAACCAGCAGATGCAGCAACATATAATGCTTTGACACAGGCAGAAAGAGATTTGTTGAGAGACAATAAGAAGAAGGACTCCAAAGCCCTCTTCTATATTTTCCAAGCAGTACATGAGAGTATTTTCTCAATGGATGCAGTAGCAACGAAGTCCAAGGAGGCTTGGGATACCCTCTAGACAGCCTATCAAGGCATGACAAAGGTGAAGACAACAAAACTTCAAAATGCTAAGAAGAGATTTTGAAACTCTTTGTATGAAAAAGTCTGATAATATAGACTCATTATTTACACATGTGATTGGATTGGTTACCCAAATCAGGTCTCATGGAGAGACGCTTTATGAAAAGAGAATAGTTGAGAAATTCTTAATAAGTCTACCATCAAGGTTTGATGCCATAGTTGTGGCCATACAAGAGACAAAGGATCTCTCACATTTTTCAGTGGATGAGCTTCATGCATCACTGATGTCTCATGAGCATAGACTGAACAGAGCAACAAACTCCTCATTGGAGCATGCATTTAAGACACAAATGTCTTTTGGTCAAGGTAGAGGTCAAGGAAAGTCAAACTACTGTGGAAGCGGAAGAAGCCCACACAGAGGTGGAAGAAGCAGCCCTGCAGGCACAAGTGGAAGGGGCAAGAATCAGAATCGAAGCCAAGGCTCAAGCCGGAATCGAGCACAAGGACAGAGGCATGATAAACCTAAAGTCCAATGTCATTATTGCAAAAAGTATGGTCATTATGCAATTGAATGTAGAAAGAAGCAAAATGATATGGGTAGTAAACCTAGTGTGAATTTCCCAAAAGAAAATCAGAACCATGGTAGCATGCTTTTAGCTTGTAATGTAGCACAAGAAAAATAAGAAGATGCATGGTTCTTAAATTCAGGGTGTAGTAACCATATGACTAGAAATATAGCAATGTTTTCCTATCTAGATGAAAGTGTAAAATATGAGGTGACAACGGGGACTGATAGCAAGGTCTCTGTCATGGGGAAAGGAAGAGTAAAAATTTTGACAAAGAAGGGACAGAAGAAGCTCATGCCAGATGTCTATTATGTACCTAGCTTGAAATGTAACCTTCTAAGCATTGGACAACTCGTGCAAAAGGGCTACAATGTATTTTTTAAAAATGATGTGTGCATAATCATGGATAGACCTCCAAGTAGACAGCTCATTGCAAAAGTACCTATGACAAGCAATAGAATGTTTCCTCTCAAGATTAAAACAAACTTGAGGGAAGGAGGTGTTGTAGAAGTTGTCACACCATAAATCTTTCAAGAAGAAGTGAAAGATGAGAACTGGTTATGGAATTTGAGATTTGGACATCTCAATTTTGGAGGTTTGAACTTGTTGCATAGAAAAAACATGGTAAAGGGATTTTTGATCACCATTTAACATGAGTCATTGATTAATTGAACATTGATTAGTCAGGTAACAAACATTATATCAAATGGTGATATATTTGAAGAGTTGGTTGAGGTGAAACAACGTAAGAAAAGTCATGTGCATAAAAGCTAGAGGCGGAAGTGATACGAAAAGGCTGAGGAATAAAGTAAAAAGGATAACGGAAATATAAAAAGTGCAAAGATGTGGTACGAAGAGCGCAGAACAGAGATATTAAAAGAATTTCCGCTTTATGAATA